>OZ012673.1:22176520-22776520 GCA_963942505.1 Lordithon lunulatus
AAACCCACCAATAGGGTTGTGACGGCTGATACGTAAGCCCGGGTTCTGCATTGAACGAAACAGGCTATTGCATGATGATATTTTTTTCACTATAGCCAAAAATTAACCAAAATAATGAATTCTTAAAGCTCTCCATAACTAGTATTAACAACAAATTAACTTTCCATATATTTAGAAAACCCACGTTTACAGATTCCTTCCTTCATTACATCCCGACATTCACATAACACGAAAAGGCTACTCTTAAGTAATAATAAAAAATATGATGGAACCTATACGGACATAGTGGAGGAAATCGTGTAAAATTCTGAAGAAGGCACACTTTCCGTCCGCAACAATTATAGCGGGTAACCAAACCCCAGCAGAAGCACGAGGCCCACTAGAGCCACTGTAGATGATTAGATACGCGCAGCAGAAATGGCAACACCAATAAAATAAGGTGGGCTACAAATTCCGGCCGTTTCAATCGCCGAGAGTGGATGGGATATACCCTATCCTACTACAGAAACGGCACGATATTTTCGTCCCAAACCTATGCAAAATATTCAGAGCTCGCATAGCCTGGAAGTACATACCGTAAAGGTTGCGGGGGGCAAAGTCATCTTCCTACTACATGGGAAGTCCTAGTTGAAGAATTCCTGCAAAAGCTATCCTAAGAAAGCATACACTGCGTATGATACGCAAAACCACACATAGAACTACAATATCACTACGTGGGTGCTGTACAATGTGCGGGAAAAACTAGGATAGTAAAACTCATGATATCATATGGGTCAGTAGTATGGTGGTCCAAGACTAAGCAACCCAAAGTGTTCTAGCTCCCAAACAACGCTCAACGGCCTGAGAACCGGAGCCTTGAAAATAACACCCACCGCCACAATGTAAGTCCTGCTAGAGATACAACCAGTACACATCCTCATTGAAAAAGAGGTAAGCCACAGATTACTCCAAGATCAGACCCCCATAAGCTAATACCACTAGGCGAGCTACCAAGCTGTATAAAGAACTTAGGACAAACGTTATATTGGGCATGCCCCCAGACAGCATGACAACTAAAAACAGCTTAAGTACCGAATTCATGTCTTAATACCAGGAAGAGGCATGGCCACACGTCAAAACAGCTTTCTCCTGGTTCAAAAACAGCGGAAGGGAGATGAGTTGGTATCTTACGCGTCAACCCGAAGACAAACATTCTCATAAGTCTGGTAAGCTTTCTAAGGTACTTCAGGCAGAAATAGTGGCTATACTAAACTGCACAAGGGAAGCGATAAGACCCAAAATAACTAATACACCAATTGCCATATACACTGACTGCCAAGCGACAATAAAAGCGATCGCTACCACTGATGTTAAGTCCCCGGCTGTTATGGGACTGCCAGATTAAGGGCGTGCAGAGATTAATAACGGGCGTAAGATTCAAATGTTCGGAGAGTAGTTGTATTGAATCATTTCTATAATCTCCTAACCTGCTGGCGTTCAGTACATGATCCTGTCATCTCATCTGTCCACTAAGCCTCAAGGGTATCAGCTAGATCAACGAGAAATAGTTTCTCTTGATTTACCTAAATACATTGATGTCCTTATTAAAATCTATGCAATTCTAATAGTTAGTCTCCTTGCAATATCCATCTAGCCTCATTTCGATTATAGCGGTTTCCGTCCAGGACCATGTTTTATTTAAAATCTAGACTTATCTTATCCACCGTTACAAATGATACATATTCTATTTGCCCAGCATTGCATGCATTTGAATAGTTACATGTTGTGACAAAAAATCATCTAGTCTAGTCTAGTCTAGTCTAGTCTAGTCTAGTCTAGTCTAGTCTAGTCTAGTCTAGTCTAGTCTAGTCTAGTCTAGTCTAGTCTAGTCTAGTCTAGTCTAGTCTAGTCTAGTCTAGTCTAGTCTAGTCTAGTCTAGTCTAGTCTAGTCTAGTCTAGTCTAGTCTAGTCTAGTCTAGTCTAGTCTAGTCTAGTCTAGTCTAGTCTAGTCTAGTCTAGTCTAGTCTAGTCTAGTCTAGTCTAGTCTAGTCTAGTCTAGTCTAGTCTAGTCTAGTCTAGTCTAGTCTAGTCTAGTCTAGTCTAGTCTAGTCTAGTCTAGTCTAGTCTAGTCTAGTCTAGTCTAGTCTAGTCTAGTCTAGTCTAGTCTAGTCTAGTCTAGTCTAGTCTAGTCTAGTCTAGTCTAGTCTAGTCTAGTCTAGTCTAGTCTAGTCTAGTCTAGTCTAGTCTAGTCTAGTCTAGTCTAGTCTAGTCTAGTCTAGTCTAGTCTAGTCTAGTCTAGTCTAGTCTAGTCTAGTCTAGTCTAGTCTAGTCTAGTCTAGTCTAGTCTAGTCTAGTCTAGTCTAGTCTAGTCTAGTCTAGTCTAGTCTAGTCTAGTCTAGTCTAGTCTAGTCTAGTCTAGTCTAGTCTAGTCTAGTCTAGTCTAGTCTAGTCTAGTCTAGTCTAGTCTAGTCTAGTCTAGTCTAGTCTAGTCTAGTCTAGTCTAGTCTAGTCTAGTCTAGTCTAGTCTAGTCTAGTCTAGTCTAGTCTAGTCTAGTCTAGTCTAGTCTAGTCTAGTCTAGTCTAGTCTAGTCTAGTCTAGTCTAGTCTAGTCTAGTCTAGTCTAGTCTAGTCTAGTCTAGTCTAGTCTAGTCTAGTCTAGTCTAGTCTAGTCTAGTCTAGTCTAGTCTAGTCTAGTCTAGTCTAGTCTAGTCTAGTCTAGTCTAGTCTAGTCTAGTCTAGTCTAGTCTAGTCTAGTCTAGTCTAGTCTAGTCTAGTCTAGTCTAGTCTAGTCTAGTCTAGTCTAGTCTAGTCTAGTCTAGTCTAGTCTAGTCTAGTCTAGTCTAGTCTAGTCTAGTCTAGTCTAGTCTAGTCTAGTCTAGTCTAGTCTAGTCTAGTCTAGTCTAGTCTAGTCTAGTCTAGTCTAGTCTAGTCTAGTCTAGTCTAGTCTAGTCTAGTCTAGTCTAGTCTAGTCTAGTCTAGTCTAGTCTAGTCTAGTCTAGTCTAGTCTAGTCTAGTCTAGTCTAGTCTAGTCTAGTCTAGTCTAGTCTAGTCTAGTCTAGTCTAGTCTAGTCTAGTCTAGTCTAGTCTAGTCTAGTCTAGTCTAGTCTAGTCTAGTCTAGTCTAGTCTAGTCTAGTCTAGTCTAGTCTAGTCTAGTCTAGTCTAGTCTAGTCTAGTCTAGTCTAGTCTAGTCTAGTCTAGTCTAGTCTAGTCTAGTCTAGTCTAGTCTAGTCTAGTCTAGTCTAGTCTAGTCTAGTCTAGTCTAGTCTAGTCTAGTCTAGTCTAGTCTAGTCTAGTCTAGTCTAGTCTAGTCTAGTCTAGTCTAGTCTAGTCTAGTCTAGTCTAGTCTAGTCTAGTCTAGTCTAGTCTAGTCTAGTCTAGTCTAGTCTAGTCTAGTCTAGTCTAGTCTAGTCTAGTCTAGTCTAGTCTAGTCTAGTCTAGTCTAGTCTAGTCTAGTCTAGTCTAGTCTAGTCTAGTCTAGTCTAGTCTAGTCTAGTCTAGTCTAGTCTAGTCTAGTCTAGTCTAGTCTAGTCTAGTCTAGTCTAGTCTAGTCTAGTCTAGTCTAGTCTAGTCTAGTCTAGTCTAGTCTAGTCTAGTCTAGTCTAGTCTAGTCTAGTCTAGTCTAGTCTAGTCTAGTCTAGTCTAGTCTAGTCTAGTCTAGTCTAGTCTAGTCTAGTCTAGTCTAGTCTAGTCTAGTCTAGTCTAGTCTAGTCTAGTCTAGTCTAGTCTAGTCTAGTCTAGTCTAGTCTAGTCTAGTCTAGTCTAGTCTAGTCTAGTCTAGTCTAGTCTAGTCTAGTCTAGTCTAGTCTAGTCTAGTCTAGTCTAGTCTAGTCTAGTCTAGTCTAGTCTAGTCTAGTCTAGTCTAGTCTAGTCTAGTCTAGTCTAGTCTAGTCTAGTCTAGTCTAGTCTAGTCTAGTCTAGTCTAGTCTAGTCTAGTCTAGTCTAGTCTAGTCTAGTCTAGTCTAGTCTAGTCTAGTCTAGTCTAGTCTAGTCTAGTCTAGTCTAGTCTAGTCTAGTCTAGTCTAGTCTAGTCTAGTCTAGTCTAGTCTAGTCTAGTCTAGTCTAGTCTAGTCTAGTCTAGTCTAGTCTAGTCTAGTCTAGTCTAGTCTAGTCTAGTCTAGTCTAGTCTAGTCTAGTCTAGTCTAGTCTAGTCTAGTCTAGTCTAGTCTAGTCTAGTCTAGTCTAGTCTAGTCTAGTCTAGTCTAGTCTAGTCTAGTCTAGTCTAGTCTAGTCTAGTCTAGTCTAGTCTAGTCTAGTCTAGTCTAGTCTAGTCTAGTCTAGTCTAGTCTAGTCTAGTCTAGTCTAGTCTAGTCTAGTCTAGTCTAGTCTAGTCTAGTCTAGTCTAGTCTAGTCTAGTCTAGTCTAGTCTAGTCTAGTCTAGTCTAGTCTAGTCTAGTCTAGTCTAGTCTAGTCTAGTCTAGTCTAGTCTAGTCTAGTCTAGTCTAGTCTAGTCTAGTCTAGTCTAGTCTAGTCTAGTCTAGTCTAGTCTAGTCTAGTCTAGTCTAGTCTAGTCTAGTCTAGTCTAGTCTAGTCTAGTCTAGTCTAGTCTAGTCTAGTCTAGTCTAGTCTAGTCTAGTCTAGTCTAGTCTAGTCTAGTCTAGTCTAGTCTAGTCTAGTCTAGTCTAGTCTAGTCTAGTCTAGTCTAGTCTAGTCTAGTCTAGTCTAGTCTAGTCTAGTCTAGTCTAGTCTAGTCTAGTCTAGTCTAGTCTAGTCTAGTCTAGTCTAGTCTAGTCTAGTCTAGTCTAGTCTAGTCTAGTCTAGTCTAGTCTAGTCTAGTCTAGTCTAGTCTAGTCTAGTCTAGTCTAGTCTAGTCTAGTCTAGTCTAGTCTAGTCTAGTCTAGTCTAGTCTAGTCTAGTCTAGTCTAGTCTAGTCTAGTCTAGTCTAGTCTAGTCTAGTCTAGTCTAGTCTAGTCTAGTCTAGTCTAGTCTAGTCTAGTCTAGTCTAGTCTAGTCTAGTCTAGTCTAGTCTAGTCTAGTCTAGTCTAGTCTAGTCTAGTCTAGTCTAGTCTAGTCTAGTCTAGTCTAGTCTAGTCTAGTCTAGTCTAGTCTAGTCTAGTCTAGTCTAGTCTAGTCTAGTCTAGTCTAGTCTAGTCTAGTCTAGTCTAGTCTAGTCTAGTCTAGTCTAGTCTAGTCTAGTCTAGTCTAGTCTAGTCTAGTCTAGTCTAGTCTAGTCTAGTCTAGTCTAGTCTAGTCTAGTCTAGTCTAGTCTAGTCTAGTCTAGTCTAGTCTAGTCTAGTCTAGTCTAGTCTAGTCTAGTCTAGTCTAGTCTAGTCTAGTCTAGTCTAGTCTAGTCTAGTCTAGTCTAGTCTAGTCTAGTCTAGTAGTAGTAGTAGTAGTAGTAGTAGCTGTTGTACTCTGAGGTTTTGTACCATATAATGCATTAATTTGATCAATATCATCCTCACTCAAATTTTTGAAATGATAATTATGTGAATAGAACGGATACATTAAAGAATTACTGCTAGATAAATGATCGAACCCTAACGAGAGGCCTATCTCATGAGCAAGAATGAAATATAAACTATATTTTCCTTTTGGTGGAACACCCATTCCTAGATACCAATTCAAATTATTATCCAAATGAATTTCCACAGGTTTCGCCGAATTTGGGAAATATGCATGTGCAAGTATCCCATCTCCCAAGGAAAAGCCGCATACCGCCCTTTGTCTGCATTCAACAAAATTGTGATTTTTTCTCCTGAACGATATCAATATATTATAATTTGTGGTGTTACGCCTAAACGTTAATGGTGAATTAACTTCCCACAATTTAAAAGCATTTTCAGCTACAACCAATATTTCGGGTGTGTCTAGATTGAAATGCCATGTTATATTGCTTGTTGTCCATTTATTCCATTTTGTGCGTATTGGTGAAAGTGTGTCTGCGACACCGCAACGGTTGGACTTTATTAAGAATAGAGTATCGTTGTCAATAATACCCGATCTATTTGGTAACTCGTAAAATTCTTGGAAATGTGCTAGTGCAGAACGGAATGTTGTGTTATTATCATGATGATTATTATTATTATTAAAGAGTGATATCTCTGCAATGGATTCGTTTGCATGAATATACCCCGCTTGCTGAAGATAATTCAGTGTAATCTCATAATCAGTTAAACTATGTGATGAGGAGATTAGCATGAGAATTAAAATTAAAAACATGATGTTGTCGCTTTGAATGCTTTATTGCAACTAAAATAAATCAATAAGTACAATAACTATTACTATTATCATTATTATTATTATCATTATTCCACATTGCCATCATCATCATCATCATCACGTATTTTACCCACTTCATCTCTGTTAAGCTCTCTGATTTTCCCATCCAGCTTCAAGAGCTCTTCCTCTATCCAGCTTGATAATAAATTAAAATGTTTATTAATGTATTCCTCCAAGATCTGTGTTGCATTATTATTTACATTAATCTTTATCGTGGGAAATGAAGTAGGTGTTCCATTCATCGCTGCTTTGACATCAGCATAATAAAACTTCGCCATCTCGCCCAAGCGAAGAATCTTTATTTTCTCATTCAGATGTGTAATTTCCATCTCAGCCCAATTTGCAAGTTCTGAAAAGTATTCTTGAACATGGTGCTCCAACGCAGAGACTGCTCCCTCGATATGAATCGACTTCTCGATGATATTAGTATCACTATTACTATTAACTCCAACATTTGCGGGCATCGTTTTCACACCTGCCAGAAGTATAAAGCAGCAAAATACAACCGCACCCATTGACGACATCTTTGCAAATGAATCAATTTCATTTGAATAATTCGAAATAAACCGCCCCGTGCCCCCGCGTGACCCCGCGTTCCCCGCTTTTCACATCCACCTCGAGTGGAGCACGCAAATTGGAACAACAACAAAAAACAACACCCTAGTGGAACGTCTGAGCCATTGGTGCATTAGAGCTGGTGCGCTGCGGGGGGGGGGGGGGGGGGGGGAACCGATATTGAGATTCAGACCTTCAACACACACATCGGAATTGTGCTCCTAACACCGAGGCCTTTCATTTGATATGTCACATACCTATATTTACCCAGCAAAAAGCTAACTCGTGCCACAAGGGCCTTAGACACCACGACACCATTTGGACGACCGGAAGTCGGACCGGAAGTCGCTATTTTTCGATTTTAGACATTTTATATTTCGACCGGAAGTGGCCATTTTGGATTTTTTGACAGCCCGCGTAAAGCGCCCGCCATCTTGGATTTTAATTTTTGATCACCCTGTATATTGCGACAGCAGCCGCCATCTTGGATTTTAATTTTTGATCACCCTGTATGATGCGACAGCCGCCATCTTGGATTTAAAATTTTTGATCACCCTGTATATTGCGACAGCCGCCCGCCATCTTGGATTTTAATTTTTGATCAGCCTGTATAATTATATTTGAATTTTCCCGCCGTCCCCTTGTATGTAGGCAACCAAATGTACACCTGTTGTATGCCACCCCTAGTTTCAACCCCAGGGTCATAATTCAAAAAACGTCTCGAGGGACTGGTGTAGGCAACCCAAATCACAAGTCAGATTTCAAATACACCCCATCGCTGCATCCCTACACACAAAATTGGTCAACCGGATGCGCCATAAGAATAACATGGGCTCGAAAACTGCTGCATGAACCTTCTTAACCTACTCAGGACATAGAATATTGAAGGAGTATCTACAACGGATAGGCCACGCTGAAACGCTATATGCCGATACTGCAGTGGGACAGATGGTGCAGCACACGCCAATTCACCTGCCAACGATGGTACCAGGAGCGCGCCGCCACCCTGTGACTAGAGATGGGGGCTACCGCCCCAGAGGAACAACCCTAACTGGGACGCAGAGGTACGGTGTGCGAGGACAGTGATGAACCGGAAATTCGACGACGACTTGAGGGGTCAAGACGAGGCCGAAGTCACATGAGGTCGCCCTTGATACCATACAAGCTTGGCGACGAAATACATGACCGACGATAAATGTGACAATACACGAAAACAGCCAAGACTAAGAGACAGGACTGACTGACAGAAGAAGATGCGAGGGTCTTAGAGTGGCTTTCAGGCGGACAAGCCCCGACCGACTGAACGCGAGATAATCGAATTCGCGAAAGAATGCTTTACAGCAGCATTGACACTACACGTGTTAGAGGAAGACACCGAAATAGATGACCGGATTGCGTAGAGGAAGACCTGAGAGAAATGGGTATCACAAACTGGAAAACGAAAGCGCTACAACGCCAACAGTCGCGGTGCAGTCTGCCAAAACCCACCAATAGGGTTGTGACGGCTGATACGTAAGCCCGGGTTCTGCATTGAACGAAACAGGCTATTGCATGATGATATTTTTTTCACTATAGCCAAAAATTAACCAAAATAATGAATTCTTAAAGCTCTCCATAACTAGTATTAACAACAAATTAACTTTCCATATATTTAGAAAACCCACGTTTACAGATTCCTTCCTTCATTACATCCCGACATTCACATAAACACGAAAAGGCTACTCTTAAGTAATAATAAAAAATATGATGGAACCTATACGGACATAGTGGAGGAAATCGTGTAAAATTCTGAAGAAGGCACACTTTCCGTCCGCAACAATTATAGCGGGTAACCAAACCCCCAGCAGAAGCACGAGGCCCACTAGAGCCACTGTAGATGATTAGATACGCGCAGCAGAAATGGCAACACCAATAAAATAAGGTGGGCTACAAATTCCGGCCGTTTCAATCGCCGAGAGTGGATGGGATATACCCTATCCTACTACAGAAACGGCACGATATTTTCGTCCCAAACCTATGCAAAATATTCAGAGCTCGCATAGCCTGGAAGTACATACCGTAAAGGTTGCGGGGGGGCAAAGTCATCTTCCTACTACATGGGAAGTCCTAGTTGAAGAATTCCTGCAAAAGCTATCCTAAGAAAGCATACACTGCGTATGATACGCAAAACCACACATAGAACTACAATATCACTACGTGGGTGCTGTACAATGTGCGGGAAAAACTAGGATAGTAAAACTCATGATATCATATGGGTCAGTAGTATGGTGGTCCAAGACTAAGCAACCCAAAGTGTTCTAGCTCCCAAACAACGCTCAACGGCCTGAGAACCGGAGCCTTGAAAATAACACCCACCGCCACAATGTAAGTCCTGCTAGAGCTACAACCAGTACACATCCTCATTGAAAAAGAGGTAAGCCACAGATTACTCCAAGATCAGACCCCCATAAGCTAATACCACTAGGCGAGCTATCAAGCTGTATAAAGAACTTAGGACAAACGTTATATTGGGCATGCCCCCAGACAGCATGACAACTAAAAACAGCTTAAGTACCGAATTCATGTCTTAATACCAGGAAGAGGCATGGCCACACGTCAAAACAGCTTTCTCCTGGTTCAAAAACAGCGGAAGGGAGATGAGTTGGTATCTTACGCGTCAACCCGAAGACAAACATTCTCATAAGTCTGGTAAGCTTTCTAAGGTACTTCAGGCAGAAATAGTGGCTATACTAAACTGCACAAGGGAAGAGATAAGACCCAAAATAACTAATACACCAATTGCCATATACACTGACTGCCAAGCGACAATAAAAGCGATCGCTACCACTGATGTTAAGTCCCCGGCTGTTATGGGACTGCCAGATTAAGGGCGTGCAGAGATTAATAACGGCCGTAAGATTCAAATGTTCGGAGAGTAGTTGTATTGAATCATTTCTATAATCTCCTAACCTGCTGGCGTTCAGTACATGATCCTGTCATCTCATCTGTCCACTAAGCCTCAAGGGTATCAGCTAGATCAACGAGAAATAGTTTCTCTTGATTTACCTAAATACATTGATGTCCTTATTAAAATCTATGCAATTCTAATAGTTAGTCTCCTTGCAATATCCATCTAGCCTCATTTCGATTATAGCGGTTTCCGTCCAGGACCATGTTTTATTTAAAATCTAGACTTATCTTATCCACCGTTACAAATGATACATATTCTATTTGCCCAGCATTGCATGCATTTGAATAGTTACATGTTGTGACAAAAAATCATCTAGTCTAGTCTAGTCTAGTCTAGTCTAGTCTAGTCTAGTCTAGTCTAGTCTAGTCTAGTCTAGTCTAGTCTAGTCTAGTCTAGTCTAGTCTAGTCTAGTCTAGTCTAGTCTAGTCTAGTCTAGTCTAGTCTAGTCTAGTCTAGTCTAGTCTAGTCTAGTCTAGTCTAGTCTAGTCTAGTCTAGTCTAGTCTAGTCTAGTCTAGTCTAGTCTAGTCTAGTCTAGTCTAGTCTAGTCTAGTCTAGTCTAGTCTAGTCTAGTCTAGTCTAGTCTAGTCTAGTCTAGTCTAGTCTAGTCTAGTCTAGTCTAGTCTAGTCTAGTCTAGTCTAGTCTAGTCTAGTCTAGTCTAGTCTAGTCTAGTCTAGTCTAGTCTAGTCTAGTCTAGTCTAGTCTAGTCTAGTCTAGTCTAGTCTAGTCTAGTCTAGTCTAGTCTAGTCTAGTCTAGTCTAGTCTAGTCTAGTCTAGTCTAGTCTAGTCTAGTCTAGTCTAGTCTAGTCTAGTCTAGTCTAGTCTAGTCTAGTCTAGTCTAGTCTAGTCTAGTCTAGTCTAGTCTAGTCTAGTCTAGTCTAGTCTAGTCTAGTCTAGTCTAGTCTAGTCTAGTCTAGTCTAGTCTAGTCTAGTCTAGTCTAGTCTAGTCTAGTCTAGTCTAGTCTAGTCTAGTCTAGTCTAGTCTAGTCTAGTCTAGTCTAGTCTAGTCTAGTCTAGTCTAGTCTAGTCTAGTCTAGTCTAGTCTAGTCTAGTCTAGTCTAGTCTAGTCTAGTCTAGTCTAGTCTAGTCTAGTCTAGTCTAGTCTAGTCTAGTCTAGTCTAGTCTAGTCTAGTCTAGTCTAGTCTAGTCTAGTCTAGTCTAGTCTAGTCTAGTCTAGTCTAGTCTAGTCTAGTCTAGTCTAGTCTAGTCTAGTCTAGTCTAGTCTAGTCTAGTCTAGTCTAGTCTAGTCTAGTCTAGTCTAGTCTAGTCTAGTCTAGTCTAGTCTAGTCTAGTCTAGTCTAGTCTAGTCTAGTCTAGTCTAGTCTAGTCTAGTCTAGTCTAGTCTAGTCTAGTCTAGTCTAGTCTAGTCTAGTCTAGTCTAGTCTAGTCTAGTCTAGTCTAGTCTAGTCTAGTCTAGTCTAGTCTAGTCTAGTCTAGTCTAGTCTAGTCTAGTCTAGTCTAGTCTAGTCTAGTCTAGTCTAGTCTAGTCTAGTCTAGTCTAGTCTAGTCTAGTCTAGTCTAGTCTAGTCTAGTCTAGTCTAGTCTAGTCTAGTCTAGTCTAGTCTAGTCTAGTCTAGTCTAGTCTAGTCTAGTCTAGTCTAGTCTAGTCTAGTCTAGTCTAGTCTAGTCTAGTCTAGTCTAGTCTAGTCTAGTCTAGTCTAGTCTAGTCTAGTCTAGTCTAGTCTAGTCTAGTCTAGTCTAGTCTAGTCTAGTCTAGTCTAGTCTAGTCTAGTCTAGTCTAGTCTAGTCTAGTCTAGTCTAGTCTAGTCTAGTCTAGTCTAGTCTAGTCTAGTCTAGTCTAGTCTAGTCTAGTCTAGTCTAGTCTAGTCTAGTCTAGTCTAGTCTAGTCTAGTCTAGTCTAGTCTAGTCTAGTCTAGTCTAGTCTAGTCTAGTCTAGTCTAGTCTAGTCTAGTCTAGTCTAGTCTAGTCTAGTCTAGTCTAGTCTAGTCTAGTCTAGTCTAGTCTAGTCTAGTCTAGTCTAGTCTAGTCTAGTCTAGTCTAGTCTAGTCTAGTCTAGTCTAGTCTAGTCTAGTCTAGTCTAGTCTAGTCTAGTCTAGTCTAGTCTAGTCTAGTCTAGTCTAGTCTAGTCTAGTCTAGTCTAGTCTAGTCTAGTCTAGTCTAGTCTAGTCTAGTCTAGTCTAGTCTAGTCTAGTCTAGTCTAGTCTAGTCTAGTCTAGTCTAGTCTAGTCTAGTCTAGTCTAGTCTAGTCTAGTCTAGTCTAGTCTAGTCTAGTCTAGTCTAGTCTAGTCTAGTCTAGTCTAGTCTAGTCTAGTCTAGTCTAGTCTAGTCTAGTCTAGTCTAGTCTAGTCTAGTCTAGTCTAGTCTAGTCTAGTCTAGTCTAGTCTAGTCTAGTCTAGTCTAGTCTAGTCTAGTCTAGTCTAGTCTAGTCTAGTCTAGTCTAGTCTAGTCTAGTCTAGTCTAGTCTAGTCTAGTCTAGTCTAGTCTAGTCTAGTCTAGTCTAGTCTAGTCTAGTCTAGTCTAGTCTAGTCTAGTCTAGTCTAGTCTAGTCTAGTCTAGTCTAGTCTAGTCTAGTCTAGTCTAGTCTAGTCTAGTCTAGTCTAGTCTAGTCTAGTCTAGTCTAGTCTAGTCTAGTCTAGTCTAGTCTAGTCTAGTCTAGTCTAGTCTAGTCTAGTCTAGTCTAGTCTAGTCTAGTCTAGTCTAGTCTAGTCTAGTCTAGTCTAGTCTAGTCTAGTCTAGTCTAGTCTAGTCTAGTCTAGTCTAGTCTAGTCTAGTCTAGTCTAGTCTAGTCTAGTCTAGTCTAGTCTAGTCTAGTCTAGTCTAGTCTAGTCTAGTCTAGTCTAGTCTAGTCTAGTCTAGTCTAGTCTAGTCTAGTCTAGTCTAGTCTAGTCTAGTCTAGTCTAGTCTAGTCTAGTCTAGTCTAGTCTAGTCTAGTCTAGTCTAGTCTAGTCTAGTCTAGTCTAGTCTAGTCTAGTCTAGTCTAGTCTAGTCTAGTCTAGTCTAGTCTAGTCTAGTCTAGTCTAGTCTAGTCTAGTCTAGTCTAGTCTAGTCTAGTCTAGTCTAGTCTAGTCTAGTCTAGTCTAGTCTAGTCTAGTCTAGTCTAGTCTAGTCTAGTCTAGTCTAGTCTAGTCTAGTCTAGTCTAGTCTAGTCTAGTCTAGTCTAGTCTAGTCTAGTCTAGTCTAGTCTAGTCTAGTCTAGTCTAGTCTAGTCTAGTCTAGTCTAGTCTAGTCTAGTCTAGTCTAGTCTAGTCTAGTCTAGTCTAGTCTAGTCTAGTCTAGTCTAGTCTAGTCTAGTCTAGTCTAGTCTAGTCTAGTCTAGTCTAGTCTAGTCTAGTCTAGTCTAGTCTAGTCTAGTCTAGTCTAGTCTAGTCTAGTCTAGTCTAGTCTAGTCTAGTCTAGTCTAGTCTAGTCTAGTCTAGTCTAGTCTAGTCTAGTCTAGTCTAGTCTAGTCTAGTCTAGTCTAGTCTAGTCTAGTCTAGTCTAGTCTAGTCTAGTCTAGTCTAGTCTAGTCTAGTCTAGTCTAGTCTAGTCTAGTCTAGTCTAGTCTAGTCTAGTCTAGTCTAGTCTAGTCTAGTCTAGTCTAGTCTAGTCTAGTCTAGTCTAGTCTAGTCCCCACGGCTCAACCACGACTTCCCTACGGATCTTGCCCCAACATGCCTAATGGCTTCGTTCCATGACACACTTGTACTCCCCTCGCGTAGCCCGGTATTGGTCCCGGAGGTGGTTTGTTGGTGCCCCGGCCGCTCTCACCCTCTGGACCTGTCTGCTAGACCTGCTATCTCTCGCTCTGGCATCTGCGACCTGGGTGTAGCTCTGATACCAGCCAGATGCAACCCACGGCCATATAGGACCTACAGGCGATGTTCTTGAGTGGATATATGCCGATCTGAGCACAGCTGGGCGCCGTATATACAGCATGGGGGTAGCTCTGATACCAGCCAGATGCAACCCACGGCCATATAGGACCTACAGGCGATGTTCTTGAGTCGATATATGTCGATCTGAGCACAGCTCGGCCACGTATATACAGCATGGGGGTAGCTGTGATACCAGCCAACTGCAACCCACGGCTATATAGGACCTACAGGCGATGTTCTTGAGTCGATATATATTGATCTGAGCACAGCTGGGCCCCGTATATACAGCATGGGGGTAGCTCTGATACCAGCCAGATGCAACCCACGGCCATATAGGACCTACAGGCGATGTTCTTGAGTGGATATATGTCGATCTGAGCACAGCTGGGCGCCGTATGTACAGCACGGGGGTAGCTCTGATACCAGCCAGATGCAACCTACGGCCATATAGGACCTACAGGCGATGTTCTTGAGTCGATATATGTCGATCTGAGTACAGCTAGGCCACGTATATACAGCATGGGGGTAGCTGTGATACCAGCCAGCTGCAACCCACGGCTATATAGGACCTACAGGCGATGTTCTTGAGTCGATATATATTGATCTGAGCACAGCTGGGCCCCGTATATACAGCATGGGGGTAGCTCTGATACCAGCCAGATGCAACCCACGGCCATATAGGACCTACAGGCGATGTTCTTGAGTGGATATATGTCGATCTGAGCACAGCTGGGCGCCGTATGTACAGCATGGGGGTAGCTCTGATACCAGCCAGATGCAACCCACGGCCATATAGGACCTACAGGCGATGTTCTTGAGTCGATATATGTCGCTCTGAGTACAGCTAGGCCACGTATATACAGCATGGGGGTAGCTGTGATACCAGCCAGCTGCAACCCACGGCTATATAGGACCTACAGGCGATGTTCTTGAGTCGATATATATTGATCTGAGCACAGCTGGGCCCCGTATATACAGCATGGGGGTAGCTCTGATACCAGCCAGATGCAACCCACGGCCATATAGGACCTACAGGCGATGTTCTTGAGTGGATATATGTCGATCTGAGCACAGCTGGGCGCCGTATGTACAGCATGGGGGTAGCTCTGATACCAGCCAGATGCAACCCACGGCCATATAGGACCTACAGGCGATGTTCTTGAGTCGATATATGTCGATCTGAGCACAGCTCGGCCACGTATATACAGCATGGGGGTAGCTGTGATACCAGCCAGCTGCAACCCACGGCTATATAGGAGCTACAGGCGATATTCTTGAGTCGATATATATTGATCTGAGCACAGCTGGGCCCCGTATATACAGCATGGGGGTAGCTCTGATACCAGCCAGATGCAACCCACGACCATATAGGACCTACAGGCGATGTTCTTGAGTGGATATATGTCGATCTGAGCACAGCTGGGAGCCGTATGTACAGCATGGGGGTAGCTCTGATACCAGCCAGATGCAACCCACGGCCATATAGGACCTACAGGCGATGTTCTTGAGTCGATATATGTCGATCTGAGCACAGCTCGGCCACGTATATACAGCATGGGGGTAGCTGTGATACCAGCCAGCTGCAACCCACGGCTATATAGGACCTACAGGCGATGTTCTTGAGTCGATATATATTGATCTTAGCACAGCTGGGCCCCGTATATACAGCATGGGGGTAGCTCTGATACCAGCCAGATGCAACCCACGGCCATATAGGACCTACAGGCGATGTTCTTGAGTGGATATATGTCGATCTGAGCACAGCTGGGCGCCGTATATACAGCATGGAGGTAGCTCTGATACCAGCCAGATGCAACCCACGGCCATATAGGACCTACAGGCGATGTTCTTAAGTCGATCTGAGCACAGCTGGGCCCCGTATATACAGCATGGGGGTAGCTCTGATACCAGCCAGATGCAACCCACGGCCATATAGGACCTACAGGCGATGTTCTTGAGTGGATATATGTCGATCTGAGCACAGCTGGACGCCGTATATACAGCATGGGGGTAGCTCTGATACCATTCAGATGCAACCCACGGCCATATAGGACCTACAGGCGATGTTCTTGAGTCGATATATGTCGATCTGAGCACAGCTGGGCCACATATATACAGCATGGGGGTAGCTGTGATACCAGCCAGCTGCAACCCACGGCTATATAGGACCTACAGGCGATGTTCTTGAGTCGATATATGTCGATCTGAGCACAGCTGGGCCCCGTATATACAGCATGGGGGTAGCTCTGATACCAGCCAGATGCAACCCACGGCCATATAGGACCTACAGGCGATGTTCTTGAGTGGATATATGTCGATCTGAGTACAGCTGGGCGCCGTATATACAGCATGGGGTTAGCTCTGATACCAGCCAGATGCAACCCACGGCCATATAGGAC
The DNA here is from genome assembly GCA_963942505.1 of Lordithon lunulatus. Taxonomy (NCBI): domain Eukaryota; kingdom Metazoa; phylum Arthropoda; class Insecta; order Coleoptera; family Staphylinidae; genus Lordithon; species Lordithon lunulatus. Next base: position 22,192,438 of record OZ012673.1, read on the forward strand.
CTACAGGCGATGTTCTTGAGTCGATATATGTCGATCTGAGCACAGCTGGGCCACGTATATACAGCATGGGGGTAGCTGTGATACCAGCCAGCTGCAACCCACGGCTATATAGGACATACAGGCGATGTTCTTGAGTCGATATATATTGATCTGAGCACAGCTGGGCCCCGTATATACAGCATGGGGGTAGCTCTGATACCAGCCAGATGCAACCTACGGCCATATAGGACCTACAGGCGATGTTCTTGAGTGGATATATGTCGATCTGAGCACAGCTGGGCGCCGTATGTACAGCATGGGGGTAGCTCTGATACCAGCCAGATGCAACCCACGGCCATATAGGACCTACAGGCGATGTTCTTGAGTCGATATATGTCGATCTGAGCACAGCTCGGCCACGTATATACAGCATGGGGGTAGCTGTGATACCAGCCAGCTGCAACCCACGGCTATATAGGACCTACAGGCGATATTCTTGAGTCGATATATATTGATCTGAGCACAGCTGGGCCCCGTATATACAGCATGGGGGTAGCTCTGATACCAGCCAGATGCAACCCACGACCATATAGGACCTACAGGCGATGTTCTTGAGTGGATATATGTCGATCTGAGCACAGCTGGGCGCCGTATATACAGCATGGGGGTAGCTCTGATACCAGCCAGATGCAACCCACGGCCATATAGGACCTACAGGCGATGTTCTTGAGTCGATATATGTCGATCTGAGCACAGCTCGGCCACGTATATACAGCATGGGGGTAGCTGTGATACCAGCCAGCTGCAACCCACGGCTATATAGGACCTACAGGCGATGTTATTGAGTCGATATATATTGATCTGAGCACAGCTGGGCCCCGTATATACAGCATGGGGGTAGCTCTGATACCAGCCAGATGCAACCCACGGCCATATAGGACCTACAGGCGATGTTCTTGAGTGGATATATGTCGATCTGAGCACAGCTGGGCGCCGTATATACAGCATGGAGGTAGCTCTGATACCAGCCAGATGCAACCCACGGCCATATAGGACCTACAGGCGATGTTCTTGAGTCGATATATGTCGATCTGAGCACAGCTGGGCCACGCATATACAGCATGGGGGTAGCTGTGATACCAGCCAGCTGCAACCCACGGCTATATAGGACCTACAGGCGATGTTCTTAAGTCGATCTGAGCACAGCTGGGCCCCGTATATACAGCATGGGGGTAGCTCTGATACCAGCCAGATGCAACCCACGGCCATATAGGACCTACAGGCGATGTTCTTGAGTGGATATATGTCGATCTGAGCACAGCTGGGCGCCGTATATACAGCATGGGGGTAGCTCTGATACCATTCAGATGCAACCCACGGCCATATAGGACCTACAGGCGATGTTGTTGAGTCGATATATGTCGATCTGAGCACAGCTGGGCCACATATATACAGCATGGGGGTAGCTGTGATACCAGCCAGCTGCAACCCACGGCTATATAGGACCTACAGGCGATGTTCTTGAGTCGATATATGTCGATCTGAGCACAGCTGGGCCCCGTATATACAGCATGGGGGTAGCTCTGATACCAGCCAGATGCAACCCACGGCCATATAGGACCTACAGGCGATGTTCTTGAGTGGATATATGTCGATCTGAGCACAGCTGGGCGCCGTATGTACAGCATGGGGGTAGCTCTGATACCAGCCAGATGCAACCCACGGCCATATAGGACCTACAGGCGATGTTCTTGAGTCGATATATGTCGATCTGAGTACAGCTAGGCCACGTATATACAGCATGGGGGTAGCTGTGATACCAGCCAGCTGCAACCCACGGCTATATAGGACCTACAGGCGATGTTCTTAAGTCGATCTGAGCACAGCTGGGCCCCGTATATACAGCATGGGGGTAGCTCTGATACCAGCCAGATGCAACCCACGGCCATATAGGACCTACAGGCGATGTTCTTGAGTCGATATATGTCGATCTGAGTACAGCTAGGCCACGTATATACAGCATGGGGGTGGCTGTGATACCAGCCAGCTAAAACCCCCGGCTATATAGGACCTACAGGCGATGTTCTTGAGTCGATATATGTCGTTCTGAGCACAGCTGGGTCACGTATATACAGCATGGGGGTAGCTGTGATATCAGCCAGCTGCAACCCACGGCTAAATAGGACCTACAGGCGATGTTCTTGAGTCGATATATGTTGATCTGAGCACAGCTGGGCAACGTATATACAGAATGGGGGTAGCTGTGATACCAGCCAGCTGCAATCCACGGCTATATAGGACCTACAGTCGATGTTCTTGAGTCGATATATGTCGATCTGAGCACAGCTGGGCCCCGTATATACAGAATGGGGGTAGCTCTGATACCAGCCAGATGCAACCCACGGCTATATAGGACCTACAGGCGATGTTCTTGAGTCGATATATGTCGATCTGAGCACAGCTGGGCCCCGTATATACTGCATGGAGGTAGCTCTCATACCAGCCAGTTGCAACCCACGGGCATATAGGACCTACAGGCGATGTTCTTGAGTGGATATATGTCGATCTGAGTACAGCTGGGCACCGCATATACAGCATGGGGGTAGCTATGATACCAGCCAGATGTAACCCACGGCCATATAGGACCTACAGGCGATGTTCTTGAGTCGATATACGTCGATCTGAGCACAGATGGGCCACGTATATACAGCATGGGGGTAGCTGTGATACCAGCCAGCTGCAACCCACGGCTATATAGGACCTACTGGCGATGTTCTTGAGTGGATATATGTCGATCTGAGCACAGCTGGGCGCCGTATATACAGCATGGGGGTAGCTCTGATACCAGCCAGATGCTACCCACCGCCATATAGGACCACAGGCGATGTTCTTGAGTCGATATATGTCGATCTGAGCACAGCTGGGCCACGTATATACAGCATGGGGGTAGCTGTGATACCAGCCAGCTGCAACCCACGGCTATATAGGACCTACAGGCGATGTTCTTGAGTCGATCTGAGCACAACTGGGCCCCGTATATACAGCATGGGGGTAGCTCTGATACCGGCCAGATGCAACCCACGGCCATATAGGACCTACAGGCGATGTTCTTGAGTGGATATATGTCGATCTGAGCACAGCTGGGCGCCGTATATACAGCATGGGGGTAGCTCTGATACCAGCCAGATGCAACCCACGGCCATATAGGACCTACAGGCGATGTTCTTGAATCGATATATGTCGATCTGAGCACAGCTGGGCCACGTATATACAGCATGGGGGTAGCTGTGATACCAGCCAGCTGCAAGCCACGGCCATATAGGACCTACAGGCGATGTTCTTGAGTGGATATATGTCGATCTGAGCACAGCTGGGCCCCTTATATACAGCATGGGGGTAGCTCTGATACCAGCCAGATGCAACCCAAGGCCAAATAGAACCTACAGGCGATGTTCTTGAGTGGATATATGTCGATCTGAGCACAGCTGGGCGCCGTATATACAGCATGGGGGTAGCTCTGATACCAGCCAGATGCAACCCACGGCCATATAGGACCTACAGGCGATGTTGTTGAGTCGATATATGTCGATCTGAGCACAGCTGTGCCACGTATATACAGCATGGGGGTAGCTGTGATACCAGCCAGCTGCAACCCACGGCTATATAGGACCTACAGGCGATGTTTTTGAGTCGATATATGTCGATCTGAGCACAGCTGGGCCCCGTATATACAGCATGGGGGTAGCTCTGATACCAGCCAGATGCAACCCACGGCCATATAGGACCTACAGGTGATGTTCTTGAGTGGATATATGTCGATCTGAGCACAGTTGGGTGCCGTATATACAGCATGGGGGTAGCTCTGATAACAGCCAGATGCAACCCACGGCCATATAGGACCTACAGGCGATGTTCTTGAGTCGATATATGTCGATCTGAGCACAGCTGGGCGCCGTATATACAGCATGGGGGTAGCTCTGATACCAGCCGGATGCAACCCACGGCCATATAGGACCTACAGGCGATGTTCTTGAGTCGATATATGTCGATCTGAGTACAGCTGGGCCTCGTATATACAGCATGGGGGTAGCTGTGATTCCAGCCAGCTGCAACCCACGGCCATATAGGACATACAGGCGATGTTCTTGAGACGATATATGTCGATCTGAGTACAGCTGGGCCTCGTATATACAGCATGGGGGTAGCTGTGATACCAGCCAGCTGCAATCTACGGCTATATAGGACCTACAGGCGATGTTCTTGAGTCGATCTGAGCACAGCTGGGCCCCGTATATACAGCATGGGGGTAGCTCTGATACCAGCCAGATGCAACCCACGGCCATATAGGACCTACAGGCGATTGTCTTGAGTCGATATATGTCGATCTGAGCACAGCTGGGCCACGTATATACAGCATGGGGGTAGCTGTGATACCAGCCAGCTGCAACCCACGGCTATATAGGACCTACAGGCGATGTTCTTGAGACGATATATGTCGATCTGAGTACAGCTGGGCCTCGTATATACAGCATGGGGGTAGCTGTGATACCAGCCAGCTGAGACCCACGGCTATATAGGACCTACAGGCGATGTTCTTGAGTCGATATATGTCGATCTGAGCACAGCTGGGCCCCGTATATACAGCATGGGGGTAGCTCTGATACCAGCCAGATTCAACCCACGGCCATATAGGACCTACAGGCGATGTTCTTGAGTGGATATATGTCGATCTGAGCACAGCTGGGCGCCGTATATACAGCATGGGGTTAGCTCTGATACCAGCCAGATGCAACCCACGGCCATATAGGACCTACAGGCGATGTTCTTGAGACGATATATGTCGATCTGAGTACAGCTGGGCCTCATATATACAGCATGGGGGTACCTGTGATACCAGCCAGCTGAAACCCACGGCTATATAGGACCTACAGGCGATGTTCTTGAGTGGATATATGTCGATCTGAGCACAGCTGGGCCCCGTATATACAGCATGGAGGTAGCTCTGATACCAGCCAGATGCAACCCACGGCCATATAGGACCTACAGGCGATGTTCTTGAGTCGATATATGTCGATCTGAGCACAGCTGGGCCACGTATATACAGCATGGGGGTAGCTGTGATACCAGCCAGCTGCAACCCACGGCTAAATAGGACCTACAGGCGATTTTCTTGAGTCGATATATGTCGATCTGAGCATAGCTGGGCCACGTATATACAGCATGGGGGTAGTTGTGATAACCGCCAGCTGCAACCCACGGCTATATAGGACCTACAGGCGATGTTCTTGAGTCGATATATGTCGATCTGAGCACAGCTGGGCCCCGTATATACAGCATGGGGGGTAGCTCTCATACCAGCCAGATTCAACCCACGGCCATATAGGACCTACAGGCGATGTTCTTGAGTGGATATATGTCGATCTGAGCACAGCTGGGCGCCGTAAATACAGCATGGGGGTAGCTCTGATACCAGCCAGATGCAACCCACGGCCATATAAGACCTACAGGCGATGTTCTTGAGTCGATATATGTCGATCTGAGCACAGCCGGGCCACGTATATACAGCATGGGGGTAGCTGTGATACCAGCCAGCTGCAACTTACGGCTATATAGGACCTACAGGCGATGTTCTTGAGTCGATCTGAGCACAGCTGGGCCCCGTATATACAGCATGGGGGGTAGCTGTGATACCAGCCAGATGCAACCCACAACCATATAGGACCTACAGGCGATGTTCTTGAGTGGATATATGTCGATCTGAGCACAGCTGGGCGCCGTATATACAGCATGGAGGTAGCTCTGATACCAGCCAGATGCAACCCACGGCCATATAGGACCTACAGGCGATGTACTTGAGTGGATATATGTCAATCTGAGAACAGCTTGGCCACGTATATACAGCATGGGGGTAGCTGTGATACCAGCCAGCTGAAACCCCCGGCTATATAGGACATACAGGCGATGTTCTTGAGTCGATCTGAGCACAGCTGGGCCCCGTATATACAGCATGGGGGTAGCTCTGATACCAGCCAGATGCAACCAACGGCCATATATGACCTACAGGCGATGTTCTTGAATGGATATATGTCGATCTGAGCACAGCTGGGCGCCGTATATACAGCATGGGGGTAGATCTGATACCAGCCAGATGCAACCCACGGCCATATAGGACCTACAGACGATGTTCTTGAATCGATATATGTCGTTCTGAGCACAGCTGGGCCACGTATATACAGCATGGGGGTAGCAGTGATACCAGCCAGCTGCAACCCACGGCTATATAGGACCTACAGGCGATGTTCTTGAGTCGATATATGTCGATCTGAGCACAGCTGGGCCCCGTATATACAGCATGGGGGTAGTTCTGATACCAGCCAGATTCAACCCACGGCCATATAGGACCTACAGGCGATGTTCTTGAGTGGATATATATCGATCTGAGCACAGCTGGGCGCCGTATATACAGCATCGGGGTAGCTCTGATACCATTCAGATTCAACCCACGGCCATATAGGACCTACAGGCGATGTTCTTGAGTGGATATATGTCGATCTGAGCACAGCTCGGCGCCGTAAATACAGCATGGGGGTAGCTCTGATACCAGCCAGATGCAACCCACGGCCATATAGGACCTACAGGCGATGTTCTTGAGTCGATATATGTCGATCTGAGCACAGCTGGGCCACGCATATACAGCATGGGGGTAGCTGTGATACCAGCCAGCTGCAACCCACGGCTATATAGGACCTACAGGCGATGTTCTTAAGTCGATCTGAGCACAGCTGGGCCCCGTATATACAGCATGGGGGTAGCTCTGATACCAGCCAGATGCAACCCACGGCCATATAGGACCTACAGGCGATGTTCTTGAGTGGATATATGTCGATCTGAGCACAGCTGGGCGCCGTATATACAGCATGGGGGTAGCTCTGATACCATTCAGATGCAACCCACGGCCATATAGGACCTACAGGCGATGTTCTTGAGTGGATATATGTCGATCTGAGCACAGCTCGGCGCCGTAAATACAGCATGGGGGTAGCTCTGATACCAGCCAGATGCAACCCATGGCCATATAGGACCTACAGGCGATGTTCTTGAGTCGATATATGTCGATCTGAGCACAGCTGGGCCACGCATATACAGCATGGGGGTAGCTGTGATACCAGCCAGCTGCAACCCACGGCTATATAGGACCTACAGGCGATGTTCTTAAGTCGATCTGAGCACAGCTGGGCCCCGTATATACAGCATGGGGGTAGCTCTGATACCAGCCAGATTCAACCCACGGCCATATAGGACCTACAGGCGATGTTCTTGAGTCGATATATGTCGATCTGAGCACAGCTGGGCCACATATATACAGCATGGGGGTAGCTGTGATACCAGCCAGCTGCAACCCACGGCTATATAGGACCTACAGGCGATGTTCTTGAGTCGATATATGTCGATCTGAGCACAGCTGGGCCCCGTATATACAGCATGGGGGTAGCTCTGATACCAGCCAGATGCAACCCACGGCCATATAGGACCTGCAGGCGATGTTCTTGAGTCGATCTGAGCACAGCTGGGCCCCGTATATACAGCATGGGGGTAGCTGTGATACCTGCCAGATGCAAACCACGGCCATATAGGACCTACAGGCGATGTTCTTGAGTGGATATATGTCGATCTGAGCACAGCTGGGCGCCGTATATACAGCATGGAGGTAGCTCTGATACCAGCCAGATGCAACCCACGGCCATATAGGACCTACAGGCGATGTTCTTGAGTCGATATATGTCGATCTGAGCACAGCTGGGCCACGCATATACAGCATGGGGGTAGCTGTGATACCAGCCAGCTGCAACCCACGGCTATATAGGACCTACAGGCGATGTTCTTAAGTCGATCTGAGCACAGCTGGGCCCCGTATATACAGCATGGGGGTAGCTCTGATACCAGCCAGATGCAACCCACGGCCATATAGGACCTACAGGCGATGTTCTTGAGTGGATATATGTCGATCTGAGCACAGCTGGGCGCCGTATATACAGCATGGAGGTAGCTCTGATACCAGCCAGATGCAACCCACGGCCATATAGGACCTACAGGCGATGTTCTTGAGTCGATATATGTCGATCTGAGCACAGCTGGGCCACGCATATACAGCATGGGGGTAGCTGTGATACCAGCCAGCTGCAACCCACGGCTATATAGGACCTACAGGCGATGTTCTTAAGTCGATCTGAGCACAGCTGGGCCCCGTATATACAGCATGGGGGTAGCTCTGATACCAGCCAGATGCAACCCACGGCCATATAGGACCTACAGGCGATGTTCTTGAGTGGATATATGTCGATCTGAGCACAGCTGGGCGCCGTATATACAGCATGGGGGTAGCTCTGATACCATTCAGATGCAACCCACGGCCATATAGGACCTACAGGCGATGTTCTTGAGTGGATATATGTCGATCTGAGCACAGCTCGGCGCCGTAAATACAGCATGGGGGTAGCTCTGATACCAGCCAGATGCAACCCATGGTCATATAGGACCTACAGGCGATGTTCTTGAGTCGATATATGTCGATCTGAGCACAGCTGGGCCACATATATACAGCATGGGGGTAGCTGTGATACCAGCCAGCTGCAACCCACGGCTATATAGGACCTACAGGCGATGTTCTTGAGTCGATATATGTCGATCTGAGCACAGCTGGGCCCCGTATATACAGCATGGGGGTAGCTCTGATACCAGCCAGATGCAACCCACGGCCATATAGGACCTACAGGCGATGTTCTTGAGTGGATATATGTCGATCTGAGTACAGCTGGGCGCCGTATATACAGCATGGGGTTAGCTCTGATACCAGCCAGATGCAACCCACGGCCATATAGGACCTACAGGCGATGTTCTTGAATCGATATATGTCGATCTGAGCACAGCTGGGCCACGTATATACAGCATGGGGGTAGCTGTGATACCAGCCAGCTGCAACCCACGGCTATATAGGACCTACAGGCGATGTTCTTGAGTCGATATATATTGATCTGAGCACAGCTGGGCCCCGTATATACAGCATGGGGGTAGCTCTGATACCAGGCAGATGCAACCCACGGCCATATAGGACCTACAGGCGATGTTCTTGAGTGGATATATGTCGATCTGGGCACAGCTGGGCGCCGTATGTACAGCATGGGGGTAGCTCTGATACCAGCCAGATGCAACCCACGGCCATATAGGACCTACAGGCGATGTTCTTGAGTCGATATATGTCGATCTGAGTACAGCTAGGCCACGTATATACAGCATGGGGGTGGCTGTGATACCAGCCAGCTAAAACCCCCGGCTATATAGGACCTACAGACGATGTTCTTGAGTCGATATATGTCGTTCTGAGCACAGCTGGGCCCCGTATATACAGCATGGGGGTAGCTCTGATACCAGCCAGATGCAACCCACGGCCATATAGGACCTACAGGCGATGTTCTTGAGTGGATATATGTCGATCTGAGCACAGGTGGGCGCCGTATATACAGCATGGGGGTAGCTCTGATACCAGCCAGATGCAACCCACGGCCATATAGGACCTACAGGCGATGTTCTTGAATCGATATATGTCGATCTGAGCACAGCTGGGCCACGTATATACAGCATGGGGGTAGCTGTGATACCAGCCAGCTGCAACCCACGGCTATATAGGACCTACAGGCGATGTTCTTGTGTCGATATATGTCGATCTGAGCACAGCTGGGCCCCGTATATACAGCATGGGGGTAGCTCTGATACCAGCTAGATGCAACCCACGACCATATAGGACCTACAGGCGATGTTCTTGAGTGCATATATGTCAATCTGAGCACAGCTGGGCGCCGTATGTACAGCATGGTGGCAGCTCTGATACCAGCCAGATGCAACCCACGGCCATATAGGACCTACAGGCGATGTTCTTGAGTCGATATATGTCGATCTGTGTACAGCTTGGCCACGTATATACAGCATGGGAGTAGCTGTGATACCAGCCAGCTGAAACCCCCGGCTATATAGGACCTACAGGCGATGTTCTTGAGTCGATATATGTCGATCTGAGCACAGCTGGGCCACGTATATACAGCATGGGGGTAGCTGTCATACCAGCCAGCTGCAACCCACGGCTATATAGGACCTACAGGCGATGTTCTTGATTCGATATATGTCGATCTGAGCACAGCTGGGCCCCGTATATACAGCATGGGGGTAGCTCTGATTCTAGCCAGATGCAACCCACGGATATATAAGACCTACAGGCGATGTTCTTGAGTGAATATATGTCGATCTGAGCGCAGCTGGGCGCCGTATATACAGCATGGGGGTAACTCTGATACCAACCAGATGCAACCCACGGCCATATAGGACCTACAGGCGATGTTCTTGAATCGATATATGTTGATCTGAGCACAGCTGGGCCACGTATATACAGCATGGGGGTAGCTGTGATACCAGCCAGCTGCAACCCACGGCTAAATAGGACCTACAGGCGATGTTCTTGAGTCGATATATGTCGATCTGAGCACAGCTGGACCACGTATATACAGCATGGGGGTAGTTGTGATACCAGCCAGCTGCAACCCACGGCTATATAGGACCTACAGGAGATGTTCTTGAGTCGATATATGTCGATCTGAGCACAGCTGGGCCCCGTATATACAGCATGGGGGTAGCTCTGATACCAGCCAGATGCAACCCACGGCCATATAGGACCTACAGGCGATGTTCTTGAGTGGATATATGTCGATCTGAGCACAGCTGGGCGCCGTATATACAGCATGGGGGTAGCTCTGATACCATTCAGATGCAACCCACGGCCATATAGGACCTACAGGCGATGTTCTTGAGTGGATATATGTCGATCTGAGCACAGCTCGGCGCCGTAAATACAGCATGGGGGTAGCTCTGATACCAGCCAGATGCAACCCATGGTCATATAGGACCTACAGGCGATGTTCTTGAGTCGATATATGTCGATCTGAGCACAGCTGGGCCACATATATACAGCATGGGGGTAGCTGTGATACCAGCCAGCTGCAACCCACGGCTATATAGGACCTACAGGCGATGTTCTTGAGTCGATATATGTCGATCTGAGCACAGCTGGGCCCCGTATATACAGCATGGGGGTAGCTCTGATACCAGCCAGATGCAACCCACGGCCATATAGGACCTACAGGCGATGTTCTTGAGTGGATATATGTCGATCTGAGTACAGCTGGGCGCCGTATATACAGCATGGGGTTAGCTCTGATACCAGCCAGATGCAACCCACGGCCATATAGGACCTACAGGCGATGTTCTTGAATCGATATATGTCGATCTGAGCACAGCTGGGCCACGTATATACAGCATGGGGGTAGCTGTGATACCAGCCAGCTGCAACCCACGGCTATATAGGACCTACAGGCGATGTTCTTGAGTCGATATATATTGATCTGAGCACAGCTGGGCCCCGTATATACAGCATGGGGGTAGCTCTGATACCAGGCAGATGCAACCCACGGCCATATAGGACCTACAGGCGATGTTCTTGAGTGGATATATGTCGATCTGGGCACAGCTGGGCGCCGTATGTACAGCATGGGGGTAGCTCTGATACCAGCCAGATGCAACCCACGGCCATATAGGACCTACAGGCGATGTTCTTGAGTCGATATATGTCGATCTGAGTACAGCTAGGCCACGTATATACAGCATGGGGGTGGCTGTGATACCAGCCAGCTAAAACCCCCGGCTATGTAGGACCTACAGACGATGTTCTTGAGTCGATATATGTCGTTCTGAGCACAGCTGGGCCCCGTATATACAGCATGGGGGTAGCTCTGATACCAGCCAGATGCAACCCACGGCCATATAGGACCTACAGGCGATGTTCTTGAGTGGATATATGTCGATCTGAGCACAGGTGGGCGCCGTATATACAGCATGGGGGTAGCTCTGATACCAGCCAGATGCAACCCACGGCCATATAGGACCTACAGGCGATGTTCTTGAATCGATATATGTCGATCTGAGCACAGCTGGGCCACGTATATACAGCATGGGGGTAGCTGTGATACCAGCCAGCTGCAACCCACGGCTATATAGGACCTACAGGCGATGTTCTTGAGTCGATATATGTCGATCTGAGCACAGCTGGGCCCCGTATATACAGCATGGGGGTAGCTCTGATACCAGCTAGATGCAACCCACGACCATATAGGACCTACAGGCGATGTTCTTGAGTGCATATATGTCAATCTGAGCACAGCTGGGCGCCGTATGTACAGCATGGTGGCAGCTCTGATACCAGCCAGATGCAACCCACGGCCATATAGGACCTACAGGCGATGTTCTTGAGTCGATATATGTCGATCTGTGTACAGCTTGGCCACGTATATACAGCATGGGAGTAGCTGTGATACCAGCCAGCTGAAACCCCCGGCTATATAGGACCTACAGGCGATGTTCTTGAGTCGATATATGTCGATCTGAGCACAGCTGGGCCACGTATATACAGCATGGGGGTAGCTGTCATACCAGCCAGCTGCAACCCACGGCTATATAGGACCTACAGGCGATGTTCTTGATTCGATATATGTCGATCTGAGCACAGCTGGGCCCCGTATATACAGCATGGGGGTAGCTCTGATTCTAGCCAGATGCAACCCACGGCCATATAAGACCTACAGGCGATGTTCTTGAGTGAATATATGTCGATCTGAGCGCAGCTGGGCGCCGTATATACAGCATGGGGGTAACTCTGATACCAACCAGATGCAACCCACGGCCATATAGGACCTACAGGCGATGTTCTTGAATCGATATATGTTGATCTGAGCACAGCTGGGCCACGTATATACAGCATGGGGGTAGCTGTGATACCAGCCAGCTGCAACCCACGGCTAAATAGGACCTACAGGCGATGTTCTTGAGTCGATATATGTCGATCTGAGCACAGCTGGACCACGTATATACAGCATGGGGGTAGTTGTGATACCAGCCAGCTGCAACCCACGGCTATATAGGACCTACAGGAGATGTTCTTGAGTCGATATATGTCGATCTGAGCACAGCTGGGCCCCGTATATACAGCATGGGGGTAGCTCTGATACCAGCCAGATGCAACCCACGGCCATATAGGACCTACAGGCGATGTTCTTGAGTGGATATATGTCGATCTGAGCACAGCTGGGCGCCGTAAATACAGCATGGGGGTAGCTCTGATACCAGCCAGATGCAACCCACGGCCATATAAGACCTACAGGCGATGTTCTTGAGTGGATATATGTCGATCTGAGCACAGCTGGGCGCCGTATATACAGCATGGGGGTAGCTCTGATACCAGCCAGATGCAACCCACGGCCATATAGGACCTACAGGCGATGTTCTTGAATCGATATATGTCGATCTGAGCACAGCTGGGCCACGTATATACAGCATGGGGGTAGCTGTGATACCAGCCAGATGCAACCCACAACCATATAGGACCTACAGGCGATGTTCTTGAGTGGATATATGTCGATCTGAGCACAGCTGGGCGCCGTATATACAGCATGGAGGTAGCTCTGATACCAGCCAGATGCAACCCACGGCCATACAGGACCTACAGGCGATGTTCTTGAGTGGATATATGTCAATCTGAGCACAGCTGGGCCACGTATATACAGCATGGGGGTAGCTGTGATACCAGCCAGCTGAAACCCACGGCTATATAGGACCTACAGGCGATGTTCTTGAGTCGATCTGAGCACAGCTGGGCCCCGTATATACAGCATGGGGGTAGCTCTGATACCAGCCAGATGCAACCAACGGCCATATAGGACCTACAGGCGATGTTCTTGAGTGGATATATGTCGATCTGAGCACAGCTGGGAGCCGTATATACAGCATGGGGGTAGATCTGATACCAGCCAGATGCAACCCACGGCCATATAGGACCTACAGGCGATGTTCTTGAATCGATATATGTCGTTCTGAGCACAGCTGGGCCACGTATATACAGCATGGGGGCAGCAGTGATACCAGCCAGCTGCAACCCACGGCTATATAGGACCTACAGGCGATGTTCTTGAGTCGATATATTTCGATCTGAGCACAGCTGGGCCCCGTATATACAGCATGGGGGTAGCTCTGATACCAGCCAGATTCAACCCACGGCCATATAGGACCTACAGGCGATGTTCTTGAGTGGATATATGTCGATCTGAGCACAGCTCGGCGCCGTAAATACAGCATGGGGGTAGCTCTGATACCAGCCAGATGCAACCCACGGCCATATAGGACCTACAGGCGATGTTCTTGAGTCGATATATGTCGATCTGAGCACAGCTGGGCCACGTATATACAGCATGGGGGTAGCTGTGATACCAGCCAGCTGCAACCCACGGCTATATAGGACCTACAGGCGATGTTCTTAGGTCGATCTGAGCACAGCTGGGCCCCGTATATACAGCATGGGGGTAGCTCTGATACCAGCCAGATGCAACCCACGGCCATATAGGACCTACAGGCGATGTTCTTGAGTGGATATATGTCGATCTGAGCACAGCTGGGCGCCGTATATACAGCATGGGGGTAGCTCTCATACCATTCAGATGCAACCCACGGCCATATAGGACCTACAGGCGATGTTCTTGAGTCGATCTGAGCACAGCTGGGCCACATATGTACAGCATGGGGGTAGCTGTGATACCAGCCAGCTGCAACCCACGACTATATAGGACCTACAGGCGATGTTCTTGAGTCGATATATATCGATCTGAGCACAGCTGGGCCCCGTATATACAGCATGGGGGTAGCTCTGATACCAGCCAGATGCAACCCACGGCCATATAGGACCTACAGGCGATGTTCTTGAGTGGATATATGTCGATCTGAGCACAGGTGGGCGCCGTATATACAGCATGGGGGTAGCTCTGATACCAGCCAGATGCAACCCACGGCCATATAGGACCTACAGGTGATGTTCTTGAATCGATATATGTCGATCTGAGCACAGCTGGGCCACGCATATACAGCATAGGGGTAGCTGTGATACCAGCCAGCTAAAACCCCCGGCTATATAGGACCTACAGACGATGTTCTTGAGTCGATATATGTCGATCTGAGCACAGCTGGGCCCCGTATATACAGCATGGGGGTAGCTCTGATACCAGCCAGATGCAACCCACGGCCATATAGGACCTACAGGCGATGTTCTTGAGTGGATATATGTCGATCTGAGCACAGGTGGGCGCCGTATATACAGCATGGGGGTAGCTCTGATACCAGCCAGATGCAACCCACGGCCATATAGGACCTACAGGTGATGTTCTTGAATCGATATATGTCGATCTGAGCACAGCTGGGCCACGCATATACAGCATAGGGGTAGCTGTGATACCAGCCAGCTGCAACCCACGGCTATATAGGACCTGCAGGCGATGTTCTTGAGTCGATATATGTCGATCTGAGCACAGCTGGGCCCCGTATATACAGCATGGGGGTAGCTCTGATACCAGCTAGATGCAACCCACTGCCATATAGGACCTACAGGCGATGTTCTTGAGTGCATATATGTCAATCTGAGCACAGCTGGGCGCCGTATGTACAGCATAATGGCAGCTCTGATACCAGCCAGATGCAACCCACGGCCATATAGGACCTACAGGCGATGTTCTTGAGTCGATATATGTCGATCTGAGCACAGCTGGGCCACGTATATACAGCATGGGGGTAGCTGTGATACCAGCCAGCTGCAACCCACGGCTATATAGGACCTACAGGCGACGTTCTTGAGTCGATATATGTCTATCTGAGCACAGCTGGGCCCCGTATATACAGCATGGGGGTAGCTCTGATACCAGCCAGATGCAACCCACGGCCATATGGTACCTACAGGCGATGTTCTTGAGTGGATATATGTCGATCTGAGCACAGCTGGGCGCCGTATATACAGCATGGTGTTAGCTCTGATACCAGCCAGATGCAACCCACGGCCATATAGGACCTACAGGCGATGTTCTTGAGTGGATATATGTCGATATGAGCACAGCTGGGCGCCGTATATACAGCAGGGGGGTAGCTCTGATACCAGCCAGATGCAACCCACGGCCATATAGGACCTACAGGCGATGTTCTTGAGTCGATATATGTCGATCTGAGTACAGCTGGGCCACGTATATACAGCATGGGGGTAGCTGTGATACCAGCCAGCTGAAACCCCCGGCTATATAGGACTTACAGGCGATGTTCTTGAGTCGATATATGTCGATCTGAGCACAGCTGGGCCCCGTATATACAGCATGGGGGTAGCTCTGATCCAGCCAGATGCAACCCACGGCCACATAGGACCTACAGGCGATGTTCTTGAGTGTATATATGTCGATCTGAGCACAGCTGGGCGCCGTATATACAGCATGGGGTTAGATCTGATACCAGCCAGATGCAACCCACGGCCATATAGGACCTACAGGCGATGTTCTTGAGTCGATATATGTCGATCTGAGCTCAGCTGGGCCACGTATATACAGCATGGGGGTAGCTCTGATACCAGCCAGATGCAACCCACGGCTATATAGGACCTACAGGCGATGTTCTTGAGTCGATATATGTCGATCTGAGCACAGCTGGGCCCCGTATATACTGCATGGAGGTAGCTCTCATACCAGCCAGTTGCAAACCACGGCCATATAGGACCTACAGGCGATGTTCTTGAGTGGATATATGTCGATCTGAGTACAGATGGGCACCGCATATACAGCATGGGGGTAGCTATGATACCAGCCAGATGTAACCCACGGCCATATAGGACCTACAGGCGATGTTCTTGAGGCGATATACGTCGATCTGAGCACAGATGGGCCACGTATATACAGCATGGGGGTAGCTGTGATACCAGCCAGCTGCAACTCACGGCTATATAGGACCTACAGGCGATGTTCTTGAGTGGATATATGTCGATCTGAGCACAGCTGGGCGCCGTATATACAGCATGGGGGTAGTTCTGATACCAGCCAGATGCTACCCACCGCCATATAGGACCTACAGGCGATGTTCTTGAGTCGATATATGTCGATCTGAGCACAGCTGGGCCCCGTATATACAGCATGGGGGTAGCTCTGATACCAGCCAGATGCAACCCACGGCTATATAGGACCTACAGGCGATGTTCTTGAGTCGATATATGTCGATCTGAGCACAGCTGGGCCCCGTATATACTGCATGGAGGTAGCTCTCATACCAGCCAGTTGCAACCCACGGCCATATAGGACCTACAGGCGATGTTCTTGAGTGGATATATGTCGATCTGAGCACAGCTGGGCCACGTATATACAGCATGGGGGTAGCTGTGATACCAGCCAGCTGCAACCCACGGCTATATAGGACCTACAGGCGATGTTCTTGAGTCGATCTGAGCACAGCTGGGCCCCGTATATACAGCATGGGGGTAGCTCTGATACCAGCCAGATGCAACCCACGGCCATATAGGACCTACAGGCGATGTTCTTGAGTGGATATATGTCGATCTGAGCACAGCTGGGCGCCGTATATACAGCATGGGGGTAGCTTTGATACCAGCCAGATGCAACCCACGGCCATATAGGACCTACAGGCGATGTTCTTGAATCGATATATGTCGATCTGAGCACAGCTGGGCCACGTATATACAGCATGGGGGTAGCTGTGATACCAGCCAGCTGCAAGCCACGGCCATATAGGACCTACAGGCGATGTTCTTGAGTGGATATATGTCGATCTGAGCACAGCTGGGCGCCGTATATACAGCATGGGGGTAGCTCTGATACCAGCCAGATACAACCCACGGCCATATAGGACCTACAGGCGATGTTCTTGAGTCGATATATGTCGATCTGAGCACAGCTGGGGCACGTATATACAGCATATGGGTAGCTCTGATACCAGCCAGCTGCAACCCACGGCTATATAGGACCTACAGGCGATGTTCTTAAGTCGATATATGTCGATCTGAGCACAGCTGGGCCCCGTATATACAGCATGGGGGTAGCTCTGATACCAGCCAGATGCAACCCAAGGCCAAATAGAACCTACAGGCGATGTTCTTGAGTGGATATATGTCGATCTGAGCACAGCTGGGCGCCGTATATACTGCATGGGGGTAGCTCTGATACCAACCAGATGCTACCCACGGCCATATAGGACCTACAGGCGATGTTGTTGAGTCGATATATGTCGATCTGAGCACAGCTGGGCCATGTATATACAGCATGGGGGTAGCTGTGATACCAGCCAGCTGCAACCCACGGCTATATAGGACCTACAGGCAATGTTCTTGAGTCGATATATGTCGATCTGAGCACAGCTGGGCCCCGTATATACAGCATGGGGGTAGCTCTGATACCAGCCAGATGCAACCCACGGCCATATAGGACCTACAGGTGATGTTCTTGAGTGGATATATATCGATCTGAGCACAGCTGGGTGCCGTATATACAGCATGGGGGTAGCTCTGATAACAGCCAGATGCAACCCACGGCCATATAGGACCTACAGGCGATGTTCTTGAGTCGATATATGTCGATTTGAGTACGGCTGGGCCTCGTATATACAGCATGGGGGTAGCTGTGATACCAGCCAGCTGCAACCCACGGCCATATAGGACCTACAGGCGATGTTCTTGAGACGATATATGTCGATCTGAGTACAGCTGGGCCTCGTATATACAGCATGGGGGTAGCTGTGATACCAGCCAGCTGCAACCCACGGCTATATAGGACCTACAGGCGATGTTCTTGAGTCTATCTGAGCACAGCTGGGCGCCGTATATACAGCATGGGGGTAGCTCTGATAACAGCCAGATGCAACCCACGGCCATATAGGACCTACAGGCGATGTTCTTGAGTCGATATATGTCGATCTGAGCACAGCTGGGCCCCGTATATACAGCATGGGGGTAGCTTTGATACCAGCCAGATGCAACCCACGGCCATATAGGACCTACAGGCGATGTTCTTGAATCGATATATGTCGATCTGAGCACAGCTGGGCCACGTATATACAGCATGGGGGTAGCTGTGATACCAGCCAGCTGAAACCCACGGCTATATAGGACCTACAGGCGATGTTCTTGAGTCGATCTGAGCACAGCTAGGCGCCGTATATACAGCATGGGGGTAGCTCTGATACCAGCCAGATTCAACCCACGGCCATATAGGACCTACAGGCGATGTTCTTGAGTGGATATATGTCGATCTGAGTACAGCTGGGCGCCGTATATACAGCATGGGGTTAGCTCTGATACCAGCCAGATGCAACCCACGGCCATATAGGACCTACAGGCGATGTTCTTGAGTCGATATATGTCGATCTGAGCACAGCTGGGTCACGTATATACAGCATGGGGGTAGCTGTGATACCAGCCAGCTGCAACCCACGGCTATATAGGACCTACAGGCGATGTTCTTGAGTCGATATATGTCGATCTGAGCACAGCTGGGCCCCGTATATACAGCATGGGGGTAGCTCTGATACCATCCAGGTGCAACCCACGGCCATATAGGACCTACAGGCGATGTTCTTGAGTGGATATATGTCGATCTGAGCACAGCTAGGCGCCGTATGTACAGCATGGGGGTAGTTCTGATACCAGCCAGATGCAACCCACGGCCATATAGGACCTACAGGCGATGTTCTTGAGACGATATATGTCGATCTGAGTACAGCTAGGCCACGTATATACAGCATGGGGGTAGCTGTGATACCAGCCAGCTAAAAACCCCCGGCTATATAGGACCTACAGACGATGTTCTTGAGTCGATATATGTCGATCTGAGCACAGCTGGGCCCCGTATATACAGCATGGGGGTAGCTCTGATACCAGCCAGATGCAACCCACAGCCATATAGGACCTACAGGCGATGTTCTTGAGTGGATATATGTCGATCTGAGCACAGGTGGGCGCCGTATATACAGCATGGGGGTAGCTCTGATACCAGCCAGATGCAACCCACGGCCATATAGGACCTACAGGCGATGTTCTTGAATCGATATATGTCGATCTGAGCACAGCTGGGCCACGTATATACAGCATGGGGGTAGCTGTGATACCAGCCACCTTCAACCCACGGCTATATAGGACCTACAGGCGATGCTCTTGAGTCGATATATATCGATCTGAGCACAGCTGGGCCCCGTATATACAGCATGGGGGTAGCTCTGATACCAGCCAGATGCAACCCACGGCCATATAGGACCTACAGGCGATGTTCTTGAGTGGATATATGTCGATCTGAGCACAGCTGGGCGCCGTATGTACAGCATGGGGGTAGCTCTGATACCAGCCAGATGCAACCCACGGCCATATAGGACCTACAGGCGATGTTCTTGAGTCGATATATGTCGATCTGAGTACAGCTAGGCCACGTATATACAGCATGGGGGTAGCTGTGATACCAGCCAGCTAAAACCCCCGGTTATATAGGACCTACAGACGATGTTCTTGAGTCGATATATGTCGATCTGAGCACAGCTGAGCCCCGTATATACAGCATGGGGGTAGCTCTGATACCAGCCAGATGCAACCCACGGCCATATAGGACCTACAGGCGATGTTCTTGAGTGGATATATGTCGATCTGAGCACAGGTGGGCGCCGTATATACAGCATGGGGGTAGCTCTGATACCAGCCAGATGCAACCCACGGCCATATAGGACCTACAGGCGATGTTCTTGAGTCGATATATGTCGATCTGAGCACAGCCGGGCCACGTATATACAGCATGGGGGTAGCTGTGATACCAGCCAGCTGCAACTTACGGCTATATAGGACTTACAGGCGATGTTCTTGAGTCGATCTGAGCACAGCTGGGCCCCGTATATACAGCATGGGGGGTAGCTGTGATACCAGCCAGATGCAACCCACAACCATATAGGACCTACAGGCGATGTTCTTGAGTGGATATATGTCGATCTGAGCACAGCTGGGCGCCGTATATACAGCATGGAGGTAGCTCTGATACCAGCCAGATGCAACCCACGGCCATATAGGACCTACAGGCGATGTCCTTGAGTGGATATATGTCAATCTGAGCACAGCTTGGCCACGTATATACAGCATGGGGGTAGCTGTGATACCAGCCAGCTGAAACCCCCGGCTATATAGGACCTACAGGCAATGTTCTTGAGTCGATCTGAGCACAGCTGGGCCCCGTATATACAACATGGGGGTAGCTCTGATACCAGCCAGATGCAACCAAGGGCCATATAAGACCTACAGGCGATGTTCTTGAGTCGATATATGTCGATCTGAGCACAGCTGGGCCACGCATATACAGCATGGGGGTAGCTGTGATACCAGCCAGCTGCAACCCACGGCTATATAGGACCTACAGGCGATGTTCTTAAGTCGATCTGAGCACAGCTGGGCCCCGTATATACAGCATGGGGGTAGCTCTGATACCAGCCAGATGCAACCCACGGCCATATAGGACCTACAGGCGATGTTCTTGAGTGGATATATGTCGACCTGAGCACAGCTGGGCGCCGTATATACAGCATGGGGGTAGCTCTGATACCATTCAGATGCAACCCACGGCCATATAGGACCTACAGGCGATATTCTTGAGTCGATATATGTCGATCTGAGCACAGCTGGGCCACATATATACAGCATGGGGGTAGCTGTGATACCAGCCAGCTGCAACCCACGGCTATATAGGACCTACAGGCGATGTTCTTGAGTCGATATATGTCGATCTGAGCACAGCTGGGCCCCGTATATACAGCATGGGGGTAGCTCTGATACCAGCCAGATGCAACCCACGGCCATATAGGACCTACAGGCGATGTTCTTGAGTCGATCTGAGCACAGCTGGGCCCCGTATATACAGCATGGGGGTAGCTGTGATACCTGCCAGATGCAAACCACGGCCATATAGGACCTACAGGCGATGTTCTTGAGTGGATATATGTCGATCTGAGCACAGCTGGGCGCCGTATATACAGCATGGAGGTAGCTCTGATACCAGCCAGATGCAACCCACGGCCATATAGGACCTACAGGCGATGTACTTGAGTCGATATATGTCGATCTGAGCACAGCTGGGCCACGCATATACAGCATGGGGGTAGCTGTGATACCAGCCAGCTGCAACCCACGGCTATATAGGACCTACAGGCGATGTTCTTAAGTCGATCTGAGCACAGCTGGGCCCCGTATATACAGCATGGGGGTAGCTCTGATACCAGCCAGATGCAACCCACGGCCATATAGGACCTACAGGCGATGTTCTTGAGTGGATATATGTCGATCTGAGCACAGCTGGGCGCCGCATATACAGCATGGAGGTAGCTCTGATACCAGCCAGATGCAACCCACGTCCATATAGGACCTACAGGCGATGTTCTTGAGTCGATATATGTCGATCTGAGCACAGCTGGGCCACGCATATACAGCATGGGGGTAGCTGTGATACCAGCCAGCTGCAACCCACGGCTATATAGGACCTACAGGCGATGTTCTTAAGTCGATCTGAGCACAGCTGGGCCCCGTATATACAGCATGGGGGTAGCTCTGATACCAGCCAGATGCAACCCACGGCCATATAGGACCTACAGGCGATGTTCTTGAGTGGATATATGTCGATCTGAGCACAGCTGGGCGCCGTATATACAGCATGGGGGTAGCTCTGATACCATTCAGATGCAACCCACGGCCATATAGGACCTACAGGCGATGTTCTTGAGTCGATATATGTCGATCTGAGCACAGCTGGGCCACATATATACAGCATGGGGGTAGCTGTGATACCAGCCAGCTGCAACCCACGGCTATATAGGACCTACAGGCGATGTTCTTGAGTCGATATATGTCGATCTGAGCACAGCTGGGCCCCGTATATACAGCATGGGGGTAGCTCTGATACCAGCCAGATGCAACCCACGGCCATATAGGACCTACAGGCGATGTTCTTGAGTGGATATATGTCGATCTGAGTACAGCTGGGCGCCGTATATACAGCATGGGGTTAGCTCTGATACCAGCCAGATGCAACCCACGGCCATATAGGACCTACAGGCGATGTTCTTGAGTCGATATATGTCGATCTGAGCACAGCTGGGCCACGTATATACAGCATGGGGGTAGCTGTGATACCAGCCAGCTGCAACCCACCGCTATATAGGACCTACAGGCGATGTTCTTGAGTCGATATATATTGATCTGAGCACAGCTGGGCCCCGTATATACAGCATGGGGGTAGCTCTGATACCAGCCAGATGCAACCCACGGCCATATAGGACCTACAGGCGATGTTCTTGAGTGGATATATGTCGATCTGAGCACAGCTGGGCGCCGTCTGTACAGCATGGGGGTAGATCTGATACCAGCCAGATGCAACCCACGGCCATATAGGACCTACAGGCGATGTTCTTGAGTCGATATATGTCGATCTGAGTACAGCTAGGCCACGTATATACAGCATGGGGGTGGCTGTGATACCAGCCAGCTAAAACCCCCGGCTATATAGGACCTACAGACGATGTTCTTGAGTCGATATATGTCGATCTGAGCACAGCTGGGCCCCGTATATACAGCATGGGGGTAGCTCTTTTACCAGCCAGATGCAACCAACGGCCATATAGGACCTACAGGCGATGTTCTTGAGTGGATATATGTCGATCTGAGCACAGGTGGGCGCCGTATATACAGCATGGGGGTAGCTCTGATACCAGCCAGATGCAACCCACGGCCATATAGGACCTACAGGCGATGTTCTTGAATCGATATATGTCGATCTGAGCACAGCTGGGCCACGTATATACAGCATGGGGGTAGCTGTGATACCAGCCAGCTGCAACCCACGGCTATATAGGACCTACAGGCGATGTTCTTGAGTCGATATATGTCGATCTGAGCACAGCTGGGCCCCGTATATACAGCATGGGGGTAGCTCTGATACCAGCTAGATGCAACCCACGGCCATATAGGACCTACAGGCGATGTTCTTGAGTGCATATATGTCAATCTGAGCACAGCTGGGCGCCGTATGTACAGCATGGTGGCAGCTCTGATACCAGCCAGATGCAACCCACGGCCATATAGGACCTACAGGCGATGTTCTTGAGTCGATATATGTCGATCTGTGTACAGCTTGGCCACGTATATACAGCATGGGAGTAGCTGTGATACCAGCCAGCTGAAACCCCCGGCTATATAGGACCTACAGGCGATGTTCTTGATTCGATATATGTCGATCTGAGCACAGCTGGGCCCCGTATATACAGCATAAGGGTAGCTCTGATTCTAGCCAGATGCAACCCACGGCCATATAAGACCTACAGGCGATGTTCTTGAGTGAATATATGTCGATCTGAGCACAGCTGGGCGCCGTATATACAGCATGGGGGTAACTCTGATACCAACCAGATGCAACCCACGGCCATATAGGACCTACAGGCGATGTTCTTGAATCGATATATGTTGATCTGAGCACAGTTGGGCCACGTATATACAGCAGGGGGGTAGCTGTGATACCAGCCAGCTGCAACCCACGGCTAAATAGGACCTACAGGCGATGTTCTTGAGTCGATATATGTCGATCTGAGCACAGCTGGACCACGTATATACAGCATGGGGGTAGCTCTTATACCAGACAGATTCAACCCACGGCCTTATAGGACCTACAGGCGATGTTCTTGAGTGGATATATATCGATCTGAGCACAGCTGGGCGCCGTATATACAGCATCGGGGTAGCTCTGATACCATTCAGATGCAACCCACCGCCATATAGGACCTACAGGCGATGTTCTTGAGTGGGTATATGTCGATCTGAGCACAGCTCGGCGCCGTAAATACAGCATGGGGGTAGCTCTGATACCAGCCAGATGCAACCCACGGCCATATAGGACCTACAGGCGATGTTCTTGAGTGGATATATGTCGATCTGAGCACAGCTGGGCGCCGTATGTACAGCATGGGGGTAGTTCTGATACCAGCCAGATGCAACCCACGGCCATATAGGACCTACAGGCGATGTTCTTGAGACGATATATGTCGATCTGAGTACAGCTAGGCCAGGTATATACAGCATGGGGGTAGCTGTGATACCAGCCAGCTAAAACCCCCGGCTATATAGGACCTACAGACGATGTTCTTGAGTCGATATATGTCGATCTGAGCACAGCTGGGCCCCGTATATACAGCATGGGGGTAGCTCTGATACCAGCCAGATGCAACCCACGGCCATATAGGACCTACAGGCGATGTTCTTGAGTGGATATATGTCGATCTGAGCACAGGTGGGCGCCGTATATACAGCATGGGGGTAGCTCTGATACCAGCCAGATGCAACCCACGGCCATATAGGACCTACAGGCGATGTTCTTCAATCGATATATGTCGATCTGAGCACAGCTGGGCCACGTATATACAGCATGGAGGTAGCTCTGATACCAGCCAGATGCAACCCACGGCCATATAGGACCTACAGGCGATGTTCTTGAGTCGATATATGTCGATCTGAGCACAGCTGGGCCACGTATATACAGCATGGGGGTAGCTGTGATACCAGCCAGCTGCAACCCACGGCTAAATAGGACGTACAGGCGATGTTCTTGAGTCGATATATGTCGATCTGAGCACAGCTGGGCCACGTATATACAGCATGGGGGTAGCTGTGATACCAGCCAGCTGCAACCCACGGCTAAATAGGACGTACAGGCGATGTTCTTGAGTCGATATATGTCGATCTGAGCACAGCTGGGCCCCGTATATACAGCATGGGGGTAGCTCTGATACCAGCCAGATGCAACCCACGGCCATATAGGACCTACAGGCGATATTCTTGAGTGGATATATGTCGATCTGAGCACAGGTGGGCGCCGTATATACAGCATGGGGGTAGCTCTGATACCAGCCAGATGCAACCCACGGCCATATAGGACCTACAGGCGATGTTCTTGTATCGATATATGTCGATCTGAGCACAGCTGGGCCACGTATATACAGCATGGGGGTAGCTGTGATACCAGCCAGCTGCAACCCACGGCTATATAGGACCTACAGGCGATGTTCTTGATTCGATATATGTCGATCTGAGCACAGCTGGGCCCCGTATATACAGCATGGAGGTAGCTCTGATACCAGCCAGATGCAACCCACGGCCATATAGGACCTACAGGCGATGTTCTTGAGTCGATATATGTCGATCTGAGCACAGCTGGGCCACGTATATACAGCATGGGGGTAGCTGTGATACCAGCCAGCTGCAACCCACGGCTAAATAGGACGTACAGGCGATGTTCTTGAGTCGATATATGTCGATCTGAGCACAGCTGGGCCACGTATATACAGCATGGGGGTAGTTGTGATACCAGCCAGCTGCAACCCACGGCTATATAGGACCTACAGGCGATGTTCTTGAGTCGATATATGTCGATCTGAGCACAGCTGGGCTCCGTATATACAGCATGGGGGTAGCTCTGATACCAGCCAGATGCAACCCACGGCCATATAGGACCTACAGGCGATGTTCTTGAGTGGATATATGTCGATCGGAGCACAGCTGGGCGCCGTAAATACAGCATGGGGGTATCTCTGATACCAGCCAGATGCAACCCACGGCCATATAAGACCTACAGGCGATGTTCTTGAGTCGATATATGTCGATCTGAGCACAGCTGGGCCACGTATATACAGCATGGGGGTAGCTGTGATACCAGCCAGCTGCAACTTACGGCTATATAGGACCTACAGGCGATGTTCTTGAGTCGATCTGAGCACAGCTGGGCCCCGTATATACAGCATGGGGGTAGCTCTGATACCAGCCAGATGCAACCAACGGCCATATAGGACCTACAGGCGATGTTCTTGAGTGGATATATGTCGATCTGAGCACAGCTGGGCGCCGTATATACAGCATGGGGGTAGATCTGATACCAGCCAGATGCAACCCACGGCCATATAGGACCTACAGGCGATGTTCTTGAATCGATATATGTCGTTCTGAGCACAGCTTGGCCACGTATATACAGCATGGGGGCAGCAGTGATACCAGCCAGCTGCAACCCACGGCTATATAGGACCTACAGGCGATGTTCTTGAGTCGATATATTTCGATCTGAGCACAGCTGGGCCCCGTATATACAGCATGGGGGTAGCTCTGATACCAGCCAGATTCAACCCACGGCCATATAGGACCTACAGGCGATGTTCTTGAGTGGATATATGTCGATCTGAGCACAGCTCGGCGCCGTAAATACAGCATGGGGGTAGCTCTGATACCAGCCAGATGCAACCCACGGCCATATAGGACCTACAGGCGATGTTCTTGAGTCGATATATGTCGATCTGAGCACAGCTGGGCCACGTATATACAGCATGGGGGTAGCTGTGATACCAGCCAGCTGCAACCCACGGCTATATAGGACCTACAGGCGATGTTCTTGAGTCGATATATGTCGATCTGAGCACAGCTGGGCCACGTATATACAGCATGGGGGTAGCTGTGATACCAGCCAGCTGCAACCCACGGCTATATAGGACCTACAGGCGATGTTCTTAGGTCGATCTGAGCACAGCTGGGCCCCGTATATACAGCATGGGGGTAGCTCTGATACCAGCCAGATGCAACCCACGGCCATATAGGACCTACAGGCGATGTTCTTGAGTGGATATATGTCGATCTGAGCACAGCTGGGCGCCGTATATACAGCATGGGGGTAGCTCTCATACCATTCAGATGCAACCCACGGCCATATAGGACCTACAGGCGCTGTTCTTGAGTCGATCTGAGCACAGCTAGGCCACGTATATACAGCATGGGGGTAGCTGTGATACCAGCCAGCTAAAACCCCCGGCTATATAGGACCTACAGACGATGTTCTTGAGTCGATATATGTCGATCTGAGCACAGCTGGGCCACGTATATACAGCATGGGGGTAGCTCTGATACCATCCAGATGCAACCCACGGCCATATAAGACCTACAGGCGATGTTCTTGAGTCGATATATGTCGATCTGAGCACAGGTGGGCGCCGTATATACAGCATGGGGGTAGCTCTGATACCAGCCAGATGCAACCCACGGCCATATAGGACCTTGAGTCGATATATGTCGATCTGAGCACAGCTGGGCCACGTATATACAGCATGGGGGTAGCTGTCATACCAGCCAGCTGCAACCCACGGCTATATAGGACCTACAGGCGATGTTCTTGATTCGATATATGTCGATCTGAGCACAGCTGGGCCCCGTATATACAGCATGGGGGTAGCTCTGATTCTAGCCAGATGCAACCCACGGCCATATAAGACCTACAGGCGATGTTCTTGAGTGAATATATGTCGATCTGAACACAGCTGGGCGCCGTATATACAGCATGGGGGTAGCTCTGATACCAACCAGATGCAACCCTCGGCCATATAGGACCTACAGGCGATGTTCTTGAATCGATATATGTCGATCTGAGCACAGCTGGGCCACGTATATACAGCATGGGGGTAGCTGTGATACCAGCCAGCTGCAACCCACGGCTATATAGGACCTACAGGCGATGTTCTTGATTCGATATATGTCGATCTGAGCACAGCTGGGCCCCGTATATACAGCATGGAGGTAGCTCTGATAGCAGCCAGATGCAACCCACGGCCATATAGGACCTACAGGCGATGTTCTTGAGTCGATATATGTCGATCTGAGCACAGCTGGGCCACGTATATACAGCATGGGGGTAGCTGTGATACCAGCCAGCTGCAACCCACGGCTAAATAGGACCTACAGGCGATGTTCTTGAGTCGATATATGTCGATCTGAGCACAGCTGGACCACGTATATACAGCATGGGGGTAGTTGTGATACCAGCCAGCTGCAACACACGGCTATATAGGACCTACAGGCGATGTTCTTGAGTCGATATATGTCGATCTGAGCACAGCTGGGCCCCGTAAATACAGCATGGGGGTAGCTCTGATACCAGCCAGATGCAACCCACGGCCATATAGGACCTACAGGCGATGTTCTTGAGTGGATATATGTCGATCTGAGCACAGCTGGGCACCGTAAATACAGCATGGGGGTAGCTCTGATACCAGCCAGATGCAACCCACGGCCATATAAGACCTACAGGCGATGTTCTTGAGTCGATATATGTCGATCTGAGCACAGCTGGGCCACGTATATACAGCATGGGGGTAGCTCTGATACCATCCAGATGCAACCCACGGCCATATAAGACCTACAGGCGATGTTCTTGAGTCGATATATGTCGATCTGAGCACAGGTGGGCGCCGTATATACAGCATGGGGGTAGCTCTGATACCAGCCAGATGCAACCCACGGCCATATTGGACCTACAGGCGATGTTCTTGAGTCGATATATGTCGATCTGAGCACAGCTGGGCCACGTATATACAGCATGGGGGTAGCTGTGATACCAGCCAGCTGCAACCCACGGCTATATAGGACCTACAGGCGATGTTCTTGAGTCGATATATGTCGATCTGAGCACAGCTGGGCCACGTATATACAGCATGGGGGTAGCTGTGATACCAGCCAGCTGCAACCCACGGCTATATAGGACCTACAGGCGATGTTCTTGAGTCGATATATGTCGATCTGAGCACAGCTGGGCCACGTATATACAGCATGGGGGTAGCTCTGATACCAGCCAGATGCAACCCACGGCCATATAAGACCTACAGGCGATGTTCTTGAGTCGATATATGTCGATCTGAGCACAGGTGGGCGCCGTCAATACAGCATGGGGGTAGCTCTGATACCAGCCAGATGCAACCCACGGCCATATAGGACCTACAGGCGATGTTCTTGAGTGGATATATGTCAATCTGAGCACAGCTGGGCCACGTATATACAGCATGGGGGTAGCTGTGATACCAGCCAGCTGCAACTTAAGGCTATATACGACCTACAGGCGATGTTCTTCTTGAGTCGATCTGAGCACAGCTGGGCCCCGTATATACAGCATGGGGGGTAGCTGTGATACCAGCCAGATGCAACCCACAACCATATAGGACCTACAGGCGATGTTCTTGAGTGGATATATGTCGATCTGAGCACAGCTGGGCGCCGTATATACAGCATGGAGGTAGCTCTGATACCAGCCAGATGCAACCCACGGCCATATAGGACCTACAGGCGATGTTCTTGAGTGGATATATGTCAATCTGAGCACAGCTGGGCCACGTATATACAGCATGGGGGTAGCTGTGATACCAGCCAGCTGAAACCCACGGCTATATAGGACCTACAGGCGATGTTCTTGAGTCGATCTGAGCACAGCTGGGCCCCGTATATACAGCATGGGGGTAGCTCTGATACCAGCCAGATGCAACCAACGGCCATATAGGACCTACAGGCGATGTTCTTGAGTGGATATATGTCGATCTGAGCACAGCTGGGCGCCGTATATACAGCATGGGGGTAGATTTGATACCAGCCAGATGCAACCCACGGCCATATAGGACCTACAGGCGATGTTCTTGAATCGATATATGTCGTTCTGAGCACAGCTGGGCCACGTATATACAGCATGGTGGTAGCTGTGATACCAGCCAGCTGCAACCCACGGCTATATAGGACCTACAGGCGATATTCTTGAGTCGATATATGTCGATCTGAGCACAGCTGGGCCCCGTATATACAGCATGGGGGTAGCTCTGATACCAGCCAGATTCAACCCACGGCCATATAGGACCTACAGGCGATGTTCTTGAGTGGATATATATCGATCTGAGCACAGCTGGGCGCCGTATATACAGCATCGGGGTAGCTCTGATACCATTCAGATGCAACCCACGGCCATATAGAACCTACAGCGATGTTCTTGAGTGGATATATGTCGATCTGATCACAACTCGGCGCCGTAAATACAGCATGGAGGTAGCTCTGATACCAGCCAGATGCAACCCACGGCCATATAGGACCTACAGGCGATGTTCTTGAGTGGATATATGTCGATCTGAGCACAGCTGGGCGCCGTATGTACATCATGGGGGTAGTTCTGATACCAGCCAGATGCAACCCACGGCCATATAGGACCTACAGGCGATGTTCTTGAGACGATATATGTCGATCTGAGTACAGCTAGGCCACGTGTATACAGCATGGGGGTAGCTGTGATACCAGCCAGCTAAAACCCCCGGCTATATAGGACCTATAGACGATGTTCTTGAGTCGATATATGTCGATCTGAGCACAGCTGGGCCCCGTATATACAGCATGGGGGTAGCTCTGATACCAGCCAGATGCAACCCGCGGCCATATAGGACCTACAGGCGATGTTCTTGAGTGGATATATGTCGATGTGAGCACAGGTGGGCGCCGTATATACAGCATGGGGGTAGCTCTGATACCAGCCAGATGCAACCCACGGCCATATAGGACCTACAGGCGATGTTCTTGAGTGGATATATGTCGATCTGAGAACAGCTGGGCGCCGTAAATACAGCATGGGGGTAGCTATGATACCAGCCAGATGCAACCCACGGCCATATAAGACCTACAGGCGATGTTCTTGAGTCGATATATGTCGATCTGAGCACAGCTGGGCCACGTATATACAGCATGGGGGTAGCTGTGATACCAGCCAGCTGCAACTTACGGCTATATAGGACCTACAGGCGATGTTCTTGAGTCGATCTGAGCACAGCTGGGCCCCGTATATACAGCATGGGGGGTAGCTGTGATACCAGCCAGGTGCAACCCACAACCATATAGGACCTACAGGCGATGTTCTTGAGTGGATATATGTCGATCTGAGCACAGCTGGGCGCCGTATATACAGCATGGAGGTAGCTCTGATACCAGCCAGATGCAACCCACGGCCATATAGGACCTACAGCCGATGTTCTTGAGTGGATATATGTCAATCTGAGCACAGCTGGGCCACGTATATACAGCATGGGGGTAGCTGTGATACCAGCCAGCTGAAACCCACGGCTATATAGGACCTACAGGCGATGTTCTTGAGTCGATATATGTCGATCTGAGTACAGCTGGGCCACGTATATACAACATGGCGGTAGCTGTGATACCAGCCAGCTGAAACCCCCGGCTATATAGGACCTACAGGCGATGTTCTTGAGTCGATATATGTCGATCTGAGCACAGCTGGGCCACGTATATACAGCATGGGGGTAGCTGTGATACCAGCCAGCTGCAACCCACGGCTAAATAGGACCTACAGGCGATGTTCTTGAGTCGATATATGTCGATCTGAGCACAGCTGGGCCACGTATATACAGCATGGGGGTAGTTGTGATACCAGCCAGCTGCAACCCACGGCTATATAGGACCTACAGGCGATGTTCTTGAGTCGATATATGTCGATCTGAGCACAGCTGGGCCCCGTATATACAGCATGGGGGTAGCTCTGATACCAGCCAGATGCAACCCACGGCCATATAGGACCTACAGGCGATGTTCTTGAGTGGATATATGTCGATCTGAGCACAACTGGGCGCCGTAAATACAGCATGGGGGTAGCTCTGATACCAGCCAGATGCAACCCACGGCCATATAAGACCTACAGGCGATGTTCTTGAGTCGATATATGTCGATCTGAGCACAGCTGGGCCACGTATATACAGCATGGGGGTAGCTGTGATACCAGCCAGCTGCAACTTACGGCTATATAGGACCTACAGGCGATGTCCTTGAGTCGATATATGTCGATCTGAGCACAGCTGGGCCACGTATATACAGCATGGGGGTAGCTGTGATACCAGCCAGCTGCAACCCACGGCTATATGGGACCTACAGGCGATGTTCTTGAGTCGATATATGTCGATCTGAGCACAGCTGGGCCCCGTATATACAGCATGGGGGTAGCTCTGATACCAGCCAGATGCAACCCACGGCCATATAGGACCTACAGGCGATGTTCTTGAGTGGATATATGTCGATCTGAGCACAGCTGGGCGCCGTAAATACAGCATGGGGGTAGCTCTGATACCAGCCAGATGCAACCCACGGCCATATAAGACCTACAGGCGATGTTCTTGAGTCGATATATGTCGATCTGAGCACAGCTGGGCCACGTATATACAGCATGGGGTTAGCTCTGATACCAGCCAGATGCAACCCACGGCCATATACGACCTACAGGCGATGTTCTTGAGTCGATATATGTCGATCTGAGCACAGCTGGGCCACGTATATACAGCATGGGGGTAGCTGTGATACCAGCCAGCTGCAACCCACGGCTATATAGGACCTACAGGCGATGTTCTTGAGTCGATATATGTCGATCTGAGCAGAGCTGGGCCCCGTATATAAGCATGGGGGTAGCTCTGATACCAGCCAGATGCAACCCACGGCCATATAGGACCTACAGGCGATGTTCTTGAGTGGATATATGTCGATATGAGCACAGCTGGGCGCCGTATATACAGCAGGGGGGTAGCTCTGATACCAGCCAGATGCAACCCACGGCCATATATGACCTACAGGCGATGTTCTTGAGTCGATATATGTCGATCTGAGTACAGCTGGGCCACGTATATACAGCATGGGGGTAGCTGTGATACCAGCCAGCTGAAACCCCCGGCTATATAGGACCTACAGGCGATGTTCTTGAGTCGATATATGTCGATCTGAGCACAGCTGGGCCCCGTATATACAGCATGGGGGTAGCTCTGATACCAGCCAGATGCAACCCACGGCCACATAGGACCTACAGGCGCTGTTATTGAGTGTATATATGTCGATCTGAGCACAGCTGGGCGCCGTATATACAGCATGGGGTTAGATCTGATACCAGCCAGATGCAACCCACGGCCATATAGGACCTACAGGCGATGTTCTTGAGTTGATATATGTCGATCTGAGCACAGCTGGGCCACGTATATACAGCATGGGGGTAGCTGTGATACCAGCCAGCTGCAATCCACGGCTATATAGGACCTACAGTCGATGTTCTTGAGTCGATATATGTCGATCTGAGCACAGCTGGGCCCCGTATATACAGCATGGGGGTAGCTCTGATACCAGCCAGATGCAACCCACGGCTATATAGGACCTACAGGCGATGTTCTTGAGTCGATATATGTCGATCTGAGCACAGCTGGGCCCCGTATATACTGCATGGAGGAAGCTCTCATACCAGCCAGTTGCAACCCACGGCCATATAGGACCTACAGGCGATGTTCTTGAGTGGATATATGTCGATCTGAGTACAGCTGGGCACCGCATATACAGCATGGGGGTAGCTATGATACCAGCCAGATGTAACCCACGGCCATATAAGACCTACAGGCGATGTTCTTGAGGCGATATACGTCGATCTGAGCACAGATGGGCCACGTATATACAGCATGGGGGTAGCTGTGATACCAGCCAGCTGCAACCCACGGCTATATAGGACCTACAGGCGATGTTCTTGAGTGGATATATGTTGATCTGAGCACAGCTGGGCGCCGTATATACAGCATGGGGGTAGCTCTGATACCAGCCAGATGCTACCCACCGCCATATAGGACCTACAGGCGATGTTCTTGAGTCGATATATGTCGATCTGAGCACAGCTGGGCCACGTATATACAGCATGGGGGTAGCTGTGATACCAGCCAGCTGCAACCCACGGCTATATAGGACCTACAGGCGATGTTCTTGAGTCGATCTGAGCACAGCTGGGCCCCGTATATACAGCATGGGGGTAGCTCTAATACCAGCCAGATGCAACCCACGGCCATATAGGACCTACAGGCGATGTTATTGAGTGGATATATGTCGATCTGAGCACAGCTGGGCGCCGTATATACAGCATGGGGGTAGCTCTGATACCAGCCAGATGCAACCCACGGCCAGATAGGACCTACAGGCGATGTTCTTGAATCGATATATGTCGATCTGAGCACAGCTGGGCCACGTATATACAGCATGGGGGTAGCTGTGATACCAGCCAGCTGCAAGCCACGGCCATATAGGACCTACAGGCGATGATCTTGAGTGGATATATGTCGATCTGAGCACAGCAGGGCGCCGTATATACAGCATGGGGGTAGCTCTGATACCAGCCAGATACAACCCACGGCCATATAGGACCTACAGGCGATGTTCTTGAGTCGATATATGTCGATCTGAGCACAGCTGGGGCACGTATATACAGCATGGGGGTAGCTGTGATACCAGCCAGCTGCAACCCACGGCTATATAGGACCTACAGGCGATGTTCTTAAGTCGATATATGTCGATCTGAGCACAGCTGGGCCTTGTATATACAGCATGGGGGTAGCTCTGATACCCGCCAGATGCAACCCACGGCCATATAGGACCTACAGGTGATGTTCTTGAGTGGATATATGTCGATCTGAGCACAGCTGGGTGCCTTTTATACAGCATGGGGGTAGCTCTGATAACAGCCAGATGCAACCCACGGCCATATAGGACCTACAGGCGATGTTCTTGAGTCGATATATGTCGATCTGAGTACAGCTGGGCCTCGTATATACAGCATGGGGGTAGCTGTGATACCAGCCAGCTGCAACCCACGGCCATATAGGACCTACAGGCGATGTTCTTGAGACGATATATGTCGATCTGAGTACAGCTGGGCCTCGTATATACAGCATGGGGGTAGCTGTGATACCAGCCAGCTGCAACCCACGGCTATATAGGACCTACAGGCGATGTTCTTGAGTCGATCTGAGCACAGCTGGGCCCCGTATATACAGCATGGGGGTAGCTCTGATACCAGCCAGATGCAACCCACGGCCATATAGGACCTACAGGCGATGTTCTTGATATGTCGATCTGAGCACAGCTGGGCGCCGTATATTCAGCATGGGGGTAGCTCTGATACCATTCAGATGCAACCCACGGCCATATAGGACCTACAGGCGATGTTCTTATGTCGATATATGTCGATCTGAGCACAGCTGGGCCACGTATATACAGCATGGGGGTAGCTGTGATACCAGCCAGCTGAAACCCACGGCTATATAGGACCTACAGGCGATGTTCTTGAGTCGATATATGTCGATCTGAGCACAGCTGCGCCCCGTATATACAGCATGGGGGTAGCTCTGATACCAGCCAGATTCAACCCACGGCCATATAGGACCTACAGGCGATGTTCTTGAGTGGATATATGTCGATCTGAGCACAGCTGGGCGCCGTATATACAGCATGGGGTTAGCTCTGATACCAGCCAGATGCAACCCACGGCCATATAGGACCTACAGGCGATGTTCTTGAGTCGATATATGTCGATCTGAGCACAGCTGGGCCACGTATATACAGCATTGGGGTAGCTGTGATACCAGCCAGCTGTAACCCACGGCTATATAGGACCTACAGGCGATGTTCTTGAGTCGATATATGTCGATCTGAGCACAGCTGGGCTCCGTATATACAGCATGGGGGTAGCTCTGATACCAGCCAGATGCAACCCACGGCCATATAGGACCTACAGGCGATGTTCTTGAGTGGATATATGTCGATCTGAGCACAGCTGGGCGCCGTATGTACAGCATGGGGGTAGTTCTGATACCAGCCAGATGCAACCCACGGCCATATAGGACCTACAGGCGATGTTCTTGAGACGATATATGTCGATCTGAGTACAGCTAGGCCACGTATATACAGCATGGGGGTAGCTGTGATACCAGCCAGCTAAAACCCCGGCTATATAGGACCTACAGACGATGTTCTTGAGTCGATATATGTCGATCTGAGCACAGCTGGGCCCCGTATATACAGCATGGGGGTAGCTCTGATACCAGCCAGATGCAACCCACGGCCATATAGGACCTACAGGCGATGTTCTTGAGTGGATATATGTCGATCTGAGCACAGGTGGGCGCCGTATATACAGCATGGGGGTAGCTCTGATACCAGCCAGATGCAACCCACGGCCATATAGGACCTACAGGCGATGTTCTTGAATCGATATATGTCGATCTGAGCACAGCTGGGCCACGTATATACAGCATGGGGGTAGCTGTCATACCAGCCAGCTGCAACCCACGGCAATATAGGACCTACAGGCGATGTTCTTGATTCGATATATGTCGATCTGAGCACAGCTGGGCCCCGTATATACAGCATGGGGGTAGCTCTGATTCTAGCCAGATGCAACCCTCGGCCATATAAGACCTACAGGCGATGTTCTTGAGTGAATATATGTCGATCTGAGCACAGCTGGGCGCCGTATATACAGCATGGGGGTAGCTCTGATATCAACCAGATGCAACCCACGGCCATATAGGACCTACAGGCGATGTTCTTGAATCGATATATGTCGATCTGAGCACAGCTGGGCCACGTATATACAGCATGGGGGTAGCTGTGATACCAGCCAGCTGCAACCCACGGCTATATAGGACCTACAGGCGATGTTCTTGATTCGATATATGTCGATCTGAGCACAGCTGGGCCCCGTATATACAGCATGGAGGTAGCACTGATACCAGCCAGATGCAACCCACGGCCATATAGGACCTACAGGCGATGTTCTTGAGTCGATATATGTCGATCTGAGCACAGCTGGGCCACGTATATACAGCATGGGGGTAGCTGTGATACCAGTCAGCTGCAACCCACGGCTAAATAGGACCAACAGGCGATGTTCTTGAGTCGATATATGTCGATCTGAGCACAGCTGGGCCACGTATATACAGCATGGGGGTAGTTGTGATACCAGCCAGCTGCAACCCACGGCTATATAGGACCTACAGGCGATGTTCTTGAGTCGATATATGTCGATCTGAGCACAGCTGGGCCCCGTATATACAGCATGGGGGTAGCTCTGATACCAGCCAGATGCAACCCACGGCCATATAGGACCTACAGACGATGTTCTTGAGTGGATATATGTCGATCTGAGCACAGCTGGGCGCCGTAAATACAGCATGGGGGTAGCTCTGATACCAGCCAGATGCAACCCACGGCCATATAAGACCTACAGGCGATGTTCTTGAGTCGATATATGTCGATCTGAGCACAGCTGGGCCACGTATATACAGCATGGGGGTAGCTGTGATACCAGCCAGCTGCAACTTACGGCTATATAGGACCTACAGGCGATGTTCTTGAGTCGATCTGAGCACAGCTGGGCCCCGTATATACAGCATGGGGGGTAGCTTTGATACCAGCCAGATGCAACCCACAACCATATAGGACCTACAGGCGATGTTCTTGAGTGGATATATGTCGATCTGAGCACAGCTGGGCGCCGTATATACAGCATGGAGGTAGCTCTGACACCAGCCAGATGTAACCCACGGCCATATAGGACCTACAGGTGATGTTCTTGAGGCGATATACGTCGATCTGAGCACAGATGGGCCACGTATATACAGCATGGGGGTAGCTGTGATACCAGCCAGCTGCAACCCACGGCTATATAGGACCTACAGGCGATGTTCTTGAGTGGATATATGTTGATCTGAGCACAGCTGGGCGCAGTATATACAGCATGGGGGTAGCTCTGATACCAGCCAGATGCTACCCACCGCCATATAGGACCTACAGGCGATGTTCTTGAGTCGATATATGTCGATCTGAGCACAGCTGGGCCACGTATATACAGCATGGGGGTAGCTGTGATACCAGCCAGCTGCAACCCACGGCTATATAGGACCTACAGGCGATGTTCTTGAGTCGATCTGAGCACAGCTGGGCCCCGTATATACAGCATGGAGGTAGCTCTGATACCAGCCAGATGCAACCCACGGCCATATAGGACCTACAGGCGATGTTCTTGAGTGGATATATGTCGATCTGAGCACAGCTGGGCGCCGTATATACAGCATGGGGGTAGCTCTGATACCAGCCAGATGCAACCCACGGCCATATAGGACCTACAGGCGATGTTCTTGAATCGATATATATCGATCTGAGCACAGCTGGGCCACGTATATACAGCATGGGGGTAGCTGTGATACCAGCCAGCTGCAAGCCACGGCCATATAGGACCTACAGGCGATGTTCTTGAGTGGATATATGTCGATCTGAGCACAGCTGGGCGCCGTATATACAGCATGGGGGTAGCTCTGATACCAGCCAGATACAACCCACGGCCATATAGGACCTACAGGCGATGTTCTTGAGTCGATATATGTCGATCTGAGCACAGCTGGGGCACGTATATACAGCATGGGGGTAGCTGTGATACCAGCCAGCTTCAACCCACGGCTATATAGGACCTACAGGCGATGTTCTTAAGTCGATATATGTCGATCTGAGCACAGCTGGGCCCCGTATATACAGCATGGGGGTAGCTCTGATACCAGCCAGATGCAACCCAAGGCCAAATAGAACCTACAGGCGATGTTCTTGAGTGGATATATGTCTATCTGAGCACAGCTGGGCGCCGTATATACAGCATGGGGGTAGCTCTGATACCAGCCAGATGCAACCCACGGCCATATAGGACCTACAGGCGATGTTGTTGAGTCGATATATGTCGATCTGAGCACAGCTGGGCCACGTATATACAGCATGGGGGTAGCTGTGATACCAGCCAGCTGCAACCCACGGCTATATAGGAACTACAGGCGATGTTCTTGAGTCGATATATGTCGATCTGAGCACAGCTGGGCCCCGTATATACAGCATGGGGGTAGATCTGATACCAGCCAGATGCAACCCACGGCCATATAGGACCTACAGGTGATGTTCTTGAGTGGATATATGTCGATCTGAGCACAGCTTGGTGCCGTATATACAGCATGGGGGTAGCTCTGATAACAGCCAGATGCAACCCACGGCCATATAGGACCTACAGGCGATGTTCTTGAGTCGATATATGTCGATCTGAGTACAGCTGGGCCTCGTATATACAGCATGGGGGTAGCTGTGATACCAGCCAGCTGCAACCCACGGCCATATAGGACCTACAGGCGATGTTCTTGAGACGATATATGTCGATCTGAGTACAGCTGGGCCTCGTATATACAGCATGGGGGTAGCTGTGATACCAGCCAGCTGCAACCCACGGCTATATAGGACCTACAGGCGATGTTCTTGAGTCGATCTGAGCACAGCTGGGCCCCGTATATACAGCATGGGGGTAGCTCTGATACCAGCCAGATGCAACCCACGGCCATATAGGACCTACAGGCGATGTTCTTGAGTGGATATATGTCGATCTGAGCACAGCTGGGCGCCGTATATACAGCATGGGGGTAGCTCTGATACCATTCAGATGCAACCCACGGCCATATAGGACCTACAGGCGATGTTCTTGAGTCGATATATGTCGATCTGAGCACAGCTGGGCCACGTATATACAGCATGGGGGTAGCTGTGATACCAGCCAGCTGAAACCCACGGCTATATAGGACCTACAGGCGATGTTCTTGAGTCGATATATGTCGATCTGAGCACAGCTGCGCCCCGTATATACAGCATGGGGTTAGCTCTGATACCAGCCAGATGCAACCCACGGCCATATAGGACCTACAGGCGATGTTCTTGAGTCGATATATGTCGATCTGAGCACAGCTGGGCCACGTATATACAGCATGGGGGTAGCTGTGATACCAGCCACCTTCAACCCACGGCTATATAGGACCTACAGGCGATGCTCTTGAGTCGATATATATCGATCTGAGCACAGCTGGGCCCCGTATATACAGCATGGGGGTAGCTCTGATACCAGCCAGATGCAACCCACGGCAATATAGGACCTACAGGCGATGTTCTTGAGTGGATATATGTCGATCTGAGCACAGCTGGGCGCCGTATATACAGCATGGTGGTAGCTCTGATACCATTCAGATGCAACCCACGGCCATATAGGACCTACAGGCGATGTTCTTGAGTGGATATATGTCGATCTGAGCACAGCTGGGCGCCGTATGTACAGCATGGGGGTAGTTCTGATACCAGCCAGATGCAACCCACGGCCATATAGGACCTACAGGCGATGTTCTTGAGACGGTATATGTCGATCTGAGTACAGCTAGGCCACGTATATACAGCATGGGGGTAGCTGTGATACCAGCCAGCTAAAACCCCGGCTATATAGGACCTACAGACGATGTTCTTGAGTCGATATATGTCGATCTGAGCACAGCTGGGCCCCGTATATACAGCATGGGG
This sequence comes from Lordithon lunulatus, assembly GCA_963942505.1. Lineage (NCBI taxonomy): Eukaryota > Metazoa > Arthropoda > Insecta > Coleoptera > Staphylinidae > Lordithon > Lordithon lunulatus. Next base: position 22,233,437 of record OZ012673.1, read on the forward strand.
GTAGCTCTGATACCAGCCAGATGCAACCCACGGCCATATAGGACCTACAGGCGATGTTCTTGAATCGATATATGTCGATCTGAGCACAGCTGGGCCACGTATATACAGCATGGGGGTAGCTGTCATACCAGCCAGCTGCAACCCACGGCTATATAGGACCTACAGGCGATGTTCTTGATTCGATATATGTCGATCTGAGCACAGTTGGACCCCGTATATACAGCATGGGGGTAGCTCTGATTCTAGCCAGATGCAACCCTCGGCCATATAAGACCTACAGGCGATGTTCTTGAGTGAATATATGTCGATCTGAGCACAGCTGGGCGCCGTATATACAGCATGGGGGTAGCTCTGAAAGCAACCAGATGCAACCCACGGCCATAGAGGACCTACAGGCGATGTTCTTGAATCGATATATGTCGATCTGAGCACAGCTGGGCCACGTATATACAGCATGGGGGTAGCTGTGATACCAGCCAGCTGCAACCCACGGCTATATAGGACCTACAGGCGATGTTCTTGATTCGATATATGTCGATCTGAGCACAGCTGGGCCCCGTATATACAGCATGGAGGTAGCACTGATACCAGCCAGATGCAACCCATGGCCATATAGGACCTACAGGCGATGTTCTTGAGTCGATATATGTCGATCTGAGCACAGCTGGGCCACGTATATACAGCATGGGGGTAGCTGTGATACCAGCCAGCTGCAACCCACGGCTAAATAGGACCTACAGGCGATGTTCTTGAGTCGATATATGTCGATCTGAGCACAGCTGGGCCACGTATATACAGCATGGGGGTAGTTGTGATACCAGCCAGCTGCAACCCACGGCTATATAGGACCTACAGGCGATGTTCTTGAGTCGATATATGTCGATCTGAGCACAGCTGGGCCCCGCATATACAGCATGGGGGTAGCTCTGATACCAGCCAGATGCAACCCACGGCCATATAGGACCTACAGACGATGTTCTTGAGTGGATATATGTCGATCTGAGCACAGCTGGGCGCCGTAAATACAGCATGGGGGTAGCTCTGATACCAGCCAGATGCAACCCACGGCCATATAAGACCTACAGGCGATGTTCTTGAGTCGATATATGTCGATCTGAGCACAGCTGGGCCACGTATATACAGCATGGGGGTAGCTGTGATACCAGCCAGCTGCAACTTACGGCTATATAGGACCTACAGGCGATGTTCTTGAGTCGATCTGAGCACAGCTGGGCCCCGTATATACAGCATGGGGGGTAGCCTTGATACCAGCCAGATGCAACCCACAACCATATAGGACCTACAGGCGATGTTCTTGAGTGGATATATGTCGATCTGAGCACAGCTGGGCGCCGTATATACAGCATGGAGGTAGCTCTGATACCAGCCAGATGCAACCCACGGCCATATAGGACCTACAGGCGATGTTCTTGAGTGGATATATGTCAATCTGAGCACAGCTGGGCCACGTATATACAGCATGGGGGTAGCTGTGATACCAGCCAGCTGAAACCCACGGCTATATAGGACCTACAGGCGATGTTCTTGAGTCGATATATGTCGATCTGAGTACAGATGGGCCACGTATATACAGCATGGGGTAGCTGTGATACCAGCCAGCTGAAACCCCCGGCTATATAGGACCTACAGGCGATGTTCTTGAGTCGATATATGTCGATCTGAGCACAGCTGGGCCACGTATATACAGCATGGGGGTAGCTGTGATACCAGCCAGCTGCAACCCACGGCTAAATAGGACCTACAGGCGATGTTCTTGAGTCGATATATGTCGATCTGAGCACAGCTGGGCCACGTATATACAGCATGGGGGTAGTTGTGATACCAGCCAGCTGCAACCCACGGCTATATAGGACCTACAGGCGATGTTCTTGAGTCGATATATGTCGATCTGAGCACAGCTGGGCCCCGTATATACAGCATGGGGGTAGCTCTGATACCAGCCAGATGCAACCCACGGCCATATAGGACCTACAGGCGATGTTCTTGAGTGGATATATGTCGATCTGAGCACAGCTGGGCGCCGTAAATACAGCATGGGGGTAGCTCTGATACCAGCCAGATGCAACCCACGGCCATATAAGACCTACAGGCGATGTTCTTGAGTCGATATATGTCGATCTGAGCACAGCTGGGCCACGTATATACAGCATGGGGGTAGCTGTGATACCAGCCAGCTGCAACTTACGGCTATGTAGGACCTACAGGCGATGTTCTTGAGTCGATATATGTCGATCTGAGCACAGCTGGGCCACGTATATACAGCATGGGGGTAGCTGTGATACCAGCCAGCTGCAACCCACGGCTATATAGGACCTACAGGCGATGTTCTTGAGTCGATATATGTCGATCTGAGCACAGCTGGGCCCCGTATATACAGCATGGGGGTAGCTCTGATACCAGCCAGATGCAACCCACGGCCATATAGGACCTACAGGCGATGTTCTTGAGTGGATATATGTCGATCTGAGCACAGCTGGGCGCCGTAAATACAGCATGGGGGTAGCTCTGATACCAGCCAGATGCAACCCACGGCCATATAAGACCTACAGGCGATGTTCTTGAGTCAATATATGTCGATCTGAGCACAGCTGGGCCACGTATATACAGCATGGGGTTAGCTCTGATACCAGCCAGATGCAACCCACGGCCATATAGGACCTACAGGCGATGTTCTTGAATCGATATATATCGATCTGAGCACAGCTGGGCCACGTATATACAGCATGGGGGTAGCTGTGATACCAGCCAGCTGCAAGCCACGGCCATATAGGACCTACAGGCGATGTTCTTGAGTGGATATATGTCGATCTGAGCACAGCTGGGCGCCGTATATACAGCATGGGGGTAGCTCTGATACCAGCCAGATACAACCCACGGCCATATAGGACCTACAGGCGATGTTCTTGAGTCGATATATGTCGATCTGAGCACAGCTGGGGCACGTATATACAGCATGGGGGTAGCTGTGATACCAGCCAGCTTCAACCCACGGCTATATAGGACCTACAGGCGATGTTCTTAAGTCGATATATGTCGATCTGAGCACAGCTGGGCCCCGTATATACAGCATGGGGGTAGCTCTGATACCAGCCAGATGCAACCCAAGGCCAAATAGAACCTACAGGCGATGTTCTTGAGTGGATATATGTCTATCTGAGCACAGCTGGGCGCCGTATATACAGCATGGGGGTAGCTCTGATACCAGCCAGATGCAACCCACGGCCATATAGGACCTACAGGCGATGTTGTTGAGTCGATATATGTCGATCTGAGCACAGCTGGGCCACGTATATACAGCATGGGGGTAGCTGTGATACCAGCCAGCTGCAACCCACGGCTATATAGGACCTACAGGCGATGTTCTTGAGTCGATATATGTCGATCTGAGCACAGCTGGGCCCCGTATATACAGCATGGGGGTAGATCTGATACCAGCCAGATGCAACCCACGGCCATATAGGACCTACAGGTGATGTTCTTGAGTGGATATATGTCGATCTGAGCACAGCTGGGTGCCGTATATACAGCGTGGGGGTAGCTCTGATAACAGCCAGATGCAACCCACGGCCATATAGGACCTACAGGCGATGTTCTTGAGTCGATATATGTCGATCTGAGCACAGCTGGGCCCCGTATATACAGCATGGGGGTAGCTCTGATACCAGCCAGCTGCAACCCAAGGCCAAATAGAACCTACAGGCGATGTTCTTGAGTGGATATATGTCTATCTGAGCACAGCTGGGCGCCGTATATACAGCATGGGGGTAGCTCTGATACCAGCCAGATGCAACCCACGGCCATATAGGACCTACAGGCGATGTTGTTGAGTCGATATATGTCGATCTGAGCACAGCTGGGCCACGTATATACAGCATGGGGGTAGCTGTGATACCAGCCAGCTGCAACCCACGGCTATATAGGACCTACAGGCGATGTTCTTGAGTCGATATATGTCGATCTGAGCACAGCTGGGCCCCGTATATACAGCATGGGGGTAGATCTGATACCAGCCAGATGCAACCCACGGCCATATAGGACCTACAGGTGATGTTCTTGAGTGGATATATGTCGATCTGAGCACAGCTGGGTGCCGTATATACAGCATGGGGGTAGCTCTGATAACAGCCAGATGCAACCCACGGCCATATAGGACCTACAGGCGATGTTCTTGAGTCGATATATGTCGATCTGAGTACAGCTGGGCCTCGTATATACAGCATGGGGGTAGCTGTGATACCAGCCAGCTGCAACCCACGGCCATATAGGACCTACAGGCGATGTTCTTGAGACGATATATGTCGATCTGAGTACAGATGGGCCTCGTATATACAGCATGGGGGTAGCTGTGATACCAGCCAGCTGCAACCCACGGCTATATAGGACCTACAGGCGATGTTCTTGAGTCGATCTGAGCACAGCTGGGCCCCGTATATACAGCATGGGGGTATCTCTGATACCAGCCAGATGCAACCCACGGCCATATAGGACCTACAGGCGATGTTCTTGAGTGGATATATGTCGATCTGAGCACAGCTGGGCGCCGTATATACAGCATGGGGGTAGCTCTGATACCATTCAGATGCAACCCACGGCCATATAGGACCTACAGGCGATGTTCTTGAGTCGATATATGTCGATCTGAGCACAGCTGGGCCACGTATATACAGCATGGGGGTAGCTGTGATACCAGCCAGCTGAAACCCACGGCTATATAGGACCTACAGGCGATGTTCTTGAGTCGATATATGTCGATCTGAGCACAGCTGCGCCCCGTATATACAGCATGGGGTTAGCTCTGATACCAGCCAGATGCAACCCACGGCCATATAGGACCTACAGGCGATGTTCTTGAGTCGATATATGTCGATCTGAGCACAGCTGGGCCACGTATATACAGCATGGGGGTAGCTGTGATACCAGCCACCTTCAACCCACGGCTATATAGGACCTACAGGCGATGCTCTTGAGTCGATATATATCGATCTGAGCACAGCTGGGCCCCGTATATACAGCATGGGGGTAGCTCTGATACCAGCCAGATGCAACCCACGGCAATATAGGACCTACAGGCGATGTTCTTGAGTGGATATATGTCGATCTGAGCACAGCTGGGCGCCGTATATACAGCATGGGGGTAGCTCTGATACCATTCAGATGCAACCCACGGCCATATAGGACCTACAGGCGATGTTCTTGAGTGGATATATGTCGATCTGAGCACAGCTGGGCGCCGTATGTACAGCATGGGGGTAGTTCTGATACCAGCCAGATGCAACCCACGGCCATATAGGACCTACAGGCGATGTTCTTGAGACGATATATGTCGATCTGAGTACAGCTAGGCCACGTATATACAGCATGGGGGTAGCTGTGATACCAGCCAGCTAAAACCCCGGCTATATAGGACCTACAGACGATGTTCTTGAGTCGATATATGTCGATCTGAGCACAGCTGGGCCCCGTATATACAGCATGGGGGTAGCTCTGATACCAGCCAGATGCAACCCACGGCCATATAGGACCTACAGGCGATGTTCTTGAATCGATATATGTCGATCTGAGCACAGCTGGGCCACGTATATACAGCATGGGGGTAGCTGTCATACCAGCCAGCTGCAACCCACGGCTATATAGGACCTACAGGCGATGTTCTTGATTCGATATATGTCGATCTGAGCACAGCTGGACCCCGTATATACAGCATGGGGGTAGCTCTGATTCTAGCCAGATGCAACCCTCGGCCATATAAGACCTACAGGCGATGTTCTTGAGTGAATATATGTCGATCTGAGCACAGCTGGGCGCCGTATATACAGCATGGGGGTAGCTCTGATACCAACCAGATGCAACCCACGGCCATAGAGGACCTACAGGCGATGTTCTTGAATCGATATATGTCGATCTGAGCACAGCTGGGCCACGTATATACAGCATGGGGGTAGCTGTGATACCAGCCAGCTGCAACCCACGGCTATATAGGACCTACAGGCGATGTTCTTGATTCGATATATGTCGATCTGAGCACAGCTGGGCCCCGTATATACAGCATGGAGGTAGCACTGATACCAGCCAGATGCAACCCATGGCCATATAGGACCTACAGGCGATGTTCTTGAGTCGATATATATCGATCTGAGCACAGCTGGGCCACGTATATACAGCATGGGGGTAGCTGTGATACCAGCCAGCTGCAACCCACGGCTAAATAGGACCTACAGGCGATGTTCTTGAGTCGATATATGTCGATCTGAGCACAGCTGGGCCACGTATATACAGCATGGGGGTAGTTGTGATACCAGCCAGCTGCAACCCACGGCTATATAGGACCTACAGGCGATGTTCTTGAGTCGATATATGTCGATCTGAGCACAGCTGGGCCCCGTATATACAGCATGGGGGTAGCTCTGATACCAGCCAGATGCAACCCACGGCCATATAGGACCTACAGGCGATGTTCTTGAGTGGATATATGTCGATCTGAGCACAGCTGGGCGCCGTAAATACAGCATGGGGGTAGCTCTGATACCAGCCAGATGCAACCCACGGCCATATAAGACCTACAGGCGATGTTCTTGAGTCGATATATGTCGATCTGAGCACAGCTGGGCCACGTATATACAGCATGGGGGTAGCTGTGATACCAGCCAGCTGCAACTTACGGCTATATAGGACCTACAGGCGATGTTCTTGAGTCGATATATGTCGATCTGAGCACAGCTGGGCCACGTATATACAGCATGGGGGTAGCTGTGATACCAGCCAGCTGCAACCCACGGCTATATAGGACCTACAGGCGATGTTCTTGAGTCGATATATGTCGATCTGAGCACAGCTGGGCCCCGTATATACAGCATGGGTGTAGCTCTGATACCAGCCAGATGCAACCCACGGCCATATAGGACCTACAGGCGATGTTCTTGAGTGGATATATGTCGAACTGAGCACAGCTGGGCGCCGTAAATACAGCATGGGGGTAGCTCTGATACCAGCCAGATGCAACCCACGGCCATATAAGACCTACAGGCGATGTTCTTGAGTCAATATATGTCGATCTGAGCACAGCTGGGCCACGTATATACAGCATGGGGTTAGCTCTGATACCAGCCAGATGCAACCCACGGCCATATAGGACCTACAGGCGATGTTCCTGAGTCGATATATGTCGATCTGAGCATAGCTGGGCCACGTATATACAGCATGGGGGTAGCTGTGATACCAGCCAGCTGCAACCCACGGCTATATAGGACCTACAGGCGATGTTCTTGAGTCGATATATGTCGATCTGAGCTGAGCTGGGCCCCGTATATAAGCATAAGGGTAGCTCTAATACCAGCCAGATGCAACCCACGGCCATATAGGACCTACAGGCGATGTTATTGAGTGGATATATGTCGATATGAGCACAGCTGGGCGCCGTATATACAGCAGGGGGGTAGCTCTGATACCAGCCAGATGCAACCCACGGCCATATAGGACCTACAGTCGATGTTCTTGAGTCGATATATGTCGATCTGAGTACAGCTGGGCCACGTATATACAGCATGGGGGTAGCTGTGATACCAGCCAGCTGAAACCCCCGGCTATATAGGACCTACAGGCGATTTTCTTGAGTCGATATATGTCGATCTGAGCACAGCTGGGCCCCGTATATACAGCATGGTGGTAGCTCTGCTACCAGCCAGATGCAACCCACGGCCACATAGGACCTACAGGCGATATTATTGAGTGTATATATGTCGATCTGAGCACAGCTGGGCGCCGTATATACAGCATGGGGTTAGATCTGATACCAGCCAGATGCAACCCACGGCCATATAGGACCTACAGGCGATGTTCTTGAGTTGATATATGTCGATCTGAGCACAGCTGGGCCACGTATATACAGCATGGGGGTAGCTGTGATACCAGCCAGCTGCAATCCACGACTATATAGGACCTACAGTCGATGTTCTTAAGTCGATATATGTCGATCTGAGCACAGCTGGGCCCCGTATATACAGCATGGGGGTAGCTCTGATACCAGCCAGATGCAACCCACGGCTATATAGAACCTACAGGCGATGTTCTTGAGTCGATATATGTCGATCTGAGCACAGCTGGGCCCCGTATATACTGCATGGAGGTAGCTCTCATACCAGCTAGTTGCAACCCACGGCCATATAGGACCTACAGGCGATGTTCTTGAGTGGATATATGTCGATCTGAGTACAGCTGGGCACCGCATATACAGCATGGGGGTAGCTATGATACCAGCCAGATGTAACCCACGGCCATATAGGACCTACAGGCGATGTTCTTGAGGCGATATACGTCGATCTGAGCACAGATGGGCCACGTATATACAGCATGGGGGTAGCTGTGATACCAGCCAGCTGCAACCCACGGCTATATAGGACCTACAGGCGATGTTCTTGAGTGGATATATGTTGATCTGAGCACAGCTGGGCGCCGTATATACAGCATGGGGGTAGCTCTGATACCAGCCAGATGCTACCCACCGCCATATAGGACCTACAGGCGATGTTCTTGAGTCGATATATGTCGATCTGAGCACAGCTGGGCCACGTATATACAGCATGGGGGTAGCTGTGATACCAGCCAGCTGCAACCCACGGCTATATAGGACCTACAGGCGATGTTCTTGAGTCGATCTGAGCACAGCTGGGCCCCGTATATACAGCATGGAGGTAGCTCTGATTCCAGCCAGATGCAACCCACGGCCATATAGGACCTACAGGCGATGTTCTTGAGTGGATATATGTCGATCTGAGCACAGCTGGGCGCCGTATATACAGCATGGGGGTAGCTCTGATACCAGCCAGATGCAACCCACGGCCATATAGGACCTACAGGCGATGTTCTTGAATTGATATATATCGATCTGAGCACAGCTGGGCCACGTATATACAGCATGGGGGTAGCTGTGATACCAGCCAGCTGCAACCCACGGCTATATAGGACCTACAGGCGATGTTCTTGAGTCGATATATATCGATCTGAGCACAGCTGGGCCCCGTATATACAGCATGGGGGTAGCTCTGATACCAGCCAGATGCAACCCACGGCCATATAGGACCTACAGGCGATGTTCTTGAGTGGATATATGTCGATATGAGCACAGCTGGGCGCCGTATATACGTATATAAGACCTACAGGCGATGTTCTTGAGTGAATATATGTCGATCTGAGCACAGCTGGGCGCCGTATATACAGCATGGTGGTAGCTCTGATACCAACCAGATGCAACCCACGGCCATATAGGACCTACAGGCGATGTTCTTGAATCGATATATGTCGATCTGAGCACAGCTGGGCCACGTATATACAGCATGGGGGTAGCTGTGATACCAGCCAGCTGAAACCCACGGCTATATAGGACCTACAGGCGATGTTCTTGAGTCGATCTGAGCACAGCTGGGCCCCGTATATACGTATATAAGACCTACAGGCGATGTTCTTGAGTGAATATATGTCGATCTGAGCACAGCTGGGCGCCGTATATACAGCATGGGGGTAGCTCTGATACCATTCAGATGCAACCCACGTCCATATAGGACCTGCAGGCGATGTTCTTGAGTGGATATATGTCGATCTGATCACAGCTCGGCGCCGTAAATACAGCATGGGGGTAGCTCTGATACCAGCCAGATGCAACCCACGGCCATATAGGACCTACAGGCGATGATCTTGAGTGGATATATGTCGATCTGAGCACAGCCGGGCGCCGTATGTACAGCATGGGGGTAGTTCTGATACCAGCCAGATGCAACCCACGGCCATATAGGACCTACAGGCGATGTTCTTGAGACGATATATGTCGATCTGAGTACAGCTAGGCCACGTATATACAGCATGGGGGTAGCTGTGATACCAGCCAGCTGCAACTTACGGCTATATAGGACCTACAGGCGATGTTCTTGAGTCGATCTGAGCACAGCTGGGCCCCGTATATACAGCATGGGGGGTAGCTGTGATACCAGCCAGATGCAACCCACAACCGTTCTTGAGTCGATATATGTCGATCTGAGCACAGCTGGGCCCCGTATATACAGCATAGAGGTAGCTCTGATACCAGCCAGATGCAACCCACGGCCATATAGGACCTACAGGTGATGTTCTTGAGTCGATATATGTCGATCTGAGCACAGCTGGGCCACGTATATACAGCATGGGGGTAGCTGTGATACCAGCCAGCTGCAACCCACGGCTATATAGGACCTACAGGCGATGTTCTTGAGTCGATATATATCGATCTGAGCACAGCTGGGCCCCGTATATACAGCATGGGGGTAGCTCTGATACCAGCCAGATGCAACCCACGGCCATATAGGACCTACAGGCGATGTTCTTGAGTGGATATATGTCGATATGAGCACAGCTGGGCGCCGTATATACGTATATAAGACCTACAGGCGATGTTCTTGAGTGAATATATGTCGATCTGAGCACAGCTGGGCGCCGTATATACAGCATGGTGGTAGCTCTGATACCAATCAGATGCAACCCACGGCCATATAGGACCTACAGGCGATGTTCTTGAATCGATATATGTCGATCTGAGCACAGCTGGGCCACGTATATACAGCATGGGGGTAGCTGTGATACCAGCCAGATGCAACCCACGGCCATATAGGACCTACAGGCGATATTCTTGAGTCGATATATGTCGATCTGAGCACAGCTGGGCCACGTATATACAGCATGGGGGTAGCTGTGATACCAGCCAGCTGCAAACCACGGCTATATAGGACCTACAGGCGATGTTCTTGAGTCGATCTGAGCACAGCTGGGCCCCGTATATACAGCATGGGGGTAGCTGTGATACCTGCCAGATGCAAACCACGGCCATATAGGACCTACAGGCGATGTTCTTGAGTAGATATATGTCGATCTGAGCACAGCTGGGCGCCGTATATACAGCATGGAGGTAGCTCTGATACCAGCCAGATGCAACCCACGGCCATATAGGACCTACAGGTGATGTTCTTGAGTCGATATATGTCGATCTGAGCACAGCTGGGCCACGTATATACAGCATGGGGGTAGCTGTGATACCAGCCAGCTGCAACCCACGGCTATATAGGACCTACAGGCGATGTTCTTGAGTCGATATATATCGATCTGAGCACAGCTGGGCGCCGTAAATACAGCATGGGGGTAGCTCTGATACCAGCCAGATGCAACCCACGGCCATACAAGACCTACAGGCGATGTTCTTGAGTCGATATATGTCGATCTGAGCACAGCTGGGCCACGTATATACAGCATGGGGGTAGCTGTGATACCAGCCAGCTGCAACCTACGGCTATATAGGACCTACAGGCGATGTTCTTGAGTCGATATATGTCGATCTGAGCACAGCTGGGCCACGTATATACAGCATGGGGGTAGCTGTGATACCAGCCAGCTGCAACCCACGGCTATATAGGACCTACAGGCGATGTTCTTGAGTCGATATATGTCGATCTGAGCACAGCTGGGCCCCGTATATACAGCATGGGGGTAGTTCTGATACCAACCAGATGCAACCCACGGCCATATAGGACCTACAGGCGATGTTCTTGAGTGGATATATGTCGATCTGAGCACAGCTGGTCGCCGTAAATACAACATGGGGGTAGCTCTGATACCAGCCAGATGCAACCCACGGCCATATAAGACCTACAGGAGATGTTCTTGAGTCGATATATGTCGATCTGAGCACAGGTGGGCGCCGTATATACAGCATGGGGGTAGCTCTGATACCAGCCAGATGCAACCCACGGCCATATAGGACCTACAGGCGATGTTCTTGAATCGATTTATGTCGATCTGAGCACAGCTGGGCCACGTATATACAGCATGGGGGTAGCTGTGATACCAGCCAGCTGCAACTTACGGCTATATAGGACCTACAGGCGATGTTCTTGAGACGATCTGAGCACAGCTGGGCCCCGTATATACAGCATGGGGGTAGCTGTGATACCAGCCAGATGCAACCCACAACCATATAGGACCTACAGGCGATGTTCTTGAGTGGATATATGTCGATCTGAGCACAGCTGGGCGCCGTATATACAGCATGGGGGTAGCTCTGATACCAGCCAGATGCAACCAACGGCCATATAGGACCTACAGGCGATGTTCTTGAGTGGATATATGTCAATCTGAGCACAGCTGGGCCACGTATATACAGCATGGGGGTAGCTGTGATACCAGCCAGCTGAAACCCACGGCTATATAGGACCTACAGGCGATGTTCTTGAGTCGATCTGAGCACAGCTGGGCCCCGTATATACAGCATGGGGGTAGCTCTGATACCAGCCAGATGCAACCAACGGCCATATAGGACCTACATGCCATGTTCTTGAGTGGATATATGTCGATCTGAGCACAGCTGGGCGCCGTATATACAGCATGGGGGTAGATCTGATACCAGCCAGATGCAACCCACGGCCATATAGGACCTACAAACGATGTTCTTGAATCGATATATGTCGTTCTGAGCACAGCTGGGCCACGTATATACAGCATGGGGGTAGCTGTGATACCAGCCAGCTGCAACCCACGGCTATATAGGACCTACAGGCGATGTTCTTGAGTCGATATATGTCGATCTGAGCACAGCTGGGCCCCGTATATACAGCATGGGGGTAGCTCTGATACCAGCCAGATTCAACCCACGGCCATATAGGACCTACAGGCGATGTTCTTGATAGGATATATATATCGATCTGAGCACAGCTGGGCGCCGTATATACAGCATCGGGGTAGCTCTGATACCATTCAGATGCAACCCACGGCCATATAGGACCTGCAGGCGATGTTCTTGAGTGGATATATGTCGATCTGATCACAGCTCGGCGCCGTAAATACAGCATGGGGGTAGCTCTGATACCAGCCAGATGCAACCCACGGCCATATAGGACCTACAGGCGATGATCTTGAGTGGATATATGTCGATCTGAGCACAGCCGGGCGCCGTATGTACAGCATGGGGGTAGTTCTGATACCAGCCAGATGCAACCCACGGCCATATAGGACCTACAGGCGATGTTCTTGAGACGATATATGTCGATCTGAGTACAGCTAGGCCACGTATATACAGCATGGGGGTAGCTGTGATACCAGCCAGCTGCAACTTACGGCTATATAGGACCTACAGGCGATGTTCTTGAGTCGATCTGAGCACAGCTGGGCCCCGTATATACAGCATGGGGGGTAGCTGTGATACCAGCCAGATGCAACCCACAACCGTTCTTGAGTCGATATATGTCGATCTGAGCACAGCTGGGCCCCGTATATACAGCATGGGGGTAGCTCTGATTCTAGCCAAATGCAACCCACGGCCATATAAGACCTACAGGCGATGTTCTTGAGTGAATATATGTCGATCTGAGCACAGCTGGGCGCCGTATATACAGCATGGGGGTAGCTCTGATACCAACCAGATGCAACCCACGGCCATATAGGACCTACAGGCGATGTTCTTGAATCGATATATGTCGATCTGAGCACAGCTGGGCCACGTATATACAGCATGGGGGTAGCTGTGATACCAGCCAGCTGCAACTTACGGCTATATAGGACCTACAGGCGATGTTCTTGAGTCGATCTGAGCACAGCTGGGCCCCGTATATACAGCATGGGGGGTAGCTGTGATACCAGCCAGATGCAACCCACAACCATATAGGACCTACAGGCGATGTTCTTGAGTGGATATATGTCGATCTGAGCACAGCTGGGCGCCGTATATACAGCATGGAGGTAGCTCTGATACCAGCCAGATGCAACCCACGGCCATATAGGACCTACAGGCGATGTTCTTGAGTGGATATATGTCAATCTGAGCACAGCTGGGCCACGTATATACAGCATGGGGGTAGCTGTGATACCAGCCAGCTGAAACCCACGGCTATATAGGACCTACAGGCGATGTTCTTGAGTCGATCTGAGCACAGCTGGGCCCCGTATATACAGCATGGGAGTAGCTCTGATACCAGCCAGATGCAACCAACGGCCTTATAGGACCTACAGGCGATGTTCTTGAGTGGATATATGTCGATCTGAGCACAGCTGGGGCCGTATATACAGCATGGGGGTAGATCTGATACCAGCCAGATGCAATCCACGGCCATATAGGACCTACATGCGATGTTCTTGAGTCGATATATGTCGATCTGAGCACAGCTGGGCCCCGTATATACAGCATGGGGGTAGCTGTGATACCAGCCAGATTCAACCCACGGCCATATAGGACCTACAGGCGATGTTCTTGAGTGGATATATATCGATCTGAGCACAGCTGGGCGCCGTATATACAGCATCGGGGTAGCTCTGATACCATTCAGATGAAACCCACGGCCATATAGGACCTACAGGCGATGTTCTTGAGTGGATATATGTCGATCTGAGCACAGCTGGGGCCGTATATACAGCATGGGGGTAGATCTGATACCAGCCAGATGCAATCCACGGCCATATAGGACCTACATGCGATGTTCTTGAGTCGATATATGTCGATCTGAGCACAGCTGGGCCCCGTATATACAGCATGGGGGTAGCTGTGATACCAGCCAGATTCAACCCACGGCCATATAGGACCTACAGGCGATGTTCTTGAGTGGATATATATCGATCTGAGCACAGCTGGGCGCCGTATATACAGCATCGGGGTAGCTATGATACCATTCAGATGAAACCCACGGCCATATAGGACCTACAGGCGATGTTCTTGAGTGGATATATGTCGATCTGAGCACAGCTCGGCGCCGTAAATACAGCATGGGGGTAGCTCTGATACCAGCCAGATGCAACCCACGGCCATATAGGACCTACAGGCGATGTTCTTGAGTCGATATATGTCGATCTGAGCACAGCTGGGCCACATATATACAGCATGGGGGTAGCTGTGATACCAGCCAGCTGCAAACCACGGCTATATAGGACCTACAGGCGATGTTCTTGAGTCGATCTGAGCACAGCTGGGCCCCGTATATACAGCATGGGGGTAGCTGTGATACCTGCCAGATGCAAACCACGGCCATATAGGACCTACAGGCGATGTTCTTGAGTAGATATATGTCGATCTGAGCACAGCTGGGCGCCGTATATACAGCATAGAGGTAGCTCTGATACCAGCCAGATGCAACCCACGGCCATATAGGACCTACAGGTGATGTTCTTGAGTCGATATATGTCGATCTGAGCACAGCTGGGCCACGTATATACAGCATGGGGGTAGCTGTGATACCAGCCAGCTGCAACCCACGGCTATATAGGACCTACAGGCGATGTTCTTGAGTCGATATATATCGATCTGAGCACAGCTGGGCCCCGTATATACAGCATGGGGGTAGCTCTGATACCAGCCAGATGCAACCCACGGCCATATAGGACCTACAGGCGATGTTCTTGAGTGGATATATGTCGATATGAGCACAGCTGGGCGCCGTATATACGTATATAAGACCTACAGGCGATGTTCTTGAGTGAATATATGTCGATCTGAGCACAGCTGGGCGCCGTATATACAGCATGGTGGTAGCTCTGATACCAACCAGATGCAACCCACGGCCATATAGGACCTACAGGCGATGTTCTTGAATCGATATATGTCGATCTGAGCACAGCTGGGCCACGTATATACAGCATGGGGGTAGCTGTGATACCAGCCAGATGCAACCCACGGCCATATAGGACCTACAGGCGATGTTCTTGAGTCGATATATGTCGATCTGAGCACAGCTGGGCCACGTATATACAGCATGGGGGTAGCTGTGATACCAGCCAGCTGCAAACCACGGCTATATAGGACCTACAGGCGATGTTCTTGAGTCGATCTGAGCACAGCTGGGCCCCGTATATACAGCATGGGGGTAGCTGTGATACCTGCCAGATGCAAACCACGGCCATATAGGACCTACAGGCGATGTTCTTGAGTAGATATATGTCGATCTGAGCACAGCTGGGCGCCGTATATACAGCATGGAGGTAGCTCTGATACCAGCCAGATGCAACCCACGGCCATATAGGACCTACAGGTGATGTTCTTGAGTCGATATATGTCGATCTGAGCACAGCTGGGCCACGTATATACAGCATGGGGGTAGCTGTGATACCAGCCAGCTGCAACCCACGGCTATATAGGACCTACAGGCGATGTTCTTGAGTCGATATATATCGATCTGAGCACAGCTGGGCCCCGTATATACAGCATGGGGGTAGCTCTGATACCAGCCAGATGCAACCCACGGCCATATAGGACCTACAGGCGATGTTCTTGAGTGGATATATGTCGATATGAGCACAGCTGGGCGCCGTATATACGTATATAAGACCTACAGGCGATGTTCTTGAGTGAATATATGTCGATCTGAGCACAGCTGGGCGCCGTATATACAGCATGGTGGTAGCTCTGATACCAACCAGATGCAACCCACGGCCATATAGGACCTACAGGCGATGTTCTTGAATCGATATATGTCGATCTGAGCACAGCTGGGCCACGTATATACAGCATGGGGGTAGCTGTGATACCAGCCAGCTGCAACTTACGGCTATATAGGACCTACAGGCGATGTTCTTGAGTCGATCTGAGCACAGCTGGGCCCCGTATATACAGCATGGGGGGTAGCTGTGATACCAGCCAGACGCAAACCCACATCCATATAGGACCTACAGGCGATGTTCTTGAGTGGATATATGTCGATCTGAGCACAGCTGGGCGCCGTATATACAGCATGGAGGTAGCTCTGATACCAGCCAGATGCAACCCACGGCCATATAGGACCTACAGGCGATGTTCTTGAGTGGATATATGTCAATCTGAGCACAGCTGGGCCACGTATATACAGCATGGGGGTAGCTGTGATACCAGCCAGCTGAAACCCACGGCTATATAGGACCTACAGGCGATGTTCTTGAGTCGATCTGAGCACAGCTGGGCCCCGTATATACAGCATGGGGGTAGCTCTGATACCAGCCAGATGCAACCAACGGCCATATAGGACCTACAGGCGATGTTCTTGAGTGGATATATGTCGATCTGAGCACAGCTGGGGCCGTATATACAGCATGGGGGTAGATCTGATACCAGCCAGATGCAATCCACGGCCATATAGGACCTACAGGCGATGTTCTTGAATCGATATATGTCGTTCTGAGCACAGCTGGGCCACGTATATACAGCATGGGGGTAGCAGTGATACCAGCCAGCTGCAACCCACGGCTATATAGGACCTACAGGCGATGTTCTTGAGTCGATATATGTCGATCAGAGCACAGCTGGGCCCCGTATATACAGCATGGGGGTAGCTCTGATACCAGCCAGATTCAACCCACGGCCATATAGGACCTACAGGCGATGTTCTTGAGTGGATATATATCGATCTGAGCACAGCTGGGCGCCGTATATACAGCATCGGGGTAGCTCTGATACCATTCAGATGAAACCCACGGCCATATAGGACCTACAGGCGATGTTCTTGAGTGGATATATGTCGATCTGAGCACAGCTCGGCGCCGTAAATACAGCATGGGGGTAGCTCTGATACCAGCCAGATGCAACCCACGGCCATATAGGACCTACAGGCGATGTTCTTGAGTCGATATATGTCGATCTGAGCACAGCTGGGCCACGTATATACAGCATGGGGGTAGCTGTGATACCAGCCAGCTGCAACCCACGGCTATATAGGACCTACAGGCGATGTTCTTGAGTCGATCTGAGCACAGCTGGGCCCCGTATATACAGCATGGGGGTATCTGTGATACCTGCCAGATGCAAACCACGGCAATATAGGACCTACAGGCGATGTTCTTGAGTGGATATATGTCGATCTGAGCACAGCTGGGCGCCGTATATACAGCATGGAGGTAGCTCTGATACCAGCCAGATGCAACCAACGGCCATATAGGACCTACAGGTGATGTTCTTGAGTCGATATATTTCGATCTGAGCACAGCTGGGCCACGTATATACAGCATGGGGGTAGCTGTGATACCAGCCAGCTGCAACCCACGGCTATATAGGACCTACAGGCGATGTTCTTAAGTCGATCTGAGCACAGCTGGGCCCCGTATATACAGCATGGGGGTAGCTCTGATACCAGCCAGATGCAACCCACGGCCATATAGGACCTACAGGCGATGTTCTTGAGTGGATATATGTCGATCTGAGCACAGATGGGCGCCGTATATACAGCATGGGGGACGCTCTGATACCATTCAGATGCAACCCACGGCCATATAGGACCTACAGGCGATGTTCTTGAGTCGATATATGTCGATCTGAGCACAGCTGGGCCACGTATATACAGCATGGGGGTAGCTGTGATACCAGCCAGCTGCAACCCACGGCTATATAGGACCTACAGGCGATGTTCTTGAGTCGATATATGTCGATCTGAGCACAGCTGGGCCCCGTATATACAGCATGGGAGTAGCTCTGATACCAGCCAGATGCAACCCACGGCCATATAGGACCTACGGGCGATGTTCTTGAGTGGATATATGTCGATCTGAGCACAGCTGGGCGCCGTATATACAGCATGGGGTTAGCTCTGATACCAGCCAGATGCAACCCACGGCCATATAGGACCTACAGGCGATGTTCTTGAGTCGATATATGTCGATCTGAGCACAGCTGGGCCACGTATATACAGCATGGGGGTAGCTGTGATACCAGCCAGCTGCAACCCACGGCTATATAGGACCTACAGGCGATGTTCTTGAGTCGATATATATCGATCTGAGCACAGCTGGGCCCCGTATATACAGCATGGGGGTAGCTCTGATACCAGCCAGATGCAACCCACGGCCATATAGGACCTACAGGCGATGTTCTTGAGTGGATATATGTCGATCTGAGCACAGCTGGGCGCCGTATGGACAGCATGGGGGTAGCTCTGATACCAGCCAGATGCAACCCACGGCCATATAGGACCTACAGACGATGTTCTAGAGTCGATATATGTCGATCTGAGTACAGCTAGGCCACGTATATACAGCATGGGGGTAGCGTGATACCAGCCAGCTAAAACCCCCGGATATATAGGACCTACAGACGATGTTCTTGAGTCGATATATGTCGATCTGAGCACAGCTGGGCCCCGTATATACAGCATGGGGGTAGCTCTGATACCAGCCAGATGCAACCCACGGCCATATAGGACCTACAGGCGTTGTTCTTGAGTGGATATATGTCGATCTGAGCACAGGTGGGCGCCGTATATACAGCATGGGGGGTAGCTCTGATACCAGCCAGATGCAACCCACGGCCATATAGGACCTACAGGCGATGTTCTTGAATCGATATATGTCGATCTGAGCACAGCTGGGCCACGTATATACAGCATGGGGGTAGCTGTGATACCAGCCAGCTGCAACCTACGGCTATATAGGACCTATAGGCGATGTTCTTGAGTCGATATATGTCGATCTGAGCACAGCTGGGCCCCGTATATACAGCATGGGGGTAGCTCTGATACCAGCTAGATGCAACCCACGGCCATATAGGACCTACAGGCGATGTTCTTGAGTGGATATATGTCGATATGAGCACAGCTGGGCGCCGTATATACAGCAGGGGGGTAGCTCTGATACCAGCCAGATGCAACCCACGGCCATATAGGACCTACAGGCGATGTTCTTGAGTCGATATATGTCGATCTGAGTACAGCTGGGCCACGTATATACAGCATGGGGGTAGCTGTGATACCAGCCAGCTGAAACCCCCGGCTATATAGGACCTACAGGCGATGTTCTTGAGTCGATATATGTCGATCTGAGCACAGCTGGGCCCCGTATATACTGCATGGGGGTAGCTCTGATACCAGCTAGATGCAACCCACGGCCACATAGGACCTACAGGCGATGTTCTTGAGTGTATATATGTCGATCTGAGCACAGCTGGGCGCCGTATATACAGCATGGGGTTAGATCTGATACCAGCCAGATGCAACCCACGGCCATACAGGACCTACAGGCGATGTTCTTGAGTCGATATATGTCGATCTGAGCACAGCTAGGCCACGTATATACAGCATGGGGGTAGCTGTGATACCAGCCAGCTGCAATCCACGGCTATATAGGACCTACAGTCGATGTTCTTGAGTCGATATATGTCGATCTGAGCACAGCTGGGCCCCGTATATACAGCATGGGGGTAGCTCTGATACCAGCCAGATGCAACCCACGGCTATATAGGACCTACAGGCGATGTTCTTGAGTCGATATATGTCGATCTGAGCACAGCGGGGCCCCGTATATACTGCATGGAGGTAGCTCTCATACCAGCCAGTTGCAACCCACGGCCATATAGGACCTACAGGCGATGTTCTTGAGTGGATATATGTCGATCTGAGTACAGCTGGGCACCGCATATACAGCATGGGGGTAGCTATGATACCAGCCAGATGTAACCCACGGCCATATAGGACCTACAGGCGATGTTCTTGAGTCGATATACGTCGATCTGAGCACAGATGGGCCACGTATATACAGCATGGGGGTAGCTGTGATACCAGCCAGCTGCAACCCACGGCTATATAGGACCTACAGGCGACGTTCTTGAGTCGATATATGTCGATCTGAGGACAGCTGGGCCCCGTATATACAGCATGGGGGTAGCTCTGATACCAGCCAGATGCAACCCACGGCCATATGGTACCTACAGGCAATGTTCTTGAGTGGATATATGTCGATCTGAGCACAGCTGGGCGCCGTATATACAGCATGGGGTTAGCTCTGTAACCAGCCAGATGCAACCCACGGCCATATAGGACCTACAGGTGATGTTCTTGAGTCGATATATGTCGATCTGAGCACAGCTGGGCCACGTATATACAGCATGGGGGTAGCTGTGATACCAGCCAGCTGCAACCCACGGCTATATAGGACCTACAGGCGATGTTCTTGAGTCGATATATGTCGATCTGAGCAGAGCTGGGCCCCGTATATAAGCATGGGGGTAGCTCTGATACCAGCCAGATGCAACCCACGGCCATATAGGACCTACAGGCGATGTTCTTGAGTGGATATATGTCGATATGAGCACAGCTGGGCGCCGTATATACAGCAGGGGGGTAGCTCTGATACCAGCCAGATGCAACCCACGGCCATATAGGACCTACAGGCTATGTTCTTGAGTCGATATATGTCGATCTGAGTACAGCTGGGCCACGTATATACAGCATGGGGGTAGCTGTGATACCAGCCAGCTGAAACCCCCGGCTATATAGGACCTACAGGCGATGTTCTTGAGTCGATATATGTCGATCTGAGCACAGCTGGGCCCCGTATATACATCATGGGGGTAGCTCTGATACCAGCCAGATGCAACCCACGGCCACATAGGACCTACAGGCGATGTTCTTGAGTGTATATATGTCGATCTGAGCACAGCTGGGCGCCGTATATACAGCATGGGGTTAGATCTGATACCAGCCAGATGCAACCCACGGCCATATAGGACCTACAGGCGATTTCTTGAGTCGATATATGTCGATCTGAGCACAGCTGGGCCACGTATATACAGCATGGGGGTAGCTGTGATACCAGCCAGCTGCAATCCACGGCTATATAGGACCTACAGTCGATGTTCTTGAGTCGATATATGTCGATCTGAGCACAGCTGGGCCCCGTATATACAGCATGGGGGTAGCTCTGATACCAGCCAGATGCAACCCACGGCTATATACGACCTACAGGCGATGTTCTTGAGTGGATATATGTCGATCTGAGCACAGCTGGGCGCCGTATGTACAGCATGGGGGTAGTTCTGATACCAGCCAGATGCAACCCACGGCCATATAGGACCTACAGGCGATGTTCTTGAGACGATATATGTCGATCTGAGTACAGCTAGGCCACGTATATACAGCATGGGGGTAGCTGTGATACCAGCCAGCTAAAACCCCCGGCTATATAGGACCTACAGACGATGTTCTTGAGTCGATATATGTCGATCTGAGCACAGCTGGGCCCCGTATATACAGCATGGGGGTAGCTCTGATACCAGCCAGATGCAACCCACGGCCATATAGGACCTACAGGCGATGTTCTTGAGTGGATATATGTCGATCTGAGCACAGCTGGGCGCCGTAAATACAGCATGGGGGTAGCTCTGATACCAGCCAGATGCAACCCACGGCCATATAAGACCTACAGGCGATGTTCTTGAGTCGATATATGTCGATCTGAGCACAGATGGGCCACGTATATACAGCATGGGGGTAGCTGTGATACCAGCCAGCTGCAACTTACGGCTATATAGGACCTACAGGCGATGTTCTTGAGTCGATATATGTCGATCTGAGCACAGCTGGGCCACGTATATACAGCATGGGGGTAGCTGTGATACCAGCCAGCTGCAACCCACGGCTATATAGGACCTACAGGCGATGTTCTTGAGTCGATATATGTCGATCTGAGCACAGCTGGGCCCCGTATATACAGCATGGGGGTAGCTCTGATACCAGCCAGATGCAACCCACGGCCATATAGGACCTACAGGCGATGTTCTTGAGTGGATATATGTCGATCTGAGCACAGCTGGGCGCCGTAAATACAGCATGGGGGTAGCTCTGATACCAGCCAGATGCAACCCACGGCCATATAAGACCTACAGGCGATGTTCTTGAGTCAATATATGTCGATCTGAGCACAGCTGGGCCACGTATATACAGCATGGGGTTAGCTCTGATACCAGCCAGATGCAACCCACGGCCATATAGGACCTACAGGCGATGTTCTTGAGTCGATATATGTCGATCTGAGCATAGCTGGGCCACGTATATACAGCATGGGGGTAGCTGTGATACCAGCCAGCTGCAACCCACGGCTATATAGGACCTACAGGCGATGTTCTTGAGTCGATATATGTCGATCTGAGCTGAGCTGGGCCCCGTATATAAGCATAAGGGTAGCTCTGATACCAGCCAGATGCAACCCACGGCCATATAGGACCTACAGGCGATGTTCTTGAGTGGATATATGTCGATATGAGCACAGCTGGGCGCCGTATATACAGCAGGGGGGTAGCTCTGATACCAGCCAGATGCAACCCACGGCCATATAGGACCTACAGTCGATGTTCTTGAGTAGATATATGTCGATCTGAGTACAGCTGGGCCACGTATATACAGCATGGGGGTAGCTGTGATACCAGCCAGCTGAAACCCCCGGCTATATAGGACCTACAGGCGATGTTCTTGAGTCGATATATGTCGATCTGAGCACAGCTGGGCCCCGTATATACAGCATGGTGGTAGCTCTGATACCAGCCAGATGCAACCCACGGCCACATAGGACCTACAGGCGATATTATTGAGTGTATATATGTCGATCTGAGCACAGCTGGGCGCCGTATATATAGCATGGGGTTAGATCTGATACCAGCCAGATGCAACCCACGGCCATATAGGACCTACAGGCGATGTTCTTGAGTTGATATATGTCGATCTGAGCACAGCTGGGCCACGTATATACAGCATGGGGGTAGCTGTGATACCAGCCAGCTGCAATCCACGGCTATATAGGACCTACAGTCGATGTTCTTAAGTCGATATATGTCGATCTGAGCACAGCTGGGCCCCGTATATACAGCATGGGGGTAGCTCTGATACCAGCCAGATGCAACCCACGGCTATATAGGACCTACAGGCGATGTTCTTGAGTCGATATATGTCGATCTGAGCACAGCTGGGCCCCGTATATACTGCATGGAGGTAGCTCTCATACCAGCCAGTTGCAACCCACGGCCATATAGGACCTACAGGCGATGTTCTTGAGTGGATATATGTCGATCTGAGTACAGCTGGGCACCGCATATACAGCATGGGGGTAGCTATGATACCAGCCAGATGTAACCCACGGCCATATAGGACCTACAGGCGATGTTCTTGAGGCGATATACGTCGATCTGAGCACAGATGGGCCACGTATATACAGCATGGGGGTAGCTGTGATACCAGCCAGCTGCAACCCACGGCTATATAGGACCTACAGGCGATGTTCTTGAGTGAATATATGTTGATCTGAGCACAGCTGGGCGCCGTATATACAGCATGGGGGTAGCTCTGATACCAGCCAGATGCTACCCACCGCCATATAGGACCTACAGGCGATGTTCTTGAGTCGATATATGTCGATCTGAGCACAGCTGGGCCACGTATATACAGCATGGGGGTAGCTGTGATACCAGCCAGCTGCAACCCACGGCTATATAGGACCTACAGGCGATGTTCTTGAGTCGATCTGAGCACAGCTGGGCCCCGTATATACAGCATGGAGGTAGCTCTGATACCAGCCAGATGCAACCCACGGCCATATAGGACCTACAGGCGATGTTCTTGAGTGGATATATGTCGATCTGAGCACAGCTGGGCGCCGTATATACAGCATGGGGGTAGCTCTGATACCAGCCAGATGCAACCCACGGCCATATAGGACCTACAGGCGATGTTCTTGAATCGATATATATCGATCTGAGCACAGCTGGGCCACGTATATACAGCATGGGGGTAGCTGTGATACCAGCCAGATACAACCCACGGCCATATAGGACCTACAGGCGATGTTCTTGAGTCGATATATGTCGATCTGAGCACAGCTGGGGCACGTATATACAGCATGGGGGTAGCTGTGATACCAGCCAGCTTCAACCCACGGCTATATAGGACCTACAGGCGATGTTCTTAAGGCGATATATGTCGATCTGAGCACAGCTGGGCCCCGTATATACAGCATGGGGGTAGCTCTGATACCAGCCAGATGCAACCCAAGGCCAAATAGAACCTACAGGCGATGTTCTTGAGTGGATATATGTCGATCTGAGCACAGCTGGGCGCCGTATATACAGCATGGGGGTAGCTCTGATACCAGCCAGATGCAACCCACGGCCATATAGGACCTACAGGCGATGTTGTTGAGTCGATATATGTCGATCTGAGCACAGCTGGGCCACGTATATACAGCATGGGGGTAGCTATGATACCAGCCAGCTGCAACCCACGGCTATATAGGACCTACAGGCGATGTTCTTGAGTCGATATATGTCGATCTGAGCACAGCTGGGCCCCGTATATACAGCATGGGGGTAGATCTGATACCAGCCAGATGCAACCCACTGCCATATAGGACCTACAGGCGATGTTCTTGAGTGGATATATGTCGATCTGAGCACAGCTGGGCGCCGTATATACAGCATGGGGGTAGCTCTGATACCATTCAGATGCAACCCACGGCCATATAGGACCTACAGGCGATGTTCTTGAGTCGATATATGTCGATCTGAGCACAGCTGGGCCACGTATATACAGCATGGGGGTAGCTGTGATACCATCCAGCTGAAACCCACGGCTATATAGGACCTACAGGCGATGTTCTTGAGTCGATATATGTCGATCTGAGCACAGCTGCGCCCCGTATATACAGCATGGGGGTAGCTCTGATACCAGCCAGATTCAACCCACGGCCATATACGACCTACAGGCGATGTTCTTGATTGGATATATGTCGATCTGAGCACAGCTGGGCGCCGTATATACAGCATGGGGTTAGCTCTGATACCAGCCAGATGCAACCCACGGCCATATAGGACCTACAGGCGATGTTCTTGAGTCGATATATGTCGATCTGAGCACAGCTGGGCCACGTATATACAGCATGGGGGTAGCTGTGATACCAGCCAGCTGCAACCCACGGCTATATAGGACCTACAGGCGATGTTCTTGAGTCGATATATGTCGATCTGAGCACAGCTGGGCCCCGTATATACAGCATGGGGGTAGCTCTGATACCAGCCAGATGCAACCCACGGCCATATAGGACCTACAGGCGATGTTCTTGAGACGATATATGTCGATCTGAGTACAGCTAGGCCACGTATATACAGCATGGGGGTAGCTGTGATACCAGCCAGCTAAAACCCCCGGCTATATAGGACCTACAGACGATGTTCTTGAGTCGATATATGTCGATCTGAGCACAGCTGGGCCCCGTATATACAGCATGGGGGTAGCTCTGATTCTAGCCAGATGCAACCCACGGCCATATAAGACCTACAGGCGATGTTCTTGAGTGAATATATGTCGATCTGAGCACAGCTGGGCGCCGTATATACAGCATGGGGGTAGCTCTGATACCAACCAGATGCAACCCACGGCCATATAGGACCTACAGGCGATGTTCTTGAATCGATATATGTCGATCTGAGCACAGCTGGGCCACGTATATACAGCATGGGGGTAGCTGTGATACCAGCCAGCTGCAACTTACGGCTATATAGGACCTACAGGCGATGTTCTTGAGTCGATCTGAGCACAGCTGGGCCCCGTATATACAGCATGGGGGGTAGCTGTGATACCAGCCAGATGCAACCCACAACCATATAGGACCTACAGGCGATGTTCTTGAGTGGATATATGTCGATCTGAGCACAGCTGGGCGCCGTATATACAGCATGGAGGTAGCTCTGATACCAGCCAGATGCAACCCACGGCCATATAGGACCTACAGGCGATGTTCTTGAGTGGATATATGTCAATCTGAGCACAGCTGGGCCACGTATATACAGCATGGGGGTAGCTGTGATACCAGCCAGCTGAAACCCACGGCTATATAGGACCTACAGGCGATGTTCTTGAGTCGATCTGAGCACAGCTGGGCCCCGTATATACAGCATGGGAGTAGCTCTGATACCAGCCAGATGCAACCAACGGCCTTATAGGACCTACAGGCGATGTTCTTGAGTGGATATATGTCGATCTGAGCACAGCTGGGGCCGTATATACAGCATGGGGGTAGATCTGATACCAGCCAGATGCAATCCACGGCCATATAGGACCTACATGCGATGTTCTTGAGTCGATATATGTCGATCTGAGCACAGCTGGGCCCCGTATATACAGCATGGGGGTAGCTGTGATACCTGCCAGATGCAAACCACGGCCATATAGGACCTACAGGCGATGTTCTTGAGTAGATATATGTCGATCTGAGCACAGCTGGGCGCCGTATATACAGCATGGAGGTAGCTCTGATACCAGCCAGATGCAACCCACGGCCATATAGGACCTACAGGTGATGTTCTTGAGTCGATATATGTCGATCTGAGCACAGCTGGGCCACGTATATACAGCATGGGGGTAGCTGTGATACCAGCCAGCTGCAACCCACGGCTATATAGGACCTACAGGCGATGTTCTTGAGTCGATATATATCGATCTGAGCACAGCTGGGCCCCGTATATACAGCATGGGGGTAGCTCTGATACCAGCCAGATGCAACCCACGGCCATATAGGACCTACAGGCGATGTTCTTGAGTGGATATATGTCGATATGAGCACAGCTGGGCGCCGTATATACGTATATAAGTCCTACAGGCGATGTTCTTGAGTGAATATATGTCGATCTGAGCACAGCTGGGCGCCGTATATACAGCATGGTGGTAGCTCTGATACCAACCAGATGCAACCCACGGCCATATAGGACCTACAGGCGATGTTCTTGAATCGATATATGTCGATCTGAGCACAGCTGGGCCACGTATATACAGCATGGGGGTAGCTGTGATACCAGCCAGATGCAACCCACGGCCATATAGGACCTACAGGCGATGTTCTTGAGTCGATATATGTCGATCTGAGCACAACTGGGCCACGTATATACAGCATGGGGGTAGCTGTGATACCAGCCAGCTGCAAACCACGGCTATATAGGACCTACAGGCGATGTTCTTGAGTCGATCTGAGCACAGCTGGGCCCCGTATATACAGCATGGGGGTAGCTGTGATACCTGCCAGATGCAAACCACGGCCATATAGGACCTACAGGCGATGTTCTTGAGTAGATATATGTCGATCTGAGCACAGCTGGGCGCCGTATATACAGCATGGAGGTAGCTCTGATACCAGCCAGATGCAACCCACGGACATATAGGACCTACAGGTGATGTTCTTGAGTCGATATATGTCGATCTGAGCACAGCTGGGCCATGTATATACAGCATGGGGGTAGCTGTGATACCAGCCAGCTGCAACCCACGGCTATATAGGACCTACAGGCGATGTTCTTGAGTCGATATATATCGATCTGAGCACAGCTGGGCCCCGTATATACAGCATGGGGGTAGCTCTGATACCAGCCAGATGCAACCCACGGCCATATAGGACCTACAGGCGATGTTCTTGAGTGGATATATGTCGATATGAGCACAGCTGGGCGCCGTATATACGTATATAAGACCTACAGGCGATGTTCTTGAGTGAATATATGTCGATCTGAGCACAGCTGGGCGCCGTATATACAGCATGGTGGTAGCTCTGATACCAACCAGATGCAACCCACGGCCATATAGGACCTACAGGCGATGTTCTTGAATCGATATATGTCGATCTGAGCACAGCTGGGCCACGTATATACAGCATGGGGGTAGCTGTGATACCAGCCAGCTGCAACTTACGGCTATATAGGACCTACAGGCGATGTTCTTGAGTCGATATATGTCGATCTGAGCACAGCTGGGCCACATATATACAGCATGGGGGTAGCTGTGATACCAGCCAGCTGCAACCCACGGCTATATAGGACCTACAGGCGATGTTCTTGAGTCGATATATGTCGATCTGAGCACAGCTGGGCCCCGTATATACAGCATGGGGGTAGCTCTGATACCAGCCAGATGCAACCCACGGCCATATAGGACCTACAGGCGATGTTCTTGAGTGGATATATGTCGATCTGAGCACAGCTGGGCGCCGTATATACAGCATGGGGGTAGCTCTGATACCATTCAGATGCAACCCACGGCCATATAGGACCTACAGGCGATGTTCTTGAGTCGATATATGTCGATCTGAGCACAGCTGGGCCACATATATACAGCATGGGGGTAGCTGTGATACCAGCCAGCTGCAACCCACGGCTATATAGGACCTACAGGCGATGTTCTTGAGTCGATATATGTCGATCTGAGCACAGCTGGGCCCCGTATATACAGCATGGGAGTAGCTCTGATACCAGCCAGATGCAACCCACGGCCATATAGGACCTACGGGCGATGTTCTTGAGTGGATATATGTCGATCTGAGCACAGCTGGGCGCCGTATATACAGCATGGGGTTAGCTCTGATACCAGCCAGATGCAACCCACGGCCATATAGGACCTACAGGCGATGTTCTTGAGTCGATATATGTCGATCTGAGCACAGCTGGGCCACGTATATACAGCATGGGGGTAGCTGTGATACCAGCCAGCTGCAACCCACGGCTATATAGGACCTACAGGCGATGTTCTTGAGTCGATATATATCGATCTGAGCACAGCTGGGCCCCGTATATACAGCATGGGGGTAGCTCTGATACCAGCCAGATGCAACCCACGGCCATATAGGACCTACAGGCGATGTTCTTGAGTGGATATATGTCGATCTGAGCACAGCTGGGCGCCGTATGGACAGCATGGGGGTAGCTCTGATACCAGCCAGATGCAACCCACGGCCATATAGGACCTACAGGCGATGTTCTAGAGTCGATATATGTCGATCTGAGTACAGCTAGGCCACGTATATACAGCATGGGGGTAGCGTGATACCAGCCAGCTAAAACCCCCGGCTATATAGGACCTACAGACGATGTTCTTGAGTCGATATATGTCGATCTGAGCACAGCTGGGCCCCGTATATACAGCATGGGGGTAGCTCTGATACCAGCCAGATGCAACCCACGGCCATATAGGACCTACAGGCGTTGTTCTTGAGTGGATATATGTCGATCTGAGCACAGGTGGGCGCCGTATATACAGCATGGGGGGTAGCTCTGATACCAGCCAGATGCAACCCACGGCCATATAGGACCTACAGGCGACGTTCTTGAATCGATATATGTCGATCTGAGCACAGCTGGGCCACGTATATACAGCATGGGGGTAGCTGTGATACCAGCCAGCTGCAACCTACGGCTATATAGGACCTATAGGCGATGTTCTTGAGTCGATATATGTCGATCTGAGCACAGCTGGGCCCCGTATATACAGCATGGGGGTAGCTCTGATACCAGCTAGATGCAACCCACGGCCATATAGGACCTACAGGCGATGTTCTTGAGTGGATATATGTCGATATGAGCACAGCTGGGCGCCGTATATACAGCAGGGGGGTAGCTCTGATACCAGCCAGATGCAACCCACGGCCATATAGGACCTACAGGCGATGTTCTTGAGTCGATATATGTCGATCTGAGTACAGCTGGGTCACGTATATACAGCATGGGGGTAGCTGTGATACCAGCCAGCTGAAACCCCCGGCTATATAGGACCTACAGGCGATGTTCTTGAGTCGATATATGTCGATCTGAGCACAGCTGGGCCCCGTATATACAGCATGGGGGTAGCTCTGATACCAGCCAGATGCAACCCACGGCCACATAGGACCTACAGGCGATGTTCTTGAGTGTATATATGTCGATCTGAGCACAGCTGGGCGCCGTATATACAGCATGGGGTTAGATCTGATACCAGCCAGATGCAACCCACGGCCATACAGGACCTACAGGCGATGTTCTTGAGTCGATATATGTCGATCTGAGCACAGCTAGGCCACGTATATACAGCATGGGGGTAGCTGTGATACCAGCCAGCTGCAATCCACGGCTATATAGGACCTACAGTCGATGTTCTTGAGTCGATATATGTCGATCTGAGCACAGCTGGGCCCCGTATATACAGCATGGGGGTAGCTCTGATACCAGCCAGATGCAACCCACGGCTATATAGGACCTACAGGCGATGTTCTTGAGTCGATATATGTCGATCTGAGCACAGCGGGGCCCCGTATATACTGCATGGAGGTAGCTCTCATACCAGCCAGTTGCAACCCACGGCCATATAGGACCTACAGGCGATGTTCTTGAGTGGATATATGTCGATCTGAGTACAGCTGGGCACCGCATATACAGCATGGGGGTAGCTATGATACCAGCCAGATGTAACCCACGGCCATATAGGACCTACAGGCGATGTTCTTGAGTCGATATACGTCGATCTGAGCACAGATGGGCCACGTATATACAGCATGGGGGTAGCTGTGATACCAGCCAGCTGCAACCCACGGCTATATAGGACCTACAGGCGACGTTCTTGAGTCGATATATGTCGATCTGAGGACAGCTGGGCCCCGTATATACAGCATGGGGGTAGCTCTGATACCAGCCAGATGCAACCCACGGCCATATGGTACCTACAGGCAATGTTCTTGAGTGGATATATGTCGATCTG
This sequence comes from Lordithon lunulatus, assembly GCA_963942505.1. Classification (NCBI taxonomy): domain Eukaryota; kingdom Metazoa; phylum Arthropoda; class Insecta; order Coleoptera; family Staphylinidae; genus Lordithon; species Lordithon lunulatus. Next base: position 22,264,714 of record OZ012673.1, read on the forward strand.
AGCACAGCTGGGCGCCGTATATACAGCATGGGGTTAGCTCTGATACCAGCCAGATGCAACCCACGGCCATATAGGACCTACAGGCGATGTTCTTGAGTCGATATATGTCGATCTGAGCACAGCTGGGCCACGTATATTCAGCATGGGGGTAGCTGTGATACCAGCCAGCTGCAACCCACGGCTATATAGGACCTACAGGCGATGTTCTTGAGTCGATATATGTCGATCTGAGCAGAGCTGGGCCCCGTATATAAGCATGGGGGTAGCTCTGATACCAGCCAGATGCAACCCACGGCCATATAGGACCTACAGGCGATGTTCTTGAGTGGATATATGTCGATATGAGCACAGCTGGGCGCCGTATATACAGCAGGGGGGGAGCTCTGATACCAGCCAGATGCAACCCACGGCCATATAGGACCTACAGGCTATGTTCTTGAGTCGATATATGTCGATCTGAGTACAGCTGGGCCACGTATATACAGCATGGGGGTAGCTGTGATACCAGCCAGCTGAAACCCCCGGCTATATAGGACCTACAGGCGATGTTCTTGAGTCGATATATGTCGATCTGAGCACAGCTGGGCCCCGTATATACATCATGGGGGTAGCTCTGTTACCAGCCAGATGCAACCCACGGCCACATAGGACCTACAGGCGATGTTCTTGAGTGTATATATGTCGATCTGAGCACAGCTGGGCGCCGTATATACAGCATGGGGTTAGATCTGATACCAGCCAGATGCAACCCACGGCCATATAGGACCTACAGGCGATTTCTTGAGTCGATATATGTCGATCTGAGCACAGCTGGGCCACGTATATACAGCATGGGGGTAGCTGTGATACCAGCCAGCTGCAATCCACGGCTATATAGGACCTACAGTCGATGTTCTTGAGTCGATATATGTCGATCTGAGCACAGCTGGGCCCCGTATATACAGCATGGGGGTAGCTCTGATACCAGTTAGATGCAACCCACGGCTATATACGACCTACAGGCGATGTTCTTGAGTGGATATATGTCGATCTGAGCACAGTTGGGCGCCGTATGTACAGCATGGGGGTAGTTCTGATACCAGCCAGATGCAACCCACGGCCATATAGGACCTACAGGCGATGTTCTTGAGACGATATATGTCGATCTGAGTACAGCTAGGCCACGTATATACAGCATGGGGGTAGCTGTGATACCAGCCAGCTAAAACCCCCGGCTATATAGGACCTACAGACGATGTTCTTGAGTCGATATATGTCGATCTGAGCACAGCTGGGCCCCGTATATACAGCATGGGGGTAGCTCTGATACCAGCCAGATGCAACCCACGGCCATATAGGACCTACAGGCGCTGTTCTTGAGTGGATATATGTCGATCTGAGCACAGCTGGGCGCCGTAAATACAGCATGGGGGTAGCTCTGATACCAGCCAGATGCAACCCACGGCCATATAAGACCTACAGGCGATGTTCTTGAGTCGATATATGTCGATCTGAGCACAGCTGGGCCACGTATATACAGCATGGGGGTAGCTGTGATACCAGCCAGCTGCAACTTACGGCTATATAGGACCTACAGGCGATGTTCTTGAGTCGATATATGTCGATCTGAGCACAGCTGGGCCACGTATATACAGCATGGGGGTAGCTGTGATACCAGCCAGCTGCAACCCACGGCTATATAGGACCTACAGGCGATGTTCTTGAGTCGATATATGTCGATCTGAGCACAGCTGGGCCCCGTATATACAGCATGGGGGTAGCTCTGATACCAGCCAGATGCAACCCACGGCCATATAGGACCTACAGGCGATGTTCTTGAGTGGATATATGTCGATCTGAGCACAGCTGGGCGCCGTAAATACAGCATGGGGGTAGCTCTGATACCAGCCAGATGCAACCCACGGCCATATAAGACCTACAGGCGATGTTCTTGAGTCAATATATGTCGATATGAGCACAGCTGGGCCACGTATATACAGCATGGGGTTAGCTCTGATACCAGCCAGATGCAACCCACGGCCATATAGGACCTACAGGCGATGTTCTTGAGTCGATATATGTCGATCTGAGCATAGCTGGGCCACGTATATACAGCATGGGGGTAGCTGTGATACCAGCCAGCTGCAACCCACGGCTATATAGGACCTACAGGCGATGTTCTTGAGTCGATATATGTCGATCTGAGCTGAGCTGGGCCCCGTATATAAGCATAAGGGTAGCTCTGATACCAGCCAGATGCAACCCACGGCCATATAGGACCTACAGGCGATGTTCTTGAGTGGATATATGTCGATATGAGCACAGCTGGGCGCCGTATATACAGCAGGGGGTAGCTCTGATACCAGCCAGATGCAACCCACGGCCATATAGGACCTACAGTCGATGTTCTTGAGTAGATATATGTCGATCTGAGTACAGCTGGGCCACGTATATACAGCATGGGGGTAGCTGTGATACCAGCCAGCTGAAACCCCCGGCTATATAGGACCTACAGGCGATGTTCTTGAGTCGATATATGTCGATCTGAGCACAGCTGGGCCCCGTATATACAGCATGGTGGTAGCTCTGATACCAGCCAGATGCAACCCACGGCCACATAGGACCTACAGGCGATATTATTGAGTGTATATATGTCGATCTGAGCACAGCTGGGCGCCGTATATATAGCATGGGGTTAGATCTGATACCAGCCAGATGCAACCCACGGCCATATAGGACCTACAGGCGATGTTCTTGAGTTGATATATGTCGATCTGAGCACAGCTGGGCCACGTATATACAGCATGGGGGTAGCTGTGATACCAGCCAGCTGCAATCCACGGCTATATAGGACCTACAGTCGATGTTCTTAAGTCGATATATGTCGATCTGAGCACAGCTGGGCCCCGTATATACAGCATGGGGGTAGCTCTGATACCAGCCAGATGCAACCCACGGCTATATAGGACCTACAGGCGATGTTCTTGAGTCGATATATGTCGATCTGAGCACAGCTGGGCCCCGTATATACTGCATGGAGGTAGCTCTCATACCAGCCAGTTGCAACCCACGGCCATATAGGACCTACAGGCGATGTTCTTGAGTGGATATATGTCGATCTGAGTACAGCTGGGCACCGCATATACAGCATGGGGGTAGCTATGATACCAGCCAGATGTAACCCACGGCCATATAGGACCTACAGGCGATGTTCTTGAGGCGATATACGTCGATCTGAGCACAGATGGGCCACGTATATACAGCATGGGGGTAGCTGTGATACCAGCCAGCTGCAACCCACGGCTATATAGGACCTACAGGCGATGTTCTTGAGTGAATATATGTTGATCTGAGCACAGCTGGGCGCCGTATATACAGCATGGGGGTAGCTCTGATACCGGCCAGATGCTACCCACCGCCATATAGAACCTACAGGCGATGTTCTTGAGTCGATATATGTCGATCTGAGCACAGCTGGGCCACGTATATACAGCATGGGGGTAGCTGTGATACCAGCCAGCTGCAACCCACGGCTATATAGGACCTACAGGCGATGTTCTTGAGTCGATCTGAGCACAGCTGGGCCCCGTATATACAGCATGGAGGTAGCTCTGATACCAGCCAGATGCAACCCACGGCCATATAGGACCTACAGGCGATGTTCTTGAGTGGATATATGTCGATCTGAGCACAGCTGGGCGCCGTATATACAGCATGGGGGTAGCTCTGATACCAGCCAGATGCAACCCACGGCCATATAGGACCTACAGGCGATGTTCTTGAATCGATATATATCGATCTGAGCACAGCTGGGCCACGTATATACAGCATGGGGGTAGCTGTGATACCAGCCAGATACAACCCACGGCCATATAGGACCTACAGGCGATGTTCTTGAGTCGATATATGTCGATCTGAGCACAGCTGGGGCACGTATATACAGCATGGGGGTAGCTGTGATACCAGCCAGCTTCAACCCACGGCTATATAGGACCTACAGGCGATGTTCTTAAGTCGATATATGTCGATCTGAGCACAGCTGGGCCCCGTATATACAGCATGGGGGTAGCTCTGATACCAGCCAGATGCAACCCAAGGCCAAATAGAACCTACAGGCGATGTTCTTGAGTGGATATATGTCGATCTGAGCACAGCTGGGCGCCGTATATACAGCATGGGGGTAGCTCTGATACCAGCCAGATGCAACCCACGGCCATATAGGACCTACAGGCGATGTTGTTGAGTCGATATATGTCGATCTGAGCACAGCTGGGCCACGTATATACAGCATGGGGGTAGCTATGATACCAGCCAGCTGCAACCCACGGCTATATAGGACCTACAGGCGATGTTCTTGAGTCGATATATGTCGATCTGAGCACAGCTGGGCCCCGTATATACAGCATGGGGGTAGATCTGATACCAGCCAGATGCAACCCACTGCCATATAGGACCTACAGGCGATGTTCTTGAGTGGATATATGTCGATCTGAGCACAGCTGGGCGCCGTATATACAGCATGGGGGTAGCTCTGATACCATTCAGATGCAACCCACGGCCATATAGGACCTACAGGCGATGTTCTTGAGTCGATATATGTCGATCTGAGCACAGCTGGGCCACGTATATACAACATGGGGGTAGCTGTGATACCATCCAGCTGAAACCCACGGCTATATAGGACCTACAGGCGATGTTCTTGAGTCGATATATGTCGATCTGAGCACAGCTGCGCCCCGTATATACAGCATGGGGGTAGCTCTGATACCAGCCAGATTCAACCCACGGCCATATACGACCTACAGGCGATGTTCTTGATTGGATATATGTCGATCTGAGCACAGCTGGGCGCCGTATATACAGCATCGGGTTAGCTCTGATACCAGCCAGATGCAACCCACGGCCATATAGGACCTACAGGCGATGTTCTTGAGTCGATATATGTCGATCTGAGCACAGCTGGGCCACGTATATACAGCATGGGGGTAGCTGTGATACCAGCCAGCTGCAACCCACGGCTATATAGGACCTACAGGCGATGTTCTTGAGTCGATATATGTCGATCTGAGCACAGCTGGGCCCCGTATATACAGCATGGGGGTAGCTCTGATACCAGCCAGATGCAACCCACGGCCATATAGGACCTACAGGCGATGTTCTTGAGACGATATATGTCGATCTGAGTACAGCTAGGCCACGTATATACAGCATGGGGGTAGCTGTGATACCAGCCAGCTAAAACCCCCGGCTATATAGGACCTACAGACGATGTTCTTGAGTCGATATATGTCGATCTGAGCACAGCTGGGCCCCGTATATACAGCATGGGGGTAGCTCTGATTCTAGCCAGATGCAACCCACGGCCATATAAGACCTACAGGCGATGTTCTTGAGTGAATATATGTCGATCTGAGCACAGCTGGGCGCCGTATATACAGCATGGGGGTAGCTCTGATACCAACCAGATGCAACCCACGGCCATATAGGACCTACAGGCGATGTTCTTGAATCGATATATGTCGATCTGAGCACAGCTGGGCCACGTATATACAGCATGGGGGTAGCTGTGATACCAGCCAGCTGCAACTTACGGCTATATAGGACCTACAGGCGATGTTCTTGAGTCGATCTGAGCACAGCTGGGCCCCGTATATACAGCATGGGGGGTAGCTGTGATACCAGCCAGATGCAACCCACAACCATATAGGACCTACAGGCGATGTTCTTGAGTGGATATATGTCGATCTGAGCACAGCTGGGCGCCGTATATACAGCATGGAGGTAGCTCTGATACCAGCCAGATGCAACCCACGGCCATATAGGACCTACAGGCGATGTTCTTGAGTGGATATATGTCAATCTGAGCACAGCTGGGCCACGTATATACAGCATGGGGGTAGCTGTGATACCAGACAGCTGAAACCCACGGCTATATAGGACCTACAGGCGATGTTCTTGAGTCGATCTGAGCACAGCTGGGCCCCGTATATACAGCATGGGAGTAGCTCTGATACCAGCCAGATGCAACCAACGGCCTTATAGGACCTACAGGCGATGTTCTTGAGTGGATATATGTCGATCTGAGCACAGCTGGGGCCGTATATACAGCATGGGGGTAGATCTGATACCAGCCAGATGCAATCCACGGCCATATAGGACCTACATGCGATGTTCTTGAGTCGATATATGTCGATCTGAGCACAGCTGGGCCCCGTATATACAGCATGGGGGTAGCTGTGATACCAGCCAGATTCAACCCACGGCCATATAGGACCTACAGGCGATGTTCTTGAGTGGATATATATCGATCTGAGCACAGCTGGGCGCCGTATATACAGCATCGGGGTAGCTCTGATACCATTCAGATGAAACCCACGGCCATATAGGACCTACAGGCGATGTTCTTGAGTGGATATATGTCGATCTGAGCACAGCTCGGCGCCGTAAATACAGCATGGGGGTAGCTCTGATACCAGCCAGATGCAACCCACGGCCATATAGGACCTACAGGCGATGTTCTTGAGTTGATATATGTCGATCTGAGCACAGCTGGGCCACATATATACAGCATGGGGGTAGCTGTGATACCAGCCAGCTGCAAACCACGGCTATATAGGACCTACAGGCGATGTTCTTGAGTCGATCTGAGCACAGCTGGGCCCCGTATATACAGCATGGGGGTAGCTGTGATACCTGCCAGATGCAAACCACGGCCATATAGGACCTACAGGCGATGTTCTTGAGTAGATATATGTCGATCTGAGCACAGCTGGGCGCCGTATATATAGCATGGAGGTAGCTCTGATACCAGCCAGATGCAACCCACGGCCATATAGGACCTACAGGTGATGTTCTTGAGTCGATATATGTCGATCTGAGCACAGCTGGGCCACGTATATACAGCATGGGGGTAGCTGTGATACCAGCCAGCTGCAACCCACGACTATATAGGACCTACAGGCGATGTTCTTGAGTCGATATATATCGATCTGAGCACAGCTGGGCCCCGTATATACAGCATGGGGGTAGCTCTGATACCAGCCAGATGCAACCCACGGCCATATAGGACCTACAGGCGATGTTCTTGAGTGGATATATGTCGATATGAGCACAGCTGGGCGCCGTATATACGTATATAAGACCTACAGGCGATGTTCTTGAGTGAATATATGTCGATCTGAGCACAGCTGGGCGCCGTATATACAGCATGGTGGTAGCTCTGATACCAACCAGATGCAACCCACGGCCATATAGGACCTACAGGCGATGTTCTTGAATCGATATATGTCGATCTGAGCACAGCTGGGCCACGTATATACAGCATGGGGGTAGCTGTGATACCAGCCAGATGCAACCCACGGCCATATAGGACCTACAGGCGATGTTCTTGAGTCGATATATGTCGATCTGAGCACAACTGGGCCACGTATATACAGCATGGGGGTAGCTGTGATACCAGCCAGCTGCAAACCACGGCTATATAGGACCTACAGGCGATGTTCTTGAGTCGATATGAGCACAGCTGGGCCCCGTATATACAGCATGGGGGTAGCTGTGATACCTGCCAGATGCAAACCACGGCCATATAGGACCTACAGGCGATGTTCTTGAGTAGATATATGTCGATCTGAGCACAGCTGGGCGCCGTATATACAGCATGGAGGTAGCTCTGATACCAGCCAGATGCAACCCACGGACATATAGGACCTACAGGTGATGTTCTTGAGTCGATATATGTCGATCTGAGCACAGCTGGGCCACGTATATACAGCATGGGGGTAGCTGTGATACCAGCCAGCTGCAACCCACGGCTATATAGGACCTACAGGCGATGTTCTTGAGTCGATATATATCGATCTGAGCACAGCTGGGCCCCGTATATACAGCATGGGGGTAGCTCTGATACCAGCCAGATGCAACCCACGGCCATATAGGACCTACAGGCGATGTTCTTGAGTGGATATATGTCGATATGAGCACAGCTGGGCGCCGTATATACGTATATAAGACCTACAGGCGATGTTCTTGAGTGAATATATGTCGATCTGAGCACAGCTGGGCGCCGTATATACAGCATGGTGGTAGCTCTGATACCAACCAGATGAAACCCACGGCCATATAGGACGTACAGGCGATGTTCTTGAATCGATATATGTCGATCTGAGCACAGCTGGGCCACGTATATACAGCATGGGGGTAGCTGTGATACCAGCCAGCTGCAACTTACGGCTATATAGGACCTACAGGCGATGTTCTTGAGTCGATCTGAGCACAGCTGGGCCCCGTATATACAGCATGGGGGGTAGCTGTGATACCAGCCAGATGCAACCCACATCCATATAGGACCTACAGGCGATGTTCTTGAGTGGATATATGTCGATCTGAGCACAGCTGGGCGCCGTATATACAGCATGGAGGTAGCTCTGATACCAGCCAGATGCAACCCACGGCCATATAGGACCTACAGGCGATGTTCTTGAGTGGATATATGTCAATCTGAGCACAGCTGGGCCACGTATATACAGCATGGGGGTAGCTGTGATACCAGCCAGCTGAAACCCACGGCTATATAGGACCTACAGGCGATGTTCTTGAGTCGATCTGAGCACAGCTGGGCCCCGTATATACAGCATGGGGGTAGCTCTGATACCAGCCAGATGCAACCAACGGCTATATAGGACCTACAGGCGATGTTCTTGAGTGGATATATATCGATCTGAGCACAGCTGGGCGCCGTATATACAGCATCGGGGTAGCTCTGATACCATTCAGATGAAACCCACGGCCATATAGGACCTACAGGCGATGTTCTTGAGTGGATATATGTCGATCTGAGCACAGCTCGGCGCCGTAAATACAGCATGGGGGTAGCTCTGATACCAGCCAGATGCAACCCACGGCCATATAGGACCTACAGGTGATGTTCTTGAGTCGATATATGTCGATCTGAGCACAGCTGGGCCACGTATATACAGCATGGGGGTAGCTGTGATACCAGCCAGCTGCAACCCACGGCTATATAGGACCTACAGGCGATGTTCTTGAGTCGATATATATCGATCTGAGCACAGTTGGGCCCCGTATATACAGCATGGGGGTAGCTCTGATACCAGCCAGATGCAACCCACGGCCATATAGGACCTACAGGCGATGTTCTTGAGTGGATATATGTCGATATGAGCACAGCTGGGCGCCGTATATACGTATATAAGACCTACAGGCGATGTTCTTGAGTGAATATATGTCGATCTGAGCACAGCTGGGTGCCGTATATACAGCATGGTGGTAGCTCTGATACCAACCAGATGTAACCCACGGCCATATAGGACCTACAGGCGATGTTCTTGAATCGATATATGTCGATCTGAGCACAGCTGGGCCACGTATATACAGCATGGGGGTAGCTGTGATACCAGCCAGATGCAACCCACGGCCATATAGGACCTACAGGCGATGTTCTTGAGTCGATATATGTCGATCTGAGCACAACTGGGCCACGTATATACAGCATGGGGGTAGCTGTGATACCAGCCAGCTGCAAACCACGGCTATATAGGACCTACAGGCGATGTTCTTGAGTCGATCTGAGCACAGCTGGGCCCCGTATATACAGCATGGGGGTAGCTGTGATACCTGCCAGATGCAAACCACGGCCATATAGGACCTACAGGCGATGTTCTTGAGTAGATATATGTCGATCTGAGCACAGCTGGGCGCCGTATATACAGCATGGAGGTAGCTCTGATACCAGCCAGCTGCAACCCACGGCTATATAGGACCTACAGGCGATGTTCTTGAGTCGATATATATCGATCTGAGCACAGCTGGGCCCCGTATATACAGCATGGGGGTAGCTCTGATACCAGCCAGATGCAACCCACGGCCATATAGGACCTACAGGCGATGTTCTTGAGTGGATATATGTCGATATGAGCACAGCTGGGCGCCGTATATACGTATATAAGACCTACAGGCGATGTTCTTGAGTGAATATATGTCGATCTGAGCACAGCTGGGCGCCGTATATACAGCATGGTGGTAGCTCTGATACCAACCAGATGCAACCCACGGCCATATAGGACCTACAGGCGATGTTCTTGAATCGATATATGTCGATCTGAGCACAGCTGGGCCACGTATATACAGCATGGGGGTAGCTGTGATACCAGCCAGCTGCAACTTACGGCTATATAGGACCTACAGGCGATGTTCTTGAGTCGATCTGAGCACAGCTGGGCCCCGTATATACAGCATGGGGGGTAGCTGTGATACCAGCCAGATGCAACCCACATCCATATAGGACCTACAGGCGATGTTCTTGAGTGGATATATGTCGATCTGAGCACAGCTGGGGCCGTATATACAGCATGGGGGTAGATCTGATACCAGCCAGATGCAATCCACGGCCATATAGGACCTACAGGCGATGTTCTTGAATCGATATATGTCGTTCTGAGCACAGCTGGGCCACGTATATACAGCATGGGGGTAGCAGTGATACCAGCCAGCTGCAACCCACGGCTATATAGGACCTACAGTCGATGTTCTTGAGTCGATATATGTCGATCAGAGCACAGCTGGGCCCCGTATATACAGCATGGGGGTAGCTCTGATACCAGCCAGATTCAACCCACGGCCATATAGGACCTACAGGCGATGTTCTTGAGTGGATATATATCGATCTGAGCACAGCTGGGCGCCGTATATACAGCATCGGGGTAGCTCTGATACCATTCAGATGAAACCCACGGCCATATAGGACCTACAGGCGATGTTCTTGAGTGGATATATGTCGATCTGAGCACAGCTCGGCGCCGTAAATACAGCATGGGGGTAGCTCTGATACCAGCCAGATGCAACCCACGGCCATATAGGACCTACAGGCGATGTTCTTGAGTCGATATATGTCGATCTGAGCACAGCTGGGCCACGTATATACAGCATGGGGGTAGCTGTGATACCAGCCAGCTGCAACCCACGGCTAGGACCTACAGGCGATGTTCTTGAGTCGATCTGAGCACAGCTGGGCCCCGTATATACAGCATGGGGGTAGCTGTGATACCTGCCAGATGCAAACCACGGCAATATAGGACCTACAGGCGATGTTCTTGAGTGGATATATGTCGATCTGAGCACAGCTGGGCGCCGTATATACAGCATGGAGGTAGCTCTGATACCAGCCAGATGCAACCAACGGCCATATAGGACCTACAGGTGATGTTCTTGAGTCGATATATGTCGATCTGAGCACAGCTGGGCCACGTATATACAGCATGGGGGTAGCTGTGATACCAGCCAGCTGCAACCCACGGCTATATAGGACCTACAGGCGATGTTCTTAAGTCGATCTGAGCACAGCTGGGCCCCGTATATACAGCATGGGGGTAGCTCTGATACCAGCCAGATGCAACCCACGGCCATATAGGACCTACAGGCGATGTTCTTGAGTGGATATATGTCGATCTGAGCACAGCTGGGCGCCGTATATACAGCATGGGGGTAGCTCTGATACCATTCAGATGCAACCCACGGCCATATAGGACCTACAGGCGATGTTCTTGAGTCGATATATGTCGATCTGAGCACAGCTGGGCCACATATATACAGCATGGGGGTAGCTGTGATACCAGTCAGATGCAACCCACGGCTATATAGGACCTACAGGCGATGTTCTTGAGTCGATATATGTCGATCTGAGCACAGCTGGGCCCCGTATATACAGCATGGGAGTAGCTCTGATACCAGCCAGATGCAACCCACGGCCATATAGGACCTACGGGCGATGTTCTTGAGTGGATATATGTCGATCTGAGCACAGCTGGGCGCCGTATATACAGCATGGGGTTAGCTCTGATACCAGCCAGATGCAACCCACGGCCATATAGGACCTACAGGCGATGTTCTTGAGTCGATATATGTCGATCTGAGCACAGCTGGGCCACGTATATACAGCATGGGGGTAGCTGTGATACCAGCCAGCTGCAACCCACGGCTATATAGGACCTACAGGCGATGTTCTTGAGTCGATATATATCGATCTGAGCACAGCTGGGCCCCGTATATACAGCATGGGGGTAGCTCTGATACCAGCCAGATGCAACCCACGGCCATATAGGACCTACAGGCGATGTTCTTGAGTGGATATATATCGATCTGAGCACAGCTGGGCGCCGTATATACAGCATCGGGGTAGCTCTGATACCATTCAGATGAAACCCACGGCCATATAGGACCTACAGGCGATGTTCTTGAGTGGATATATGTCGATCTGAGCACAGCTCGGCGCCGTAAATACAGCATGGGGGTAGCTCTGATACCAGCCAGATGCAACCCACGGCCATATAGGACCTACAGGCGATGTTCTTGAGTCGATATATGTCGATCTGAGCACAGCTGGGCCACGTATATACAGCATGGGGGTAGCTGTGATACCAGCCAGCTGCAACCCACGGCTAGGACCTACAGGCGATGTTCTTGAGTCGATCTGAGCACAGCTGGGCCCCGTATATACAGCATGGGGGTAGCTGTGATACCTGCCAGATGCAAACCACGGCAATATAGGACCTACAGGCGATGTTCTTGAGTGGATATATGTCGATCTGAGCACAGCTGGGCGCCGTATATACAGCATGGAGGTAGCTCTGATACCAGCCAGATGCAACCAACGGCCATATAGGACCTACAGGTGATGTTCTTGAGTCGATATATGTCGATCTGAGCACAGCTGGGCCACGTATATACAGCATGGGGGTAGCTGTGATACCAGCCAGCTGCAACCCACGGCTATATAGGACCTACAGGCGATGTTCTTAAGTCGATCTGAGCACAGCTGGGCCCCGTATATACAGCATGGGGGTAGCTCTGATACCAGCCAGATGCAACCCACGGCCATATAGGACCTACAGGCGATGTTCTTGAGTGGATATATGTCGATCTGAGCACAGCTGGGCGCCGTATATACAGCATGGGGGTAGCTCTGATACCATTCAGATGCAACCCACGGCCATATAGGACCTACAGGCGATGTTCTTGAGTCGATATATGTCGATCTGAGCACAGCTGGGCCACATATATACAGCATGGGGGTAGCTGTGATACCAGTCAGCTGCAACCCACGGCTATATAGGACCTACAGGCGATGTTCTTGAGTCGATATATGTCGATCTGAGCACAGCTGGGCCCCGTATATACAGCATGGGAGTAGCTCTGATACCAGCCAGATGCAACCCACGGCCATATAGGACCTACGGGCGATGTTCTTGAGTGGATATATGTCGATCTGAGCACAGCTGGGCGCCGTATATACAGCATGGGGTTAGCTCTGATACCAGCCAGATGCAACCCACGGCCATATAGGACCTACAGGCGATGTTCTTGAGTCGATATATGTCGATCTGAGCACAGCTGGGCCACGTATATACAGCATGGGGGTAGCTGTGATACCAGCCAGCTGCAACCCACGGCTATATAGGACCTACAGGCGATGTTCTTGAGTCGATATATATCGATCTGAGCACAGCTGGGCCCCGTATATACAGCATGGGGGTAGCTCTGATACCAGCCAGATGCAACCCACGGCCATATAGGACCTACAGGCGATGTTCTTGAGTGGATATATGTCGATCTGAGCACAGCTGGGCGCCGTATGGACAGCATGGGGGTAGCTCTGATACCAGCCAGATGCAACCCACGGCCATATAGGACCTACAGGCGATGTTCTAGAGTCGATATATGTCGATCTGAGTACAGCTAGGCCACGTATATACAGCATGGGGGTAGCTGTGATACCAGCCAGCTAAAACCCCCGGCTATATAGGACCTACAGACGATGTTCTTGAGTCGATATATGTCGATCTGAGCACAGCTGGGCCCCGTATATACAGCATGGGGGTAGCTCTGATACCAGCCAGATGCAACCCACGGCCATATAGGACCTACAGGCGTTGTTCTTGAGTGGATATATGTCGATCTGAGCACAGGTGGGCGCCGTATATACAGCATGGGGGTAGCTCTGATACCAGCCAGATGCAACCCACGGCCATATAGGACCTACAGGCGATGTTCTTGAATCGATATATGTCGATCTCAGCACAGCTGGGCCACGTATATACAGCATGGGGGTAGCTGTGATACCAGCCAGCTGCAACCTACGGCTATATAGGACCTATAGGCGATGTTCTTGAGTCGATATATGTCGATCTGAGCACAGCTGGGACCCGTATATACAGCATGGGGGTAGCTCTGATACCAGCTAGATGCAACCCACGGCCATATAGGACCTACAGGCGATGTTCTTGAGTGCATATATGTCAATCTGAGCACAGCTGGGCGCCGTATGTACAGCATGGTGGCAGCTCTGATACCAGCCAGATGCAACCCACGGCCATATAGGACCTACAGGCGATGTTCTTGAGTCGATATATGTCGATCTGTGTACAGCTTGGCCACGTATATACAGCATGGGAGTAGCTGTGTTACCAGCCAACTGAAACCCCCGGCTATATAGGACCTACAGGCGATGTTCTTGAGTCGATATATGTCGATCTGAGCACAGCTGGGCCCCGTATATACAGCATGGGGGTAGCTCTGATACCAGCCAGATGCAACCCACGGCCATATAGGACCTACAGGCGATGTTCTTGAGTGGATATATGTCGATCTGAGCACAGCTGGGCGCCGTATATACAGCATGGGGGTTGATCTGATACCAGCCAGATGTAACCCACGGCCATATAGGACCTACAGGCGATGTTCTTGAATCGATATATGTCGATCTGAGCACAGCTGGGCCACGTATATACAGCATGGGTGTAGCTGTGATACCAGCCAGCTGCAACCCACGGCTATATAGGACCTACAGGCGATGTTCTTGAGTCGATATATGTCGATCTGAGCACAGCTGGGCCCCGTATATACAGCATGGGGGTATCTCTGATACCAGCCAGATGCAACCCACGGCAATATAGGTCCTACAGGCGATGTTCTTGAGTCGATATATGTCGATCTGAGCACAGCTGGGCCCCGTATATACAGCATGGGGGTATCTCTGATACCAGCCAGATGCAACCCACGGCAATATAGGTCCTACAGGCGATGTTCTTGAGTGAATATATGTCGACCTGAGCACAGCTGGGCGCCGTAAATACAGCATGGGGGTAGCACTGATACCATTCAGATGCAACCCACGGCCATATAGGACCTACAGGCGATGTTCTTGAGTCGATATATGTCGATCTGAGCACAGCTGGGCCACGTATATACAGCATGGGGGTAGCTGTGATACCAGCCAGCTGCAACCCACGGCTATATAGGACCTACAGGCGACGTTCTTGAGTCGATATATGTCGATCTGAGCACAGCTGGGCCCCGTATATACAGCATGGGGGTAGCTCTGATACCAGCCAGATGCAACCCACGGCCATATGGTACCTACAGGCGATGTTCTTGAGTGGATATATGTCGATCTGAGCACAGCTGGGCGCCGTATATACAGCATGGGGTTAGCTCTGATACCAGCCAGATGCAACCCACGGCCATATAGGACCTACAGGCGATGTTCTTGAGTCCATATATGTCGATCTGAGCACAGCTGGGCCACGTATATACAGCATGGGGGTAGCTGTGATACCAGCCAGCTGCAACCCACGGCTATATAGGACCTACAGGCGATGTTCTTGAGTCGATATATGTCGAACTGAGCAGAGCTGGGACCCGTATATAAGCATGGGGGTAGCTCTGATACCAGCCAGATGCAACCCACGGCCATATAGGACCTACAGGCGATGTTCTTGAGTGGATATATGTCGATATGAGCACAGCTGGGCGCCGTATATACAGCAGGGGGGTAGCTCTGATACCAGCCAGATGCAACCCACGGCCATATAGGACCTACAGGCGATGTTCTTGAGTCGATATATGTCGATCTGAGTACAGCTGGGCCACGTATATACAGCATGGGGGTAGCTGTGATACCAGCCAGCTGAAACCCCCGGCTATATAGGACCTACAGGCGATGTTCTTGAGTCGATATATGTCGATCTGAGCACAGCTGGGCCCCGTATATACAGCATGGGGGTAGCTCTGATACCAGCCAGATGCAACCCACGGCCACATAGGACCTACAGGCGATGTTCTTGAGTGTATATATGTCGATCTGAGCACAGCTGGGCGCCGTATATACAGCATGGGGTTAGATCTGATACCAGCCAGATGCAACCCACGGCCATACAGGACCTACAGGCGATGTTCTTGAGTCGATATATGTCGATCTGAGCACAGCTGGGCCACGTATATACAGCATGGGGGTAGCTGTGATACCAGCCAGCTGCAATCCACGGCTATATAGGACCTACAGTCGATGTTCTTGAGTCGATATATGTCGATCTGAGCACAGCTGGGCCCCGTATATACAGCATGGGGGTAGCTGTGATACCAGCCAGATGCAACCCACGGCTATATAGGACCTACAGGCGATGTTCTTGAGTCGATATATGTCGATCTGAGCACAGCGGGGCCCCGTATATACTGCATGGAGGTAGCTCTCATACCAGCCAGTTGCACCCCACGGCCATATAGGACCTACAGGCGATGTTCTTGAGTGGATATATGTCGATCTGAGTACAGCTGGGCACCGCATATACAGCATGGGGGTAGCTATGATACCAGCCAGATGTAACCCACGGCCATATAGGACCTACAGGCGATGTTCTTGAGTCGATATACGTCGATCTGAGCACAGATGGGCCACGTATATACAGCATGGGGGTAGCTGTGATACCAGCCAGCTGCAACCCACGGCTATATAGGACCTACAGGCGACGTCCTTGAGTCGATATATGTCGATCTGAGGACAGCTGGGCCCCGTATATACAGCATGGGGGTAGCTCTGATACCAGCCAGATGCAACCCACGGCCATATGGTACCTACAGGCAATGTTCTTGAGTGGATATATGTCGATCTGAGCACAGCTGGGCGCCGTATATACAGCATGGGGTTAGCTCTGATACCAGCCAGATGCAACCCACGGCCATATAGGACCTACAGGCGATGTTCTTGAGTCGATATATGTCGATCTGAGCACAGCTGGGCCACGTATATACAGCATGGGGGTAGCTGTGATACCAGCCAGCTGCAACCCACGGCTATATAGGACCTACAGGCGATGTTCTTGAGTCGATATATGTCGATCTGAGCAGAGCTGGGCCCCGTATATAAGCATGGGGGTAGCTCTGATTCCAGCCAGATGCAACCCACGGCCATATAGGACCTACAGGCGATGTTCTTGAGTGGATATATGTCGATATGAGCACAGCTGGGCGCCGTATATACAGCAGGGGGGTAGCTCTGATACCAGCCAGATGCAACCCACGGCCATATAGGACCTACAGGCTATGTTCTTGAGTCGATATATGTCGATCTGAGTACAGCTGGGCCACGTATATACAGCATGGGGGTAGCTGTGATACCAGCCAGCTGAAACCCCCGGCTATATAGGACCTACAGGCGATGTTCTTGAGTCGATATATGTCGATCTGAGCACAGCTGGGCCCCGTATATACATCATGGGGGTAGCTCTGATACCAGCCAGATGCAACCCACGGCCACATAGGACCTACAGGCGATGTTCTTGAGTGTATATATGTCGATCTGAGCACAGCTGGGCGCCGTATATACAGCATGGGGTTAGATCTGATACCAGCCAGATGCAACCCACGGCCATATAGGACCTACAGGCGATTTCTTGAGTCGATA
The DNA here is from genome assembly GCA_963942505.1 of Lordithon lunulatus. Lineage (NCBI taxonomy): Eukaryota > Metazoa > Arthropoda > Insecta > Coleoptera > Staphylinidae > Lordithon > Lordithon lunulatus. The sequence goes on from OZ012673.1 coordinate 22,282,445, forward strand.
TATGTCGATCTGAGCACAGCTGGGCCACGTATATACAGCATGGGGGTAGCTGTGATACCAGCCAGCTGCAATCCACGGCTATATAGGACCTACAGTCGATGTTCTTGAGTCGATATATGTCGATCTGAGCACAGCTGGGCCCCGTATATACAGCATGGGGGTAGCTCTGATACCAGCCAGATGCAACCCACGGCTATATACGACCTACAGGCGATGTTCTTGAGTCGATATATGTCGATCTGAGCACAGCTGGGCCCCGTATATACTGCATGGAGGTAGCTCTCATACCAGCCAGTTGCAACCCACGGCCATATAGGACCTACAGGCGATGTTCTTGAGTGGATATATGTCGATCTGAGTACAGCTGGGCACCGCATATACAGCATGGGGGTAGCTATGATACCAGCCAGATGTAACCCACGGCCATATAGGACCTACAGGCGATGTTCTTGAGGCGATATACGTCGATCTGAGAACAGATGGGCCACGTATATACGGCATGGGGGTAGCTGTGATACCAGCCAGCTGCAACCCACGGCTATATAGGACCTACAGGCGATGTTGTTGAGTGGATATATGTCGATCTGAGCACAGCTGGGCCACGTATATACATCATGGGGGTAGCTGTGATACCAGCCAGCTGCAACCCACGGCTATATAGGACCTACAGGCGATGTTCTTGAGTCGATCTGAGCACAGCTGGGCCCCGTATATACAGCATGGGGGTAGCTCTGATACCAGCCAGATGCAACCCACGGCCATATAGGACCTACAGGCGATGTTCTTGAGTGGATATATGTCGATCTGAGCACAGCTGGGCGCCGTATATACAGCATGGGGGTAGCTCTGATACCAGCCAGATGCAACCCACGGCCATATAGGACCTACAGGCGATGTTCTTGAATCGATATATGTCGATCTGAGCACAGCTGGGCCACGTATATACAGCATGGGGGTAGCTGTGATACCAGCCAGCTGCAAGCCACGGCCATATAGGACCTACAGGCGATGTTCTTGAGTGGATATATGTCGATCTGAGCACAGCTGGGCGCCGTATATACAGCATGGGGGTAGCTCTGATACCAGCCAGATACAACCCACGGCCATATAGGACCTACAGGCGATGTTCTTGAGTCGATATATGTCGATCTGAGCACAGCTGGGGCACGTATATACAGCATGGGGGTAGCTGTGATACCAGCCAGCTGCAACCCACAGCTATATAGGACCTACAGGCGATGTTCTTAAGTCGATATATGTCGATCTGAGCACAGCTGGGCCCCGTATATACAGCATGGGGGTAGCTCTGATACCAGCCAGATGCAACCCAAGGCCAAATAGAACCTACAGGCGATGTTCTTGAGTGGATATATGTCGATCTGAGCACAGCTGGGCGCCGTATATACAGCATGGGGGTAGCTCTGATACCAGCCAGATGCAACCCACGGCCATATAGGACCTACAGGCGATGTTGTTGAGTCGATATATGTCGATCTGAGCACAGCTGGGCCATGTATATACAGGATGGGGGTAGCTGTGATACCAGCCAGCTGCAACCCACGGCTATATAGGACCTTCAGGCGATGTTCTTGAGTCGATATATGTCGATCTGAGCACAGCTGGGCCCCGTATATACAGCATGGGGGTAGCTCTGATACCAGCCAGATGCAACCCACGGCCATATAGGACCTACAGGCGATGTTCTTGAGTGGATATATGTCGATCTGAGCACAGCTGGGCGCTGTAAATACAGCATGGGGGTAGCTCTGATACCAGCCAGATGCAACCCACGGCCATATAGGACCTACAGGCGATGTTCTTGAGTGGATATATGTCGATATGAGCACAGCTGGTCGCCGTATATACAGCAGGGGGGTAGCTCTGATACCAGCCAGATGCAACCCACGGCCATATAGGACCTACAGGCGATGTTCTTGAGTCGATATATGTCGATCTGAGTACAGCTGGGCCACGTATATACAGCATGGGGGTACCTGTGATACCAGCCAGCTGAAACCCCCGGCTATATAGGACCTACAGGCGATGTTCTTGAGTCGATATATGTCGATCTGAGCACAGCTGGGCCCCGTATATACAGCATGGGGGTAGCTCTGATACCAGCCAGATGCAACCCACGGCCACATAGGACCTACAGGCGATGTTATTGAGTGTATATATGTCGATCTGAGCACAGCTGGGCGCCGTATATACAGCATGGGGTTAGATCTGATACCAGCCAGATGCAACCCACGGCCATATAGGACCTACAGGCGATGTTCTTGAGTCGATATATGTCGATCTGAGCACAGCTGGGCCACGTATATACAGCATGGGGGTAGCTCTGATACCAGCCAGATGCAACCCACGGCTATATAGGACCTACAGGCGATGTTCTTGAGTCGATATATGTCGATCTGAGCACAGCTGGGCCCCGTATATACTGCATGGAGGTAGCTCTCATACCAGCCAGTTGCAACCCACGGCCATATAAGACCTACAGGCGATGTTCTTGAGTCGATATATGTCGATCTGAGCACAGCTGGGCCACGTATATACAGCATGGGGGTAGCTGTGATACCAGCCAGCTGCAACTTACGGCTATATAGGACCTACAGGCGATGTTCTTGAGTCGATCTGAGCACAGCTGGGCGCCGTAAATACAGCATGGGGGTAGCTCTGATACCAGCCAGATGCAACCCACGGCCATATAAGACCTACAGGCGATGTTCTTGAGTCGATATATGTCGATCTGAGCACAGCTGGGCCACGTATATACAGCATGGGGGTAGCTGTGATACCAGCCAGCTGCAACTTACGGCTATATAGGACCTACAGGCGATGTTCTTGAGTCGATCTGAGCACAGCTGGGCCCCGTATATACAGCATGGGGGGTAGCTGTGATACCAGCCAGATGCAACCCACAACCATATAGGACCTACAGGCGATGTTCTTGAGTGGATATATGTCGATCTGAGCACAGCTGGGCGCCGTATATACAGCATGGAGGTAGCTCTGATACCAGCCAGATGCAACACACGGCCATATAGGACCTACAGGCGATGTTCTTGAGTGGATATATGTCAATCTGAGCACAGCTGGGCCACGTATATACAGCATGGGGGTAGCTGTGATACCAGCCAGCTGAAACCCACGGCTATATAGGACCTACAGGCGATGTTCTTGAGTCGTTCTGAGCACAGCTGGGCCCCGTATATACAGCATGGGGGTAGCTCTGATACCAGCCAGATGCAACCAACGGCCATATAGGACCTACAGGCGATGTTCTTGAGTGGATATATGTCGATCTGAGCACAGCTGGGCGCCGTATATACAGCATGGGGGTAGCTCTGATACCAGCCAGATGCAACCCACGGCCATATAGGACCTACAGGCGATGTTCTTGAGTGGATATATGTCGATCTGAGCACAGCTGGGCGCCGTAAATACAGCATGGGGGTAGCTCTGATACCAGCCAGATGCAACCCACGGCCATATAAGACCTACAGGCGATGTTCTTGAGTCGATATATGTCGATGTGAGCACAGTTGGGCCACGTATATACAGCATGGGGGTAGCTGTGATACCAGCCAGCTGCAACTTACGGCTATATAGGACCTACAGGCGATGTTCTTGAGTCGATCTGAGCACAGCTGGGCCCCGTATATACAGCATGGGGGGTAGCTGTGATACCAGCCAGATGCAACCCACAACCATATAGGACCTACAGGCGATGTTCTTGAGTGGATATATGTCGATCTGAGCACAGCTGGGCGCCGTATATACAGCATGGAGGTAGCTCTGATACCAGCCAGATGCAACCCACGGCCATATAGGACCTACAGGCGATGTTCTTGAGTGGATATATGTCGATCTGAGCACAGCTGGGCGCCGTATATACAGCATGTAGGTAGATCTGATACCAGCCAGATGCAACACACGGCCATATAGGACCTACAGGCGATGTTCTTGAGTGGATATATGTCACTCTGAGCACAGCTGGGCCACGTATATACAGCATGGGGGTAGCTGTGATACCAGCCAGCTGAAACCCACGGCTATATAGGACCTACAGGCGATGTTCTTGAGTCGTTCTGAGCACAGCTGGGCCCCGTATATACAGCATGGGGGTAGCTCTGATACCAGCCAGATGCAACCAACGGCCATATAGGACCTACAGGCGATGTTCTTGAGTGGATATATGTCGATCTGAGCACAGCTGGGCGCCGTATATACAGCATGGGGGTAGATCTGATACCAGCCAGATGCAACCCACGGCCATATAGGACCTACAGGCGATGTTCTTGAATCGATATATGTCGTTCTGAGCACAGCTGGGCCACGTATATACAGCATGGGGGTAGCAGTGATACCAGCCAGCTGCAACCCACGGCTATATAGGACCTACAGGCGATGTTCTTGAGTCGATATATGTCGATCTGAGCACAGCTGGGCCCCGTATATACAGCATAGGGGTAGCTCTGATACCAGCCAGATTCTACCCACGGCCATATAGGACCTACAGGCGATGTTCTTGAGTGGATATATATCGATCATAGCACAGCTGGGCGCCGTATATACAGCATCGGGGTAGCTCTGATACAATTCAGATGCAACCCACGGCCATATAGGACCTACAGGCGATGTTCTTGAGTCGATATATGTCGATCTGAGCACAGCTGGGCCACGTATATACAGCATGGGGGTAGCTGTGATACCAGCCGGCTGCAACCCACGGCTATATAGGACCTACAGGCGATGTTCTTGAGTCGATATATATCGATCTGAGCACAGCTGGGCCCCGTATATACAGCATGGGGGTAGCTCTGATACCAGCCAGATGCAACCCACGGCCATATAGAACCTACAGGCGATGTTCTTGAGTGGATATATGTCGATCTGAGCACAGCTGGGCGCCGTATGTACAGCATGGGGGTAGCTCTGATACCAGCCAGATGCAACCCACGGCCATATAGGACCTACAGGCGATGTTCTTGAGTCGATATATGTCGATCTGAGTACAGCTAGGCCACGTATATACAGCATGGGGGTAGCTGTGATACCAGCCAGCTAAAACCCCCAGCTATATAGGACCTACAGACGATGTTCTTGAGTCGATATATGTCGATCTGAGCACAGCTGGGCCCCGTATATACAGCATGGGGGTAGCTCTGATACCAGCCAGATGCAACCCACGGCCATATAGGACCTACAGGCGATGTTCTTGAGTGGATATATGTCGATCTGAGCACAGGTGGGCGCCGTATATACAGCATGGGGGTAGCTCTGATACCAGCCAGATGCAACCCACGGCCATATAGGACCTACAGGCGATGTTCTTGAATCGATATATGTCGATCTGAGCACAGCTGGGCCACGTATATACAGCATGGGGGTAGCTGTGATACCAGCCAGCTGCAATCCACGGCTATATAGGACCTACAGGCGATGTTCTTGAGTCGATATATGTCGATCTGAGCACAGCTGGGCCCCGTATATACAGCATGGGGGTAGCTCTGATACCAGCTAGATGCAACCCACGGCCATATAGGACCTACAGGCGATGTTCTTGAGTGCATATATGTCAATCTGAGCACAGCTGGGCGCCGTATGTACAGCATGGTGGCAGCTCTGATACCAGCCAGATGCAACCCACGGCCATATAGGACCTACAGGCGATGTTCTTGAGTCGATATATGTCGATCTGTGTACAGCTTGGCCACGTATATACAGCATGGGAGTAGCTGTGATACCAGCCAGCTGAAACCCCCGGCTATATAGGACCTACAGGCGATGTTCTTGAGTCGATATATGTCGATCTGAGCACAGCTGGGCCCCGTATATACAGCATGGGGGTAGCTCTGATACCAGCCAGATGCAACCCACGGCCATATAGGACCTACAGGCGATGTTCTTGAGTGGATATATGTCGATCTGAGCACAGCTGGGCGCCGTATGTACAGCATGGGGGTAGCTCTGATACCAGCCAGATGCAACCCACGGTTATATAGGACCTACAGGCGATGTTCTTGAGTCGATATATGTTGATCTGAGTACAGCTAGGCCACGTATATACAGCATGGGGGTAGCTGTGATACCAGCCAGCTAAAACCCCCGGCTATATAGGACCTACAGACGATGTTCTTGAGTCGATATATGTCGATCTGAGCACAGCTGGGCCCCGTATATACAGCATGGGGGTAGCTCTGATACCAGCCAGATGCAACCCACGGCCATATAGGACCTACAGGCGATGTTCTTGAGTGGATATATGTCGATCTGAGCACAGGTGGGCGCCGTATATACAGCATGGGGGTAGCTCTGATACCAGCCAGATGCAACCCACGGCCATATAGTACCTACAGGCGATGTTCTTGAATCGATATATGTCGATCTGAGCACAGCTGGGCCACGTATATACAGCATGGGGGTAGCTGTGATACCAGCCAGCTGCAACCCACGGCTATATAGAACCTACAGGCGATGTTGTTGAGTCGATATATGTCGATCTGAGCACAGCTGGGCCCCGTATATACAGCATGGGGTAGCTCTGATACCAGCTAGATGCAACCCACGGCCATATAGGACCTACAGGCGATGTTCTTGAGTGCATATATGTCAATCTGAGCACAGCTGGGCGCCGTATGTACAGCATGGTGGCAGCTCTGATACCAGCCAGATGCAACCCACGGCCATATAGGACCTACAGGCGATGTTCTTGAGTCGATATATGTGGATCTGTGTACAGCTTGGCCACGTATATACAGCATGGGAGTAGCTGTGATACCAGCCAGCTGAAACCCCCGGCTATATAGGACCTACAGGCGATGTTCTTGAGTCGATATATATCGATCTGAGCACAGCTGGGCCCCGTATATACAGCATGGGGGTAGCTCTGATACCAGCCAGATGCAACCCACGGCCATATAGAACCTACAGGCGATGTTCTTGAGTGGATATATGTCGATCTGAGCACAGCTGGGCGCCGTATGTACAGCATGGGGGTAGCTCTGATACCAGCCAGATGCAACCCACGGCCATATAGGACCTACAGGCGATGTTCTTGAGTCGATATATGTCGATCTGAGTACAGCTAGGCCACGTATATACAGCATGGGGGTAGCTGTGTTACCAGCCAGCTAAAACCCCCAGCTATATAGGACCTACAGACGATGTTCTTGAGTCGATATATGTCGATCTGAGCACAGCTGGGCCCCGTATATACAGCATGGGGGTAGCTCTGATACCAGCCAGATGCAACCCACGGCCATATAGCACCTACAGGCGATGTTCTTGAGTGGATATATGTCGATCTGAGCACAGGTGGGCGCCGTATATACAGCATGGGGGTAGCTCTGATACCAGCCAGATGCAACCCACGGCCATATAGGACCTACAGGCGATGTTCTTGAGTCGATATATGTCGATCTGAGTACAGCTAGGCCACGTATATACAGCATGGGGGTAGCTGTGATACCAGCCAGCTAAAACCTCCGGCTATATAGGACCTACAGACGATGTTCTTGAGTCGATATATGTCGATCTGAGCACAGCTGGGCCCCGTATATACAGCATGGGGGTAGCTCTGATACCAGCTAGATGCAACCCACGGCCATATAGGACCTACAGGCGATGTTCTTGAGTGCATATATGTCAATCTGAGCACAGCTGGGCGCCGTATGTACAGCATGGTGGCAGCTCTGATACCAGCCAGATGCAACCCACGGCCATATAGGACCTACAGGCGATGTTCTTGAGTCGATATATGTCGATCTGTGTACAGCTTGGCCACGTATATACAGCATGGGAGTAGCTGTGATACCAGCCAGCTGAAACCCCCGGCTATATAGGACCAACCCACGGCCATATAGGACCTACAGGCGATGTTCTTGAGTGCATATATGTCAATCTGAGCACAGCTGGGCGCCGTATGTACAGCATGGTGGCAGCTCTGATACCAGCCAGATGCAACCCACGGCCATATAGGACCTACAGGCGATGTTCTTGAGTCGATATATGTCGATCTGTGTACAGCTTGGCCACGTATATACAGCATGGGAGTAGCTGTGATACCAGCCAGCTGAAACCCCCGGCTATATAGGACCTACAGGCGATGTTCTTGAGTCGATATATGTCGATCTGAGCACAGCTGGGCCCCGTATATACAGCATGGGGGTAGCTCTGATACCAGCCAGATGCAACCCACGGCCATATAGGACCCACAGGCGATGTTCTTGAGTGGATATATGTCAATCTGAGCACAGCTGGGCGCCGTATATACAGCATGGGGGTTGATCTGATACCAGCCAGATGCAACCCACGGCCATATAGGACCTACAGGCGATGTTCTTGAATCGATATATGTCGATCTGAGCACAGCTGGGCCACGTATATACAGCATGGGGGTAGCTGTGATACCAGCCAGCTGCAACCCACGGCTATATAGGACCTACAGGCGATGTTCTTGAGTCGATATATGTCGATCTGAGCACAGCTGGGCCCCGTATATACAGCATGGGGGTATCTCTGATACCAGCCAGATGCAACCCACGGCAATATAGGACCTACAGGCGATGTTCTTGAGTGAATATATGTCGACCTGAGCACAGCTGGGCGCCGTAAATACAGCATGGGGGTAGCACTGATACCATTCAGATGCAACCCACGGCCATATAGGACCTACAGGCGATGTTCTTGAGTCGATATATGTCGATCTGAACACAGCTGGGCCACGTATATACAGCATGGGGGTAGCTGTGATACCAGCCAGCTGCAACCCACGGCTATATAGGACCTACAGGCGACGTTCTTGAGTCGATATATGTCGATCTGAGCACAGCTGGGCCCCGTATATACAGCATGGGGGTAGCTCTGATACTAGCCAGATGCAATCCACGGCCATATGGTACCTACAGGCGATGTTCTTGAGTGGATATATGTCGATCTGAGCACAGCTGGGCGCCGTATATACAGCATGGGATTAGCTCTGATACCAGCCAGATGCAACCCACGGCCATATAGGACCTACAGGCGATGTTCTTGAGTCGATATATGTCGATCTGAGCACAGCTGGGCCACGTATATACAGCATGGGGGTAAATGTGATACCAGCCAGCTGCAACCCACGGCTATATAGGACCTACAGGCGATGTTCTTGAGTCGATATATGTCGATCTGAGCAGAGCTGGGACCCGTATATAAGCATGGGGGTAGCTCTGATACCAGCCAGATGCAACCCACGGCCATATAGGACCTACAGGCGATGTTCTTGAGTGGATATATGTCGATATGAGCACAGCTGGGCGCCGTATATACAGCAGGGGGGTAGCTCTGATACCAGCCAGATGCAACCCACGGCCATATAGGACCTACAGGCGATGTTCTTGAGTCGATATATGTCGATCTGAGTACAGCTGGGCCACGTATATACAGCATGGGGGTAGCTGTGATACCAGCCAGCTGAAACCCCCGGCTATATAGGACCTACAGGCGATGTTCTTGAGTCGATATATGTCGATCTGAGCACAGCTGGGCCCCGTATATACAGCATGGGGGTAGCTCTGATACCAGCCAGATGCAACCCACGGCCTCATAGGACCTACAGGCGATGTTCTTGAGTGTATATATGTCGATCTGAGCACAGCTGGGCCACGTATATACAGCATGGGGGTAGCTGTGATACCAGCCAGCTACAATCCACGGCTATATAGGACCTACAGTCGATGTTCTTGAGTCGATATATGTCGATCTGAGCACAGCTTGGCCACGTATATACAACATGGGAGTAGCTGTGATACCAGCCAGCTGAAACCCCCGGCTATATAGGACCTACAGGCGATGTTCTTAAGTCGATATATGTCGATCTGAGCACAGCTGGGCCCCGTATATACAGCATGGGGGTAGCTCTGATACCAGCCAGATGCAACCCAAGGCCATATAGGACCTACAGGCGATGTTCTTGAGTGGATATATGTCGATCTGAGAACAGCTGGGCGCCGTATGTACAGCATGGGGGTAGCTCTGATACCAGCCAGATGCAACCCACGGCCATATAGGACCTACAGTCGATGTTCTTGAGTCGATATATGTCGATCTGAGTACAGCTAGGCCACGTATATACAGCATGGGGGTAGCTGTGATACCAGCCAGCTGCAACCCACGGCTATATAGGACCTACAGGCGATGTTCTTGAGTCGATATATGTCGATCTGAGCACAGCTGGGTCCCGTATATACAGCATGGGGGTATCTCTGATACCAGCCAGATGCAACCCACGGCAATATAGGACCTACAGGCGATGTTCTTGAGTGAATATATGTCGACCTGAGCACAGCTGGGCGCCGTAAATACAGCATGGGGTAGCACTGATACCATTCAGATGCAACCCACGGCCATATAGGACCCACAGGCGATGTTCTTGAGTCGATATATGTCGATCTGAGCACAGCTGGGCCACGTATATACAGCATGGGGGTAGCTGTGATACCAGCCAACTGCAACCCACGGCTATCTAGGACCTACAGGCGATGTTCTTGAGTCGATCTGAGCACAGCTGCGCCCCGTATATGCAGCATGGGGGTAGCTCTGATACCAGCCAGATGCAACCCACGGCCATATAGGACCTACAGGCGATGTTCTTGAGTGGATATATGTCGATCTGAGCACAGCTGGGCGCCGTATATACAGCATGGGGGTAGCTCTGATACCAGCCAGATACAACCCACGGCCATATAGGACCTACAGGCGATGTTCTTGAGTCGATATATGTCGATCTGAGCACAGCTGGGGCACGTATATACAGCATGGGGGTAGCTGTGATACCAGCCAGCTGCAACCCACGGCTATATAGGACCTACAGGCGATGTTCTTAAGTCGATATATGTCGATCTGAGCACAGCTGGGCCCCGTATATACAGCATGGGGGTAGTTCTGATACCAGCCAGATGCAACCCAAGGCCAAATAGAACCTACAGGCGATGTTCTTGAGTGGATATATGTCGATCTGAGCACAGCTGGGCGCCGTATATACAGTATGGTGGTAGCTCTGATACCAGCCAGATGCAACCCACGGCCATATAGGACCAAGAGGCGATGTTGTTGAGTCGATATATGTCGATCTGAGCACAGCTGGGCCACGTATATACAGCATGGGGATAGCTGTGATACCAGCCAGCTGCAACCCACGGCTATATAGGACCTACAGGCGATGTTCTTGAGTGGATATATGTCGATCTGAGCACAGCTGGGCGCCGTATATACAGCATGGGGGTAGATCTGATACCAGCCAGATGCAACCCACGGCCATATAGGACCTACAGGCGATGTTCTTGAGTGGATATATGTCGATCTGAGCACAGCTGGGCGCCGTATATACAGCATGGAGGTAGCTCTGATACCAGCCAGATGCAACCCACGGCCATATAGGACCTACAGGCGATGTTCTTGAGTGGATATATGTCAATCTGAGCACAGCTGGGCCACGTATATAGAGCATGGGGGTAGCTGTGATACTAGCCAGCTGAAACCCACGGCTATATAGGACCTACAGGCGATGTTCTTGAGTCGATCTGAGCACAGCTGGGCCCCGTATATACAGCATGGAGGTAGCTCTGATACCAGCCCGATGCAACCCACGGCCATATAGGACCTACAGGCGATGTTCTTGAGTCGATATATGTCGATCTGAGCACAGCTGGGCCACGTATATACAGCATGGGGGTAGTAGTTGTGATACCAGCCAGCTGCAACCCACGGCTATATAGGACCTACAGGCGATGTTCTTGAGTCGATATATGTCGATCTGAGCACAGCTGGGCCCCGTATATACAGCCTGGGGGTAGCTCTGATACCAGCCAGATGCAACCCACGGCCATATAGGACCTACAGGCGATGTTCTTGAGTGGATATATGTCGATCTGAGCACAGCTGGGCGCCGTAAATACAGCATGGGGGTAGCTCTGATAACAGCCAGATGCAACCCACGGCCATATAAGACCTACAGGCGATGTTCTTGAGTCGATATATGTCGATCTGAGCACAGCTGGGCCACGTATATGCAGCATGGGGGTAGCTGTGATACCAGCCAGCTGCAACTTACGGCTATATAGGACCTACAGGCGATGTTCTTGAGTCGATCTGAGCACAGCTGTGCCCCGTATATACAGCATGGGGGGTAGCTGTGATACCAGCCAGATGCAACCCACAACCATATAGGACCTACAGGCGATGTTCTTGAGTCGATATATGTCGATCTGAGCACAGCTGGGCCCCGTATATACAGCATGGGGGTAGCTCTGATACGAGCCAGATTCAACCCACGGCCATATAGGACCTACAGGCGATGTTCTTGAGTGGATATATATCGATCTGAGCACAGCTGGGCGCCGTATATACAGCATCGGGGTAGCCCTGTACCATTCAGATGCAACCCACGGCCATATAGGACCTACAGGCGATGTTCTTGAGTGGATATATGTCGATCTGAGCACAGCTCGGCGCCGTAAATAAAGCATGGGGGTAGCTCTGATACCAGCCAGATGCAACCCACGGCTATATAGGACCTACAGACGATGTTCTTGAGTCGATATATGTTGATCTGAGCACAGCTGGGCCACGTATATACAGCATGGGGGTAGCTGTGATACCAGCCAGCTGCAACCCACGGCTATATAGGACCTACAGGCGATGTTCTTAAGTCGATCTGAGCACAGCTGGGCCCCGTATATACAGCATGGGGGTAGCTCTGATACCAGCTAGATGCAACCCACGGCCATATAGGACCTACAGGCGATGTTCTTGAGTGCATATATGTCAATCTGAGCACAGCTGGGCGCCGTATGTACAGCATGGTGGCAGCTCTAATACCAGCCAGATGCAACCCACGGCCATATAGGACCTACAGGCGATGTTCTTGAGTCGATATATGTCGATCTGTGTACAGCTTGGCCACGTATATACAGCATGGGAGTAGCTGTGATACCAGCCAGCTGAAACCCCCGGCTATATAGGACCTACAGGCGATGTTCTTGAGTCGATATATGTCGATCTGAGCACAGCTGGGCGCCGTATATACAGCATGGGGGTTGATCTGATACCAGCCAGATGCAACCCACGGCCATATAGGACCTACAGGCGATGTTCTTGAATCGATATATGTCGATCTGAGCACAGCTGGGCCACGTATATACAGCATGGGGGTAGCTGTGATACCAGCCAGCTGATACCCCCGGCTATATAGGACCTACAGGCGATGTTCTTGAGTCGACATATGTCGATGTGAGCACAGCTGGGCCCCGTATATACAGCATGGGGGTAGCTCTGATACCAGCCAGATGCAACCCACAGCCTCATAGGACCTACAGGCGATGTTCTTGAGTGTATATATGTCGATCTGAGCACAGCTGGGCGCCGTATATACAGTATGGGGTTAGATCTGATACCAGCCAGATGCAACCCACGGCCATATAGGACCTACAGGCGATGTTCTTGAGTCGATATATGTCGATCTGAGCACAGCTGGTCCACGTATATACAGCATGGGGGTAGCTGTGATACCAGCCAGCTGCAATCCACGGCTATATAGGACCTACAGTCGATGTTCTTGAGTCGATATATGTCGATCTGAGCACAGCTGGGCCCCGTATATACAGCATGGGGGTAGCTCTGATACCAGCCAGATGCAACCCACGGCTATATAGGACCTACAGGCGATGTTCTTGAGTCGATATATGTCGATCTGAGCACAGGTGGGCCCCGTATATACTGCATGGAGGTAGCTCTCATACCAGCCAGTTGCAACCCACGGCCATATAGGACCTACAGGCGATGTTCTTGAGTGGATATATGTCGATCTGAGTACAGCTGGGCACCGCATATACAGCATGGGGGTAGCTATGATACCAGCCAGATGTAACCCACGGCCATATAGGACCTACGGGCGATGTTCTTGAGTCGATATACGTCGATCTGAGCACAGATGGGCCACGTATATACAGCATGGGGGTAGCTGTGATACCAGCCAGCTGCAACCCACGGCTATATAGGACCTACAGGCGATGTTCTTGAGTGGATATATGTCGATCTGAGCACAGCTGGGCCCCGTATATACAGCATGGGGGTACCTCTGATACCAGCCAGATGCAACCCACGGCTATATAGGACCTACAGGCGATGTTCTTGAGTCGATATATGTCGATCTGAGCACAGGTGGGCCCCGTATATACTGCATGGAGGTAGCTCTCATACCAGCCAGTTGCAACCCACGGCTATATAGGACCTACAGGCGATGTTCTTGAGTGGATATATGTCGATCTGAGTACAGCTGGGCACCGCATATACAGCATGGGGGTAGCTATGATACCAGCCAGATGCTACCCACCGCCATATAGGACCTGCAGGCGATGTTCTTGAGTCGATATATGTCGATCTGAGCACAGCTGGGCCACGTATATACAGCATGGGGGTAGCTGTGATACCAGCCAGCTGCAACCCACGGCTATATAGGACCTACAGGCGATCTTCTTGAGTCGATCTGAGCACAGCTGGGCCCCGTATATACAGCATGGGGGTAGCTCTGATACCAGCCAGATGCAACCCACGGCCATATAGGACCTACAGGCGATGTTCTTGAGTCGATATATGTCGATCTGAGTACAGCTGGGTTTCGTATATATAGCATGGGGGTAGCTGTGATACCAGCCAGCTGCAACCCACGGCCATATAGGACCTACAGGCGATGTTCTTGAGACGATATATGTCGATCTGAGTACAGCTGGGCCTCGTATATACAGCATGGGGGTAGCTGTGATACCAGCCAGCTGCAACTTACGGCTATATAGGACCTACAGGCGATGTACTTGAGTCGATCTGAGCACAGCTAAGCCCCGTATATACAGCATGGGGGTAGCTCTGATACCAGCCAGATGCAACCCACGGCCATATAGGACCTACAGGCGATGTTCTTGAGTGTATATATGTCGATCTGAGCACAGCTGGGCGCCGTATATACAGCATGGGGGTAGCTCTGATACCATTCAGATGCAACCCACGGCCATATAGGACCTACAGGCGATGTTCTTGAGTCGATATATGTCGATCTGAGGACAGCTGGGCCACGTATATACAGCATGGGGGTAGCTGTGATACCAGCCAGCTGAAACCCACGGCTATATAGGATCTACAGGCGATGTTCTTGAGTCGATATATGTCGATCTGAGCACAGCTGGGCCCCGTATATACAGCATGGGGGTAGCTCTGATACCAGCCAGATTCAACCCACGGCCATCTGGACCTACAGGCGATGTTCTTGAGTGGATATATGTCGATCTGAGCACAGCTGGGCGCCGTATATACAGCATGGGGTTAGCTCTGATACCAGCCAGATGCAACCCACGGCCATATAGGACCTACAGGCGATGTTCTTGAGTCGATATATGTCGATCTAAGCACAGCTGGGCCACGTATATACAGCATGGGGGTAGCTGTGATACCAGCCAGCTGCAACCCACGGCTATATAGGACCTACAGGCGATGTTCTTGAGTCGATATATGTCGAACTGAGCACAGCCGGGCCCCGTATATACAGCATGGGGGTAGCTCTGATACCAGCCAGATGCAACCCACGGCCATATAGGACCTACAGGCGATGTTCTTGAGTGGATATATGTCGATCTGAGCACAGCTGGGCGCCGTATGTACAGCATGGGGGTAGTTCTGATACCAGACAGATGCAACCCACGGCCATATAGGACCTACAGGCGATGTTCTTGAGACGATATATGTCGATCTGAGTACAGCTAGGCCACGTATATACAGCATGGGGGTAGCTGTGATACCAGCCAGCTAAAACCCCCGGCTATATAGGACCTACAGACGATGTTCTTGAGTCGATATATGTCGATCTGAGCACAGCTGGGCCCCGTATATACAGCATGGGGTTAGCTCTGATACCAGCCAGATGCAACCCACGGCCATATAGGACCTACAGGCGATGTTCTTGAGTGGATATATGTCGATCTGAGCACAGGTGGGCGCCGTATATACAGCATGGGGGTAGCTCTGATACCAGCCAGATGCAACCCACGGCCATATAGGACCTACAGGCGATGTTCTTGAATCGATATATGTCGATCTGAGCACAGCTGGGCCACGTATATACAGCATGGGGGTAGCTGTCATACCAGCCAGCTGCAACCCACGGCTATATAGGACCTACAGGCGATGTTCTTGATTCGATATATGTCGATCTGAGCACAGCTGGGCCCTGTATATACAGCATGGTGGTAGCTCTGATTCTAGCCAGATGCAACCCACGGCCATATAAGACCTACAGGCGATGTTCTTGAGTGAATATATGTCGATCTGAGCACAGCTGGGCGCCGTATATACAGCATGGGGGTAGCTCTGATACCAACCAGATGCAACCCACGGCCATATAGGACCTACAGGCGATGTTCTTGAATCGATATATGTCGATCTGAGCACAGCTGGGCCACGTATATACAGCATGGGGGTAGCTGTGATACCAGCCAGCTGCAACCCACGGCTATATAGGACCTACAGGCGATGTTCTTAAGTCGATCTGAGCACAGCTGGGCCCCGTATATACAGCATGGGGGTAGCTCTGATACCAGCCAGATGCAACCCACGGCCATATAGGACCTACAGGCGATGTTCTTGAGTGGATATATGTCGATCTGAGCACAGCTGGGCGCCGTATATACAGCATGGGGGTAGCTCTGATACCATTCAGATGCAACCCACGGCCATATAGGACCTAAAGGCGATGTTCTTGAGTCGATATATGTCGATCTGAGCACAGCTGGGCCACATATATACAGCATGGGGGTAGCTGTGATACCAGCCAGCTGCAACCCACGGCTATATAGGACCTACAGGCGATGTTCTTGAGTCGATATATGTCGATCTGAGCACAGCTGGGCCCCGTATATACAGCATGGGGGTAGCTCTGATACCAGCCAGATGCAACCCACGGCCATATAGGACCTACAGGTGATGTTCTTGAGTTGATATATGTCGATCTGAGCACAGGTGGGCGCCGTATATACAGCATGGGGGTAGCTCTGATACCAGCCAGATGCAACCCACGGCCATATAGGACCTACAGGCGATGTTCTTGAATCGATATATGTCGATCTGAGCACAGCTGGGCCACGTATATACAGCATGGGGGTAGCTGTGATACCAGCCAGCTGCAACCCACGGCTATATAGGACCTACAGGCGATGTTCTTGAGTCGATATATGTCGATCTGAGCACAGCTGGGCCCCGTATATACAGCATGGGGGTAGCTCTGATACCAGCTAGATGCAACCCACGGCCATATAGGACCTACAGGCGATGTTCTTGAGTGCATATATGTCAATCTGAGCACAGCTGGGCGCCGTATGTACAGCATGGTGGCAGCTCTAATACCAGCCAGATGCAACCCACGGCCATATAGGACCTACAGGCGATGTTCTTGAGTCGATATATGTCGATCTGTGTACAGCTTGGCCACGTATATACAGCATGGGAGTAGCTGTGATACCAGCCAGCTGAAACCCCCGGCTATATAGGACCTACAGGCGATGTTCTTGAGTCGATATATGTCGATCTGAGCACAGCTGGGCCCCGTATATATAGCATGGGGGTAGCTCTGATACCAGCCAGATGCAACCCACGGCCATATAGGACCTACAGGCGATGTTCTTGAGTGGATATATGTCGATCTGAGCACAGCTGGGCGCCGTATATACAGCATGGGGGTTGATCTGATACCAGCCAGATGCAACCCACGGCCATATAGGACCTACAGGCGATGTTCTTGAATCGATATATGTCGATCTGAGCACAGCTGGGCCACGTATATACAGCATGGGGGTAGCTGTGATACCAGCCAGCTGATACCCCCGGCTATATAGGACCTACAGGCGATGTTCTTGAGTCGATATATGTCGATCTGAGCACAGCTGGGCCCCGTATATACAGCATGGGGGTAGCTCTGATACCAGCCAGATGCAACCCACGGCTATATAGGACCTACAGGCGATGTTCTTGAGTCGATATATGTCGATCTGAGCACAGGTGGGCCCCGTATATACTGCATGGAGGTAGCTCTCATACCAGCCAGTTGCAACCCACGGCCATATAGGACCTACAGGCGATGTTCTTGAGTGGATATATGTCGATCTGAGTACATCTGGGCACCGCCTATACAGCATGGGGGTAGCTATGATACCAGCCAGATGTAACCCACGGCCATATAGGACCTACGGGCGATGTTCTTGAGTCGATATACGTCGATCTGAGCACAGATGGGCCACGTATATACAGCATGGGGGTAGCTGTGATACCAGCCAGCTGCAACCCACGGCTATATAGGACCTACATGCGATGTTCTTGAGTGGATATATGTCGATCTGAGCACAGCTGGGCGCCGTATATACAGCATGGGGGTAGCTCTGATACCAGCCAGATGCTACCCACCGCCATATAGGACCTACAGGCGATGTTCTTGAGTCGATATATGTCGATCTGAGCACAGCTGGGCCACGTATATACAGCATGGGGGTAGCTGTGATACCAGCCAGCTGCAACCCACGGCTATATAGGACCTACAGGCGATGTTCTTGAGTCGATCTGAGCACAGCTGGGCCCCGTATATACAGCATGGGGGTAGCTCTGATTCCAGCCAGATGCAACCCACGGCCATATAGGACCTACAGGCGATGTTCTTGAGTCGATATATGTCGATCTGAGTACAGCTGGGCTTCGTATATACAGCATGGGGGTAGCTGTGATACCAGCCAGCTGCAACCCACGGCCATATAGGACCTACAGGCGATGTTCTTGAGACGATATATGTCGATCTGAGTACAGCTGGGCCTCGTATATACAGCATGGGGGTAGCTGTGATACCAGCCAGCTGCAACCCACGGCTATATAGGACCTACAGGCGATGTTCTTGAGTCGATCTGAGCACAGCTGGGCCCCGTATATACAGCATGGGGGTAGCTCTGATACCAGCCAGATGCAACCCACGGCCATATAGGACCTACAGGCGATGTTCTTGAGTCGATATATGTCGATCTGAGTACAGCTGGGCTTCGTATATACAGCATGGGGGTAGCTGTGATACCAGCCAGCTGCAACCCACGGCCATATAGGACCTACAGGCGATGTTCTTGAGTCGATCTGAGCACAGCTGGGCCCCGTATATACAGCATGGGGGTAGCTCTGATACCAGCCAGATGCAACCCACGGCCATATAGGACCTACAGGCGATGTTCTTGAGTCGATATATGTCGATCTGAGTACAGCTGGGCTTCGTATATACAGCATGGGGGTAGCTGTGATACCAGCCAGCTGCAACCCACGGCCATATAGGACCTACAGGCGATGTTCTTGAGACGATATATGTCGATCTGAGTACAGCTGGGCTTCGTATATACAGCATGGGGGTAGCTGTGATACCAGCCAGCTGCAACCCACGGCTATATAGGACCTACAGGCGATGTTCTTGAGTCGATCTGAGCACAGCTGGGCTCCGTATATACAGCATGGGGGTAGCTCTGATACCAGCCAGATGCAACCCACGGCCATATAGGACCTACAGGCGATGTTCTTGAGTGGATATATGTCGATCTGAGCACAGCTGGGCGCCGTATATACAGCATGGGGGTAGCTCTGATACCATTCAGATGCAACCCACGGCCATATACGACCTACAGGCGATGTTCTTGAGTCGATATATGTCGATCTGAGGACAGCTGGGCCACGTATATACAGCATGGGGGTAGCTGTGATACCAGCCAGCTGAAACCCACGGCTATATAGGACCTACAGGCGATGTTCTTGAGTCGATATATGTCGATCTGTGCACAGCTGGGCCCCGTATATACAGCATGGGGGTAGCTCTGATACCAGCCAGATTCAACCCACGGCCATCTGGACCTACAGGCGATGTTCTTGAGTGGATATATGTCGATCTGAGCACAGCTGGGCGCCGTATATACAGCATGGGGTTAGCTCTGATACCAGCCAGATGCAACCCACGGCCATATAGGACCTACAGGCGATGTTCTTGAGTCGATATATGTCGATCTAAGCACAGCTGGGCCACGTATATACAGCATGGGGGTAGCTGTGATACCAGCCAGCTGCAACCCACGGCTATATAGGACCTACAGGCGATGTTCTTGAGTCGATATATGTCGATCTGAGCACAGCTGGGCCCCGTATATACAGCATGGGGGTAGCTCTGATAGCAGCCAGATGCAACCCACGGCCATATAGGACCTACAGGCGATGTTCTTGAGTGGATATATGTCGATCTGAGCACAGCTGGGCGCCGTATGTACAGCATGGGGGTAGTTCTGATACCAGCCAGATGCAACCCACGGCCATATAGGACCTACAGGCGATGTTCTTGAGTGGATATATGTCGATCTGAGCACAGGTGGGCGCCGTATATACAGCATGGGGGTAGCTCTGATACCAGCCAGATGCAACCCACGGCCATATAGGACCTACAGGCGATGTTCTTGAATCGATATATGTCGATCTGAGCACAGCTAGGCCACGTATATACAGCATGGGGGTAGCTGTCATACCAGCCAGCTGCAACCCACGGCTATATAGGACCTACAGGCGATGTTCTTGATTCGATATATGTCGATCTGAGCACAGCTGGGCCCCGTATATACAGCATGGAGGTAGCTCTGATACCAGCCAGATGCAACCCACGGCCATATAGGACCTACAGGCGATGTTCTTGAGACGATATATGTCGATCTGAGCACAGCTGGGCCACGTATATACAGCATGGGGGTAGCTGTGATGCCAGCCAGCTGCAACCCACGGCTAAATAGGACCTACAGGCGATGTTCTTGAGTCGATATATGTCGATCTGAGCACAGCTGGGCCACGTATATACAGCATGGGGGTAGTTGTGATACCAGCCAGCTGCAACCCACGGCTATATAGGACCTACAGGCGATGTTCTTGAGTCGAAATATGTCGATCTGAGCACAGCTGGGCCCCGTATATACAGCATGGGGGTAGCTCTGATACCAGCCAGATGCAACCCACGGCCATATAGGACCTACAGGCGATGTTCTTGAGTGGATATATGTCGATCTGAACACAGCTGGGCGCCGTAAATACAGCGTGGGGGTAGCTCTGATACCAGCCAGATGCAACCCACGGCCATATAAGACCTACAGGCGATGTTCTTGAGTCGATATATGTCGATCTGAGCACAGCTGGGCCACGTATATACAGCATGGGGGTAGCTGTGATACCAGCCAGCTGCAACTTACGGCTATATAGGACCTACAGGCGATGTTCTTGAGCCGATCTGAGCACAGCTGGGCCCCGTATATACAGCATGTGAGGTAGCTCTGATACCAGCCAGATGCAACCCACGGCCATATAGGACCTACAGGCGATGTTCTTGAGTGGATATATGTCAATCTGAGCACAGCTGGGCCACGTATATACAGCATGGGGGTAGCTGTGATACCAGCCAGCTGAAACCCACGGCTATATAGGACCTACAGGCGATGTTCTTCGAGTCGATCTGAGCACAGCTGGGCCCCGTATATACAGCATGGGGGTAGCTCTGATACCAGCCAGATGCAACCCACGGCCATATAGGACCTACAGGCGATGTTCTTGAGTGGATATATGTCGATCTGAGCACAGGTGGGCGCCGTATATACAGCATGGGGGTAGCTATGATACCAGCCAGATGCAACCCACGGCCATATAGGACCTACAGGCGATGTTCTTGTATCGATATATGTCGATCTGAGCACAGCAGGGCCACGTATATACAGCATGGGGGTAGCTGTCATACCAACCAGCTGCAACCCACGGCTATATAGGACCTACAGGCGATGTTCTTGATTCGATATATGTCGATCTGAGCACAGCTGGGCCCCGTATATACAGCATGGGGGTACCTCTGATTCTAGCCAGATGCAACCCACGGCCATATAAGACCTACAGGCGATGTTCTTGAGTGAGTATATGTCGATCTGAGCACAGCTGGGCGCCGTAAATACAGAATGGGGGTAGCTCTGATACCAACCAGATGCAACCCACGGCCATATAGGACTTACAGGCGATGTTCTTGAGTGAATATATGTCGATCTGAGCACAGCTGGGCGCCGTATATACAGCATGGGGGTAGCTCTGATACCAACCAGATGCAACCCACGGCCATATAAGACCTACAGGCGATGTTCTTGAGTGAATATATGTTGATCTGAGGACAGCTGGGCGCCGTATATACAGCATGGGGGTAGCTCTGATACCAACCAGATGCAACCCACGGCCATATAGGACCTACAGGCGATGTTCTTGAATCGATATATGTCGATCTGAGCACAGCTGGGCCACGTATATACAGCATGGGGGTAGCTGTGATACCAGCCAGCTGCAACCCACGGCTATATAGGACCTACAGGCGATGTTCTTGATTCGATATATGTCGATCTGAGCACAGCTGGGCCCCGTATATACAGCATGGAGGTAGCTCTGATACCAGCCAGATGCAACCCATGGCCATATAGGACCTACAGGCGATGTTCTTGAGTCGATATATGTCGATCTGAGCACAGCTGGGCCACGTATATACAGCATGGAGGTAGCTCTGATTCTAGCCAGATGCAACCCACGGCCATATAAGACCTACAGGCGATGTTGTTGAGTGAATATATGTCGATCTGAGCACAGCTGGGCGCCGTAAATACAGCATGGGGGTAGCTCTGATACCAACCAGATGCAACCCACGGCCATATAAGACCCACAGGCGATGTTCTTGAGTGAATATATGTCGATCTGAGCACAGCTGGGCGCCGTATATACAGCATGGGTGTAGCTCTGATACCAACCAGATGCAACCCACGGCCATATAGCACCTACAGGCGATGTTCTTGAATCGATATATGTCGATCTGAGCACAGCTGGGCCACGTATATACAGCATGGGGGTAGCTGTGATACCAGCCAGCTGCAACCCACGGCTATATAGGACCTACAGGCGATGTTCTTGATTCGATATATGTCGATCTGAGCACAGCTGGGCCCCGTATATACAGCATGGAGGTAGCTCTGATACCAGCCAGATGCAACCCACGGCCATATAGGACCTACAGGCGATGTTCTTGAGTCGATATATGTCGATCTGAGCACAGCTGGGCCACGTATATACAGCATGGGGGTAGCTGTGATACCAGCCAGCTGCAACCCACGGCTAAATAGGACCTACAGGCGATGTTCTTGAGTCGATATATGTCGATCTGAGCACAGCTGGGCCACGTATATACAGCATGGGGGTAGTTGTGATACCAGCCAGCTGCAACCCACGGCTATATAGGACCTACAGGCGATGTTCTTGAGTCGATATATGTTGATCTGAGCACAGCTGGGCCCCGTATATACAGCATGGGGGTAGCTCTGATACCAGCCAGATGCAACCCACGGCCATATAAGTCCTACAGGCGATGTTCTTGAGTCGATATATGTCGATCTGAGCACAGCTGGGCCACGTATATACAGCATGGGGGTAGCTGTGATAACAGCCAGCTGCAACTTACGGCTATATAGGACCTACAGGCGATGTTCTTGAGTCGATCTGAGCACAGCTGGGCCCCGTATATACAGCATGGGGGGTAGCTGTGATACCAGCCAGATGCAACCCACAACCATATAGGACCTACAGGCGATGTTCTTGAGTGGATATATGTCGATCTGAGCACAGCTGGGCCACGTATATACAGCATGGGGGTAGCTCTGATACCAGCCAGATGCAACCCACGGCCATATAGGACCTACAAGCGATGTTCTTGAGTGGATATATGTCAATCTGAGCATAGCTGGGCCACGTATATACAGCATGGGGGTAGCTGTGATACCAGCCAGCTGAAACCCACGGCTATATAGGACCTACAGGCGATGTTCTTGAGTCGATCTGAGCACAGCTGGGCCCCGTATATACAGCATGGGGGTAGCTCTGATACCAGCCAGATGCAACCAACGGCCATATAGGACCTACAGGCGATGTTCTTGAGTGGATATATGTCGATCTGAGCACAGCTGGGCCCCGTATATACAGCATGGGGGTAGCTCTGATACCAGCCAGATTCAACCCACGGCCATATAGGACCTACAGGCGATGTTCTTGAGTGGATATATATCGATCTGAGCACAGCTGGGCGCCGTATATACAGCATCGGGGTAGCTCTGATACCATTCAGATGCAACCCACGGCCATATAGGACCTACAGGCGATGTTCTTGAGTGGATATATGTCGATCTGAGCACAGCTCGGCGCCGTAAATACAGCATGGGGGTAGCTCTGATACCAGCCAGATGCAACCCACGGCCATATAGGACCTACAGGCGATGTTCTTGAGTCGATATATGTCGATCTGAGCACAGCTGGGCCACGTATATACAGCATGGGGGTAGCTGTGATACCAGCCAGCTGCAACCCACGGCTATATAGGACCTACAGGCGATGTTCTTGAGTCGATCTGAGCACAGCTGGGCCCCGTATATACAGCATGGGGGTAGCTGTGATGCCTGCCAGATGCAAACCACGGCCATATAGGACCTACAGGCAATGTTCTTGAGTGGATGTATGTCGATCTGAGCACAGCTGGGCGCCGTATATACAGCATGGAGGTAGCTCTGATACCAGCCAGATGCAACCCACGGCCATATAGGACCTACAGGCGATGTTCTTGAGTCGATATATGTCGATCTGAGCACAGCTGGGCCACGTATATACAGCATGGGGGTAGCTGTGATACCAGCCAGCTGCAACCCACGGCTATATAGGACCTACAGGCGATGTTCTTAAGTCGATCTGAGCACAGCTGGGCCCCGTATATACAGCATGGGGGTAGCTCTGATACCAGCCAGATGCAACCCACGGCCATATAGGACCTACAGGCGATGTTCTTGAGTGGATATATGTCGATCTGAGCACAGCTGGGCGCCGTATATACAGCATGGAGGTAGCTCTGATACCAGCCAGATGCAACCCACGGCCATATAGGACCTACAGGCGATGTTCTTGAGTGGATATATGTCGATCTGAGCACAGCTGGGCGCCGTAAATACAGCATGGGGGTAGCTCTGATACCAGCCAGATGCAACCCACGGCCATATAGGACCTACAGGCGATGTTCTTGAGTGGATATATGTCAATCTGAGCACAGCTGGGCGCCGTATATACAGCATGGGGTTAGCTCTGATACCAGCCAGATGCAACCCACGGCCATATAGGACCTACAGGCGATGTTCTTGAGTCGATATATGTCGATCTGAGCACAGCTGGGCCACGTATATACAGCATGGGGGTAGCTGTGATACCAGCCAGCTGCAACCCACGGCTATATAGGACCTACAGGCGATGTTCTTGAGTCGATATATGTCGATCTGAGCACAGCTGGGCCCCGTATATACAGCATGGGGGTAGCTCTGATACCAGCCAGGTGCAACCCACGGCCATATAGGACCTACAGGCGATGTTCTTGAGTGGATATATGTCGATCTGAGCACAGCTGGGCCACGTATATACCGCATGGGGGTAGCTGTGATAACAGCCAGCTGCAACCCACGGCTAAATAGGACCTACAGGCGATGTTCTTGAGTCGATATATGTCGATCTGAGCACAGCTGGGCCACGTATATACAGCATGGAGGTAGTTGTGATACCATCCAGCTGCAACCCACGGCTATATAGGACCTACAGGCGATGTTCTTGAGTCGATATATGTCGATCTGAGCACAGCTGGGCCCCGTATATACAGCATGGGGGTAGCTCTGATACCAGCCAGATGCAACCCACGGCCATATAGGACCTACAGGCGATGTTCTTGAATCGATATATGTCGATCTGAGCACAGCTGGGCCACGTATATACAGCATGGGGGTAGCTGTGATACCAGCCAGCTGCAACCCACGGCTATATAGGACCTACAGGCGATGTTATTGATTCGATATATGTCGATCTGAGCACAGCTGGGCCCCGTATATACAGCATGGGGGTTGCTCTGATTCTAGCCAGATGCAACCCACGGTCATATAAGACCTACAGGCGATGTTCTTGAGTGGATATATGTCGATCTGAGCACAGCTGGGCGCCGTATATACAGCTGGGGGTAGCTCTGATACCAGCCAGATGCAACCCACGGCCATATAGGACCTACAGGCGATGTTCTTGAATCGATATATGTCGATCTGAGCACAGCTGGGCCACGTATATACAGCATGGGGGTAGCTGTGATACCAGCCAGCTGCAACCCACGGCTATATAGGACCTACAGGCGATGTTCTTGATTCGATATATGTCGATCTGAGCACAGCTGGGCCCCGTATATACAGCATGGAGGTAGCTCTGATACCAGCCAGATGCAACCCACGCCCATATAGGACCTACAGGCGATGTTCTTGAGTCGATATATGTCGATCTGAGCACAGCTGGGCCACGTATATACAGCATGGGGGTAGCTGTGATACCAGCCAGCTGCAACCCACGGCTAAATAGGACCTACAGGCGATGTTCTTGAGTCGATATATGTCGATCTGAGCACAGCTGGGCCACGTATATACAGCATGGGGGTAGTTGTGATACCAGCCAGCTGCAACCCACGGCTATATAGGACCTACAGGCGATGTTCTTGAGTCGATATATGTCGATCTGAGCACAGCTGGGCCCCGTATATACAGCATGGGGGGTAGCTCTGATACCAGCCAGATGCAACCCACGGCCATATAGGACCTACAGGCGATGTTCTTGAGTGGATATATGTCGATCTGAACACAGCTGGGCGCCGTAAATACAGCATGGCGGTAGCTCTGATACCAGCCAGATGCAACCCACGGCCATATAAGACCTACAGGCGATGTTCAAGAGTCGATATATGTCGATCTGAGCACAGCTGGGCCACGTATATACAGCATGGGGGTAGCTGTGATACCAGCCAGCTGCAACTTACGGCTATATAGGACCTACAGGCGATGTTCTTGAGTCAATCTGAGCACAGCTGGGCCCCGTATATACAGCATGGGGGTAGATCTGATACCAGCCAGATGCAACCCACGGCTATATAGGACCTACAGGCGATGTTCTTGAGTCGATATATGTCGATCTGAGCACAGCTGGGCCCCGTATATACTGCATTTAGGTAGCTCTCATATCAGCCAGTTGCAACCCACGGCCATATAGGACCTACAGGCGATGTTCTTGAGTGGATATATGTCGATCTGAGTACAGCTGGGCACCGCATATACAGCATGGGGGTAGCTCTGATACCAGCCAGATGCTACCCACCGCCATATAGGACCTACAGGCGATGTTCTTGAGTCGATATATGTCGATCTGAGCACAGCTGGGCCACGTATATACAGCATGGGGGTAGCTGTGATACCAGCCAGCTGCAACCCACGGCTATATAGGACCTACAGACGATGTTCTTGAGTCGATCTGAGCACAGCTGGGCCCCGTATATACAGCATGGGGGTAGCTCTGATACCAGCCAGATGCAACCCACGGCCATATTGGACCTACAGGCGATGTTCTTGAGTGGATATATGTCGATCTGAGTACAGCTGGGCGCCGTATATACAGCATGGGGGTAGCTCTGATACCAGCCAGATGCAACCCACGGCCATATAGGACCTACAGGCGATGTTCTTGAATCGATATATGTCGATCTGAGCACAGCTGGGCCACGTATATACAGCATGGGGGTAGCTGTGATACCAGCCAGCTGCAAGCCACGGCCATATAGGACCTACAGGCGATGTTCTTGAGTGGATATATGTCGATCTGAGCACAGCTGGGGCACGTATATACAGCATGGGGGTAGCTGTGATACCAGCCAGCTGCAACCCACGGCTATATGGGACCTACAGGCGATGTTCTTGAGTCGATATATGTCGATGTGAGCACAGCTGGGGCACGTATATACAGCATGGGGGTAGCTGTGGTACCAGCCAGCTGCAACCCACGGCTATATAGGACCTACAGGCGATGTTCTTAAGTCGATATATGTCGATCTGAGCACAGCTGGGCCCCGTATATACAGCATGGGGGTAGCTCTGTTACCAGCCAGATGCAACCCAAGGCCAAATAGAACCTACAGGCGATGTTCTTGAGTGGATATATGTCGATCTGAGCACAGCTGGGCGCCGTATATACAGCATGGGGGTAGCTCTGATACCATTCAGATGCAACCCACGGCCATATAGTACCTACAGGCGATGTTCTTGAGTCGATATATGTCGATCTGAGCACAGCTGGGCCCCGTATATACAGCATGGGGGTAGCTCTGTTACCAGCCAGATGCAACCCAAGGCCAAATAGAACCTACAGGCGATGTTCTTGAGTGGATATATGTCGATCTGAGCACAGCTGGGCCCCGTATATACAGCATGGGGGTAGCTCTGATACCAGCCAGATGCAACCCACGGCCATATAGGACCTACAGGTGATGTTCTTGAGTGGATATATGTCGATTTGAGCACAGCTGGGTGCCGTATATACAGCATGGGGGTAGCTCTGATAACAGCCAGATGCAACCCACGGCCATATAGGACCTACATGCGATGTTCTTGAGACGATATATGTCGATCTGAGTACAGCTGGGCCTCGTATATACAGCATGGGGGTAGCTGTGATACCAGCCAGCTGCAACCCACGGCTATATAGGACCTACAGGCGATGTTCTTGAGTCGATCTGAGCACAGCTGGTCCCCGTATTTACAGCATGGGGGTAACTCTGATACCAGCCAGATGCAACCCACGGCCATATAGGACCTACAGGCGATGTTCTTGAGTGGATATATGTCGATCTGAGCACAGCTGGGCGCCGTATATACAGCATGGGGGTAGCTCTGATACCATTCAGATGCAACCCACGGCCATATAGTACCTACAGGCGATGTTCTTGAGTCGATATATGTCGATCTGAGCACAGCTGGGCCACGTATATACAGCATGGGGGTAGCTGTGATACCAGCCAGCTGAAACCCACGGCTATATAGGACCTACAGGCGATGTTCTTGAGTCGATATATGTCGATCTGAGCACAGCTGGGCCCCGTATATACAGCATGGGGGTAGCTCTGATACCAGCCAGATTCAACCCACGGCCATATAGGACCTTCAGGCGATGTTCTTGAGTGGATATATGTCGATCTGAGCACAGCTGGGCGCCGTATATACAGCATGGGGTTAGCTCTGATACCAGCCAGATGCAACCCACGGCCATATAGGACCTACAGGCGATGTTCTTGAGTCGATATATGTCGATCTGAGCACAGCTGGGCCACGTATATACAGCATGGGGGTAGCTGTGATACCAGCCAGCTGCAACCCACGGCTATATAGGACCTACAGGCGATGTTCTTGAGTCGATATATGTCGATCTGAGCACAGCTGGGCCCCGTATATACAGCATGGGGGTAGCTCTGATACCAGCCAGATGCAACCCACGGCCATATAGGACCTACAGGCGATGTTCTTGAGTGGATATATGTCGATCTGAGCACAGCTGGGCGCCGTATGTACAGCATGGGGGTAGGTCTGATACCAGCCAGATGCAACCCACCGCCATATAGGACCTACAGGCGATGTTCTTGAGACGATATATGTCGATCTGAGTACAGCTAGGCCACGTATATACAGCATGGGGGTAGCTGTGATACCAGCCAGCTAAAACCCCCGGCTATATAGGACCTACAGACGATGTTCTTGAGTCGATATATGTCGATCTGAGCACAGCTGGGCCCCGTATATACAGCATGGGGGTAGCTCTGATACCAGCCAGATGCAACCCAAGGCCATATAGGACCTACAGGCGATGTTCTTGAGTGGATATATGTTGATCTGAGCACAGGTGGGCGCCGTATATACAGCATGGGGGTAGCTCTGATACCAGCCAGATGCAACCCACGGCCATATAGGACCTACAGGCGATGTTCTTGAATCGATATATGTCGATCTGAGCACAGCTGGGCCACGTATATACAGCATGGGGGTAGCTGTCATACCAGCCAGCTGCAACCCACGGCTATATAGGACCTACAGGCGATGTTCTTGATTCGATATATGTCGATCTGAGCACAGCTGGGCCCCGTATATACAGCATGGGGGTAGCTCTGATTCTAGCCAGATGCAACCCACGGCCATATAAGACCTACAGGCGATGTTCTTGAGTGAATATATGTCGATCTGAGCACAGCTGGGCGCCGTATATACAGCATGGGGGTAGCTCTGATACCAACCAGATGCAACCCACGGCCATATAGGACCTACAGGCGATGTTCTTGAATCGATATATGTCGATCTGAGCACAGCTGGGCCACGTATATACAGCATGGGGGTAGCTGTGATACCAGCCAGCTGCAACCCACGGCTTAATAGGACCTACAGGCGATGTTCTTGATTCGATATATGTCGATCTGAGCACAGCTGGGCCACGTATATACAGCATGGGGGTAGTTGTGATACCAGCCAGCTGCAACCCACGGCTATATAGGACCTACAGGCGATGTTCTTGAGTGGATATATGTCGATCTGAGCACAGCTGGGCGCCGTAAATACAGCATGGGGGTAGCTCTGATACCAGCCAGATGCAACCCACGGCCATATAAGACCTACAGGCGATGTTCTTGAGTCGATATATGTCGATCTGAGCACAGGTGGGCGCCGTATATACAGCATGGGGGTAGCTCTGATACCAGCCAGATGCAACCCACGGCCATATAGGACCTACAGGCGATGTTCTTGAATCGATATATGTCGATCTGAGCACAGCTGGGCCACGTATATACAGCATGGGGGTAGCTGTGATACCAGCCAGCTGCAACTTACGGCTATATAGGACCTACAGGCGATGTTCTTGAGTCGATCTGAGCACAGCTGGGCCCCGTATATACAGCATGGGGGGTAGCTGTGATACCAGCCAGATGCAACCCACAACCATATAGGACCTACAGGCGATGTTCTTGAGTGGATATATGTCGATCTGAGCACAGCTGGGCGCCGTATATACAGCATGGAGGTAGCTCTGATACCAGCCAGATGCAACCCACGGCCATATAGGACCTACAGGCGATGTTCTTGAGTGGATATATGACAATCTGAGCACAGCAGGGCCACGTATATACAGCATGGGGGTAGCTGTGATACCAGCCAGCTGAAACCCACGGCTATATAGGACCTACAGGCGATGTTCTTGAGTCGATCTGAGCACAGCTGGGCCCCGTATATACAGCATGAGGGTAGCTCTGATACCAGCCAGATGCAACCAACGGCCATATAGGACCTACAGGCGATGTTCTTGAGTGGATATATGTCGATCTGAGCACAGCTGGGCGCCGTATATACAGCATGGGGGTAGATCTGATACCAGCCAGATGCAACCCACGGCCATATAGGACCTAAAGGCGATGTTCTTGAGTGGATATATATCGATCTGAGCACAGCTGGGCGCCGTATATACAGCATCGGGGTAGCTCTGATACCATTCAGATGCAACCCACGGCCATATAGGACCTACAGGCGATGTTCTTGAGTGGATATATGTCGATCTGAGCACAGCTGGGCGCCGTATATACAGCATGGGGGTAGATCTGATACCAGCCAGATGCAACCCACGGCCATATAGGACCTACAGGCGATGTTCTTGAGTGGATATATGTCGATCTGAGCACAGCTGGGCGCCGTATATACAGCATGGAGGTAGCTCTGATACCAGCCAGATGCAACCCACGGCCATATAGGACCTACAGGCGATGTTCTTGAGTGGATATATGTCAATCTGAGCACAGCTGGGCCACGTATATAGAGCATGGGGGTAGCTGTGATACTAGCCAGCTGAAACCCACGGCTATATAGGACCTACAGGCGATGTTCTTGAGTCGATCTGAGCACAGCTGGGCCCCGTATATACAGCATGGAGGTAGCTCTGATACCAGCCCGATGCAACCCACGGCCATATAGGACCTACAGGCGATGTTCTTGAGTCGATATATGTCGATCTGAGCACAGCTGGGCCACGTATATACAGCATGGGGGTAGTAGTTGTGATACCAGCCAGCTGCAACCCACGGCTATATAGGACCTACAGGCGATGTTCTTGAGTCGATATATGTCGATCTGAGCACAGCTGGGCCCCGTATATACAGCCTGGGGGTAGCTCTGATACCAGCCAGATGCAACCCACGGCCATATAGGACCTACAGGCGATGTTCTTGAGTGGATATATGTCGATCTGAGCACAGCTGGGCGCCGTAAATACAGCATGGGGGGTAGCTCTGATAACAGCCAGATGCAACCCACGGCCATATAAGACCTACAGGCGATGTTCTTGAGTCGATATATGTCGATCTGAGCACAGCTGGGCCACGTATATGCAGCATGGGGGTAGCTGTGATACCAGCCAGCTGCAACTTACGGCTATATAGGACCTACAGGCGATGTTCTTGAGTCGATCTGAGCACAGCTGTGCCCCGTATATACAGCATGGGGGGTAGCTGTGATACCAGCCAGATGCAACCCACAACCATATAGGACCTACAGGCGATGTTCTTGAGTCGATATATGTCGATCTGAGCACAGCTGGGCCCCGTATATACAGCATGGGGGTAGCTCTGATACGAGCCAGATTCAACCCACGGCCATATAGGACCTACAGGCGATGTTCTTGAGTGGATATATATCGATCTGAGCACAGCTGGGCGCCGTATATACAGCATCGGGGTAGCCCTGTACCATTCAGATGCAACCCACGGCCATATAGGACCTACAGGCGATGTTCTTGAGTGGATATATGTCGATCTGAGCACAGCTCGGCGCCGTAAATAAAGCATGGGGGTAGCTCTGATACCAGCCAGATGCAACCCACGGCTATATAGGACCTACAGACGATGTTCTTGAGTCGATATATGTTGATCTGAGCACAGCTGGGCCACGTATATACAGCATGGGGGTAGCTGTGATACCAGCCAGCTGCAACCCACGGCTATATAGGACCTACAGGCGATGTTCTTAAGTCGATCTGAGCACAGCTGGGCCCCGTATATACAGCATGGGGGTAGCTCTGATACCAGCTAGATGCAACCCACGGCCATATAGGACCTACAGGCGATGTTCTTGAGTGCATATATGTCAATCTGAGCACAGCTGGGCGCCGTATGTACAGCATGGTGGCAGCTCTAATACCAGCCAGATGCAACCCACGGCCATATAGGACCTACAGGCGATGTTCTTGAGTCGATATATGTCGATCTGTGTACAGCTTGGCCACGTATATACAGCATGGGAGTAGCTGTGATACCAGCCAGCTGAAACCCCCGGCTATATAGGACCTACAGGCGATGTTCTTGAGTCGATATATGTCGATCTGAGCACAGCTGGGCGCCGTATATACAGCATGGGGGTTGATCTGATAACAGCCAGATGCAACCCACGGCCATATAGGACCTACAGGCGATGTTCTTGAATCGATATATGTCGATCTGAGCACAGCTGGGCCACGTATATACAGCATGGGGGTAGCTGTGATACCAGCCAGCTGATACCCCCGGCTATATAGGACCTACAGGCGATGTTCTTGAGTCGACATATGTCGATGTGAGCACAGCTGGGCCCCGTATATACAGCATGGGGGTAGCTCTGATACCAGCCAGATGCAACCCACAGCCTCATAGGACCTACAGGCGATGTTCTTGAGTGTATATATGTCGATCTGAGCACAGCTGGGCGCCGTATATACAGTATGGGGTTAGATCTGATACCAGCCAGATGCAACCCACGGCCATATAGGACCTACAGGCGATGTTCTTGAGTCGATATATGTCGATCTGAGCACAGCTGGTCCACGTATATACAGCATGGGGGTAGCTGTGATACCAGCCAGCTGCAATCCACGGCTATATAGGACCTACAGTCGATGTTCTTGAGTCGATATATGTCGATCTGAGCACAGCTGGGCCCCGTATATACAGCATGGGGGTAGCTCTGATACCAGCCAGATGCAACCCACGGCTATATAGGACCTACAGGCGATGTTCTTGAGTCGATATATGTCGATCTGAGCACAGGTGGGCCCCGTATATACTGCATGGAGGTAGCTCTCATACCAGCCAGTTGCAACCCACGGCCATATAGGACCTACAGGCGATGTTCTTGAGTGGATATATGTCGATCTGAGTACAGCTGGGCACCGCATATACAGCATGGGGGTAGCTATGATACCAGCCAGATGTAACCCACGGCCATATAGGACCTACGGGCGATGTTCTTGAGTCGATATACGTCGATCTGAGCACAGATGGGCCACGTATATACAGCATGGGGGTAGCTGTGATACCAGCCAGCTGCAACCCACGGCTATATAGGACCTACAGGCGATGTTCTTGAGTGGATATATGTCGATCTGAGCACAGCTGGGCCCCGTATATACAGCATGGGGGTACCTCTGATACCAGCCAGATGCAACCCACGGCTATATAGGACCTACAGGCGATGTTCTTGAGTCGATATATGTCGATCTGAGCACAGGTGGGCCCCGTATATACTGCATGGAGGTAGCTCTCATACCAGCCAGTTGCAACCCACGGCTATATAGGACCTACAGGCGATGTTCTTGAGTGGATATATGTCGATCTGAGTACAGCTGGGCACCGCATATACAGCATGGGGGTAGCTATGATACCAGCCAGATGCTACCCACCGCCATATAGGACCTGCAGGCGATGTTCTTGAGTCGATATATGTCGATCTGAGCACAGCTGGGCCACGTATATACAGCATGGGGGTAGCTGTGATACCAGCCAGCTGCAACCCACGGCTATATAGGACCTACAGGCGATCTTCTTGAGTCGATCTGAGCACAGCTGGGCCCCGTATATACAGCATGGGGGTAGCTCTGATACCAGCCAGATGCAACCCACGGCCATATAGGACCTACAGGCGATGTTCTTGAGTCGATATATGTCGATCTGAGTATAGCTGGGTTTCGTATATATAGCATGGGGGTAGCTGTGATACCAGCCAGCTGCAACCCACGGCTATATAGGACCTACAGGCGATGTTCTTGAGTGGATATATGTCGATCTGAGCACAGCTGGGCCCCGTATATACAGCATGGGGGTACCTCTGATACCAGCCAGATGCAACCCACGGCTATATAGGACCTACAGGCGATGTTCTTGAGTCGATATATGTCGATCTGAGCACAGGTGGGCCCCGTATATACTGCATGGAGGTAGCTCTCATACCAGCCAGTTGCAACCCACGGCTATATAGGACCTACAGGCGATGTTCTTGAGTGGATATATGTCGATCTGAGTACAGCTGGGCACCGCATATACAGCATGGGGGTAGCTATGATACCAGCCAGATGCTACCCACCGCCATATAGGACCTGCAGGCGATGTTCTTGAGTCGATATATGTCGATCTGAGCACAGCTGGGCCACGTATATACAGCATGGGGGTAGCTGTGATACCAGCCAGCTGCAACCCACGGCTATATAGGACCTACAGGCGATCTTCTTGAGTCGATCTGAGCACAGCTGGGCCCCGTATATACAGCATGGGGGTAGCTCTGATACCAGCCAGATGCAACCCACGGCCATATAGGACCTACAGGCGATGTTCTTGAGTCGATATATGTCGATCTGAGTACAGCTGGGTTTCGTATATATAGCATGGGGGTAGCTGTGATACCAGCCAGCTGCAACCCACGGCCATATAGGACCTACAGGCGATGTTCTTGAGACGATATATGTCGATCTGAGTACAGCTGGGCCTCGTATATACAGCATGGGGGTAGCTGTGATACCAGCCAGCTGCAACTTACGGCTATATAGGACCTACAGGCGATGTACTTGAGTCGATCTGAGCACAGCTAAGCCCCGTATATACAGCATGGGGGTAGCTCTGATACCAGCCAGATGCAACCCACGGCCATATAGGACCTACAGGCGATGTTCTTGAGTGTATATATGTCGATCTGAGCACAGCTGGGCGCCGTATATACAGCATGGGGGTAGCTCTGATACCATTCAGATGCAACCCACGGTCATATAGGACCTACAGGCGATGTTCTTGAGTCGATATATGTCGATCTGAGGACAGCTGGGCCACGTATATACAGCATGGGGGTAGCTGTGATACCAGCCAGCTGAAACCCACGGCTATATAGGATCTACAGGCGATGTTCTTGAGTCGATATATGTCGATCTGAGCACAGCTGGGCCCCGTATATACAGCATGGGGGTAGCTCTGATACCAGCCAGATTCAACCCACGGCCATCTGGACCTACAGGCGATGTTCTTGAGTGGATATATGTCGATCTGAGCACAGCTGGGCGCCGTATATACAGCATGGGGTTAGCTCTGATACCAGCCAGA
Source organism: Lordithon lunulatus (assembly GCA_963942505.1). Lineage (NCBI taxonomy): Eukaryota > Metazoa > Arthropoda > Insecta > Coleoptera > Staphylinidae > Lordithon > Lordithon lunulatus. The sequence goes on from OZ012673.1 coordinate 22,318,884, forward strand.
TGCAACCCACGGCCATATAGGACCTACAGGCGATGTTCTTGAGTCGATATATGTCGATCTAAGCACAGCTGGGCCACGTATATACAGCATGGGGGTAGCTGTGATACCAGCCAGCTGCAACCCACGGCTATATAGGACCTACAGGCGATGTTCTTGAGTCGATATATGTCGAACTGAGCACAGCCGGGCCCCGTATATACAGCATGGGGGTAGCTCTGATACCAGCCAGATGCAACCCACGGCCATATAGGACCTACAGGCGATGTTCTTGAGTGGATATATGTCGATCTGAGCACAGCTGGGCGCCGTATATACAGCATGGGGTTAGCTCTGATACCAGCCAGATGCAACCCACGGCCATATAGGACCTACAGGCGATGTTCTTGAGTCGATATATGTCGATCTAAGCACAGCTGGGCCACGTATATACAGCATGGGGGTAGCTGTGATACCAGCCAGCTGCAACCCACGGCCATATAGGACCTACAGGCGATGTTCTTGAGTGGATATATGTCGATCTGAGCACAGCTGGGCGCCGTATGTACAGCATGGGGGTAGTTCTGATACCAGACAGATGCAACCCACGGCCATATAGGACCTACAGGCGATGTTCTTGAGACGATATATGTCGATCTGAGTACAGCTAGGCCACGTATATACAGCATGGGGGTAGCTGTGATACCAGCCAGCTAAAACCCCCGGCTATATAGGACCTACAGACGATGTTCTTGAGTCGATATATGTCGATCTGAGCACAGCTGGGCCCCGTATATACAGCATGGGGTTAGCTCTGATACCAGCCAGATGCAACCCACGGCCATATAGGACCTACAGGCGATGTTCTTGAGTGGATATATGTCGATCTGAGCACAGGTGGGCGCCGTATATACAGCATGGGGGTAGCTCTGATACCAGCCAGATGCAACCCACGGCCATATAGGACCTACAGGCGATGTTCTTGAATCGATATATGTCGATCTGAGCACAGCTGGGCCACGTATATACAGCATGGGGGTAGCTGTCATACCAGCCAGCTGCAACCCACGGCTATATAGGACCTACAGGCGATGTTCTTGATTCGATATATGTCGATCTGAGCACAGCTGGGCCCTGTATATACAGCATGGTGGTAGCTCTGATTCTAGCCAGATGCAACCCACGGCCATATAAGACCTACAGGCGATGTTCTTGAGTGAATATATGTCGATCTGAGCACAGCTGGGCGCCGTATATACAGCATGGGGGTAGCTCTGATACCAACCAGATGCAACCCACGGCCATATAGGACCTACAGGCGATGTTCTTGAATCGATATATGTCGATCTGAGCACAGCTGGGCCACGTATATACAGCATGGGGGTAGCTGTGATACCAGCCAGCTGCAACCCACGGCTATATAGGACCTACAGGCGATGTTCTTAAGTCGATCTGAGCACAGCTGGGCCCCGTATATACAGCATGGGGGTAGCTCTGATACCAGCCAGATGCAACCCACGGCCATATAGGACCTACAGGCGATGTTCTTGAGTGGATATATGTCGATCTGAGCACAGCTGGGCGCCGTATATACAGCATGGGGGTAGCTCTGATACCATTCAGATGCAACCCACGGCCATATAGGACCTAAAGGCGATGTTCTTGAGTCGATATATGTCGATCTGAGCACAGCTGGGCCACATATATACAGCATGGGGGTAGCTGTGATACCAGCCAGCTGCAACCCACGGCTATATAGGACCTACAGGCGATGTTCTTGAGTCGATATATGTCGATCTGAGCACAGCTGGGCCCCGTATATACAGCATGGGGGTAGCTCTGATACCAGCCAGATGCAACCCACGGCCATATAGGACCTACAGGTGATGTTCTTGAGTTGATATATGTCGATCTGAGCACAGGTGGGCGCCGTATATACAGCATGGGGGTAGCTCTGATACCAGCCAGATGCAACCCACGGCCATATAGGACCTACAGGCGATGTTCTTGAATCGATATATGTCGATCTGAGCACAGCTGGGCCACGTATATACAGCATGGGGGTAGCTGTGATACCAGCCAGCTGCAACCCACGGCTATATAGGACCTACAGGCGATGTTCTTGAGTCGATATATGTCGATCTGAGCACAGCTGGGCCCCGTATATACAGCATGGGGGTAGCTCTGATACCAGCTAGATGCAACCCACGGCCATATAGGACCTACAGGCGATGTTCTTGAGTGCATATATGTCAATCTGAGCACAGCTGGGCGCCGTATGTACAGCATGGTGGCAGCTCTAATACCAGCCAGATGCAACCCACGGCCATATAGGACCTACAGGCGATGTTCTTGAGTCGATATATGTCGATCTGTGTACAGCTTGGCCACGTATATACAGCATGGGAGTAGCTGTGATACCAGCCAGCTGAAACCCCCGGCTATATAGGACCTACAGGCGATGTTCTTGAGTCGATATATGTCGATCTGAGCACAGCTGGGCCCCGTATATATAGCATGGGGGTAGCTCTGATACCAGCCAGATGCAACCCACGGCCATATAGGACCTACAGGCGATGTTCTTGAGTGGATATATGTCGATCTGAGCACAGCTGGGCGCCGTATATACAGCATGGGGGTTGATCTGATACCAGCCAGATGCAACCCACGGCCATATAGGACCTACAGGCGATGTTCTTGAATCGATATATGTCGATCTGAGCACAGCTGGGCCACGTATATACAGCATGGGGGTAGCTGTGATACCAGCCAGCTGATACCCCCGGCTATATAGGACCTACAGGCGATGTTCTTGAGTCGATATATGTCGATCTGAGCACAGCTGGGCCCCGTATATACAGCATGGGGGTAGCTCTGATACCAGCCAGATGCAACCCACAGCCTCATAGGACCTACAGGCGATGTTCTTAAGTGTATATATGTCGATCTGAGCACAGCTGGGCGCCGTATATACAGCATGGGGTTAGATCTGATACCAGCCAGATGCAACCCACGGCCATATAGGACCTACAGGCGATGTTCTTGAGTCGATATATGTCGATCTGAGCACAGCTGGGCCACGTATATACAGCATGGGGGTAGCTGTGATACCAGCCAGCTGCAATCCACAGCTATATAGGACCTACAGTCGATGTTCTTGAGTCGATATATGTCGATCTGAGCACAGCTGGGCCCCGTATATACAGCATGGGGGTAGCTCTGATACCAGCCAGATGCAACCCACGGCTATATAGGACCTACAGGCGATGTTCTTGAGTCGATATATGTCGATCTGAGCACAGGTGGGCCCCGTATATACTGCATGGAGGTAGCTCTCATACCAGCCAGTTGCAACCCACGGCCATATAGGACCTACAGGCGATGTTCTTGAGTGGATATATGTCGATCTGAGTACATCTGGGCACCGCCTATACAGCATGGGGGTAGCTATGATACCAGCCAGATGTAACCCACGGCCATATAGGACCTACGGGCGATGTTCTTGAGTCGATATACGTCGATCTGAGCACAGATGGGCCACGTATATACAGCATGGGGGTAGCTGTGATACCAGCCAGCTGCAACCCACGGCTATATAGGACCTACATGCGATGTTCTTGAGTGGATATATGTCGATCTGAGCACAGCTGGGCGCCGTATATACAGCATGGGGGTAGCTCTGATACCAGCCAGATGCTACCCACCGCCATATAGGACCTACAGGCGATGTTCTTGAGTCGATATATGTCGATCTGAGCACAGCTGGGCCACGTATATACAGCATGGGGGTAGCTGTGATACCAGCCAGCTGCAACCCACGGCTATATAGGACCTACAGGCGATGTTCTTGAGTCGATCTGAGCACAGCTGGGCCCCGTATATACAGCATGGGGGTAGCTCTGATTCCAGCCAGATGCAACCCACGGCCATATAGGACCTACAGGCGATGTTCTTGAGTCGATATATGTCGATCTGAGTACAGCTGGGCTTCGTATATACAGCATGGGGGTAGCTGTGATACCAGCCAGCTGCAACCCACGGCCATATAGGACCTACAGGCGATGTTCTTGAGACGATATATGTCGATCTGAGTACAGCTGGGCCTCGTATATACAGCATGGGGGTAGCTGTGATACCAGCCAGCTGCAACCCACGGCTATATAGGACCTACAGGCGATGTTCTTGAGTCGATCTGAGCACAGCTGGGCCCCGTATATACAGCATGGGGGTAGCTCTGATACCAGCCAGATGCAACCCACGGCCATATAGGACCTACAGGCGATGTTCTTGAGTCGATATATGTCGATCTGAGTACAGCTGGGCTTCGTATATACAGCATGGGGGTAGCTGTGATACCAGCCAGCTGCAACCCACGGCCATATAGGACCTACAGGCGATGTTCTTGAGTCGATCTGAGCACAGCTGGGCCCCGTATATACAGCATGGGGGTAGCTCTGATACCAGCCAGATGCAACCCACGGCCATATAGGACCTACAGGCGATGTTCTTGAGTCGATATATGTCGATCTGAGTACAGCTGGGCTTCGTATATACAGCATGGGGGTAGCTGTGATACCAGCCAGCTGCAACCCACGGCCATATAGGACCTACAGGCGATGTTCTTGAGACGATATATGTCGATCTGAGTACAGCTGGGCTTCGTATATACAGCATGGGGGTAGCTGTGATACCAGCCAGCTGCAACCCACGGCTATATAGGACCTACAGGCGATGTTCTTGAGTCGATCTGAGCACAGCTGGGCTCCGTATATACAGCATGGGGGTAGCTCTGATACCAGCCAGATGCAACCCACGGCCATATAGGACCTACAGGCGATGTTCTTGAGTGGATATATGTCGATCTGAGCACAGCTGGGCGCCGTATATACAGCATGGGGGTAGCTCTGATACCATTCAGATGCAACCCACGGCCATATACGACCTACAGGCGATGTTCTTGAGTCGATATATGTCGATCTGAGGACAGCTGGGCCACGTATATACAGCATGGGGGTAGCTGTGATACCAGCCAGCTGAAACCCACGGCTATATAGGACCTACAGGCGATGTTCTTGAGTCGATATATGTCGATCTGAGCACAGCTGGGCCCCGTATATACAGCATGGGGGTAGCTCTGATACCAGCCAGATTCAACCCACGGCCATCTGGACCTACAGGCGATGTTCTTGAGTGGATATATGTCGATCTGAGCACAGCTGGGCGCCGTATATACAGCATGGGGTTAGCTCTGATACCAGCCAGATGCAACCCACGGCCATATAGGACCTACAGGCGATGTTCTTGAGTCGATATATGTCGATCTAAGCACAGCTGGGCCACGTATATACAGCATGGGGGTAGCTGTGATACCAGCCAGCTGCAACCCACGGCTATATAGGACCTACAGGCGATGTTCTTGAGTCGATATATGTCGATCTGAGCACAGCTGGGCCCCGTATATACAGCATGGGGGTAGCTCTGATACCAGCCAGATGCAACCCACGGCCATATAGGACCTACAGGCGATGTTCTTGAGTGGATATATGTCGATCTGAGCACAGCTGGGCGCCGTATGTACAGCATGGGGGTAGTTCTGATACCAGCCAGATGCAACCCACGGCCATATAGGACCTACAGGCGATGTTCTTGAGTGGATATATGTCGATCTGAGCACAGGTGGGCGCCGTATATACAGCATGGGGGTAGCTCTGATACCAGCCAGATGCAACCCACGGCCATATAGGACCTACAGGCGATGTTCTTGAATCGATATATGTCGATCTGAGCACAGCTAGGCCACGTATATACAGCATGGGGGTAGCTGTCATACCAGCCAGCTGCAACCCACGGCTATATAGGACCTACAGGCGATGTTCTTGATTCGATATATGTCGATCTGAGCACAGCTGGGCCCCGTATATACAGCATGGAGGTAGCTCTGATACCAGCCAGATGCAACCCACGGCCATATAGGACCTACAGGCGATGTTCTTGAGACGATATATGTCGATCTGAGCACAGCTGGGCCACGTATATACAGCATGGGGGTAGCTGTGATGCCAGCCAGCTGCAACCCACGGCTAAATAGGACCTACAGGCGATGTTCTTGAGTCGATATATGTCGATCTGAGCACAGCTGGGCCACGTATATACAGCATGGGGGTAGTTGTGATACCAGCCAGCTGCAACCCACGGCTATATAGGACCTACAGGCGATGTTCTTGAGTCGAAATATGTCGATCTGAGCACAGCTGGGCCCCGTATATACAGCATGGGGGTAGCTCTGATACCAGCCAGATGCAACCCACGGCCATATAGGACCTACAGGCGATGTTCTTGAGTGGATATATGTCGATCTGAACACAGCTGGGCGCCGTAAATACAGCGTGGGGGTAGCTCTGATACCAGCCAGATGCAACCCACGGCCATATAAGACCTACAGGCGATGTTCTTGAGTCGATATATGTCGATCTGAGCACAGCTGGGCCACGTATATACAGCATGGGGGTAGCTGTGATACCAGCCAGCTGCAACTTACGGCTATATAGGACCTACAGGCGATGTTCTTGAGCCGATCTGAGCACAGCTGGGCCCCGTATATACAGCATGTGAGGTAGCTCTGATACCAGCCAGATGCAACCCACGGCCATATAGGACCTACAGGCGATGTTCTTGAGTGGATATATGTCAATCTGAGCACAGCTGGGCCACGTATATACAGCATGGGGGTAGCTGTGATACCAGCCAGCTGAAACCCACGGCTATATAGGACCTACAGGCGATGTTCTTGAGTCGATCTGAGCACAGCTGGGCCCCGTATATACAGCATGGGGGTAGCTCTGATACCAGCCAGATGCAACCCACGGCCATATAGGACCTACAGGCGATGTTCTTGAGTGGATATATGTCGATCTGAGCACAGGTGGGCGCCGTATATACAGCATGGGGGTAGCTATGATACCAGCCAGATGCAACCCACGGCCATATAGGACCTACAGGCGATGTTCTTGTATCGATATATGTCGATCTGAGCACAGCAGGGCCACGTATATACAGCATGGGGGTAGCTGTCATACCAACCAGCTGCAACCCACGGCTATATAGGACCTACAGGCGATGTTCTTGATTCGATATATGTCGATCTGAGCACAGCTGGGCCCCGTATATACAGCATGGGGGTACCTCTGATTCTAGCCAGATGCAACCCACGGCCATATAAGACCTACAGGCGATGTTCTTGAGTGAGTATATGTCGATCTGAGCACAGCTGGGCGCCGTAAATACAGAATGGGGGTAGCTCTGATACCAACCAGATGCAACCCACGGCCATATAGGACTTACAGGCGATGTTCTTGAGTGAATATATGTCGATCTGAGCACAGCTGGGCGCCGTATATACAGCATGGGGGTAGCTCTGATACCAACCAGATGCAACCCACGGCCATATAAGACCTACAGGCGATGTTCTTGAGTGAATATATGTTGATCTGAGGACAGCTGGGCGCCGTATATACAGCATGGGGGTAGCTCTGATACCAACCAGATGCAACCCACGGCCATATAGGACCTACAGGCGATGTTCTTGAATCGATATATGTCGATCTGAGCACAGCTGGGCCACGTATATACAGCATGGGGGTAGCTGTGATACCAGCCAGCTGCAACCCACGGCTATATAGGACCTACAGGCGATGTTCTTGATTCGATATATGTCGATCTGAGCACAGCTGGGCCCCGTATATACAGCATGGAGGTAGCTCTGATACCAGCCAGATGCAACCCATGGCCATATAGGACCTACAGGCGATGTTCTTGAGTCGATATATGTCGATCTGAGCACAGCTGGGCCACGTATATACAGCATGGAGGTAGCTCTGATTCTAGCCAGATGCAACCCACGGCCATATAAGACCTACAGGCGATGTTGTTGAGTGAATATATGTCGATCTGAGCACAGCTGGGCGCCGTAAATACAGCATGGGGGTAGCTCTGATACCAACCAGATGCAACCCACGGCCATATAAGACCCACAGGCGATGTTCTTGAGTGAATATATGTCGATCTGAGCACAGCTGGGCGCCGTATATACAGCATGGGTGTAGCTCTGATACCAACCAGATGCAACCCACGGCCATATAGCACCTACAGGCGATGTTCTTGAATCGATATATGTCGATCTGAGCACAGCTGGGCCACGTATATACAGCATGGGGGTAGCTGTGATACCAGCCAGCTGCAACCCACGGCTATATAGGACCTACAGGCGATGTTCTTGATTCGATATATGTCGATCTGAGCACAGCTGGGCCCCGTATATACAGCATGGAGGTAGCTCTGATACCAGCCAGATGCAACCCACGGCCATATAGGACCTACAGGCGATGTTCTTGAGTCGATATATGTCGATCTGAGCACAGCTGGGCCACGTATATACAGCATGGGGGTAGCTGTGATACCAGCCAGCTGCAACCCACGGCTAAATAGGACCTACAGGCGATGTTCTTGAGTCGATATATGTCGATCTGAGCACAGCTGGGCCACGTATATACAGCATGGGGGTAGTTGTGATACCAGCCAGCTGCAACCCACGGCTATATAGGACCTACAGGCGATGTTCTTGAGTCGATATATGTTGATCTGAGCACAGCTGGGCCCCGTATATACAGCATGGGGGTAGCTCTGATACCAGCCAGATGCAACCCACGGCCATATAAGTCCTACAGGCGATGTTCTTGAGTCGATATATGTCGATCTGAGCACAGCTGGGCCACGTATATACAGCATGGGGGTAGCTGTGATAACAGCCAGCTGCAACTTACGGCTATATAGGACCTACAGGCGATGTTCTTGAGTCGATCTGAGCACAGCTGGGCCCCGTATATACAGCATGGGGGGTAGCTGTGATACCAGCCAGATGCAACCCACAACCATATAGGACCTACAGGCGATGTTCTTGAGTGGATATATGTCGATCTGAGCACAGCTGGGCCACGTATATACAGCATGGGGGTAGCTCTGATACCAGCCAGATGCAACCCACGGCCATATAGGACCTACAAGCGATGTTCTTGAGTGGATATATGTCAATCTGAGCATAGCTGGGCCACGTATATACAGCATGGGGGTAGCTGTGATACCAGCCAGCTGAAACCCACGGCTATATAGGACCTACAGGCGATGTTCTTGAGTCGATCTGAGCACAGCTGGGCCCCGTATATACAGCATGGGGGTAGCTCTGATACCAGCCAGATGCAACCAACGGCCATATAGGACCTACAGGCGATGTTCTTGAGTGGATATATGTCGATCTGAGCACAGCTGGGCCCCGTATATACAGCATGGGGGTAGCTCTGATACCAGCCAGATTCAACCCACGGCCATATAGGACCTACAGGCGATGTTCTTGAGTGGATATATATCGATCTGAGCACAGCTGGGCGCCGTATATACAGCATCGGGGTAGCTCTGATACCATTCAGATGCAACCCACGGCCATATAGGACCTACAGGCGATGTTCTTGAGTGGATATATGTCGATCTGAGCACAGCTCGGCGCCGTAAATACAGCATGGGGGTAGCTCTGATACCAGCCAGATGCAACCCACGGCCATATAGGACCTACAGGCGATGTTCTTGAGTCGATATATGTCGATCTGAGCACAGCTGGGCCACGTATATACAGCATGGGGGTAGCTGTGATACCAGCCAGCTGCAACCCACGGCTATATAGGACCTACAGGCGATGTTCTTGAGTCGATCTGAGCACAGCTGGGCCCCGTATATACAGCATGGGGGTAGCTGTGATGCCTGCCAGATGCAAACCACGGCCATATAGGACCTACAGGCAATGTTCTTGAGTGGATGTATGTCGATCTGAGCACAGCTGGGCGCCGTATATACAGCATGGAGGTAGCTCTGATACCAGCCAGATGCAACCCACGGCCATATAGGACCTACAGGCGATGTTCTTGAGTCGATATATGTCGATCTGAGCACAGCTGGGCCACGTATATACAGCATGGGGGTAGCTGTGATACCAGCCAGCTGCAACCCACGGCTATATAGGACCTACAGGCGATGTTCTTAAGTCGATCTGAGCACAGCTGGGCCCCGTATATACAGCATGGGGGTAGCTCTGATACCAGCCAGATGCAACCCACGGCCATATAGGACCTACAGGCGATGTTCTTGAGTGGATATATGTCGATCTGAGCACAGCTGGGCGCCGTATATACAGCATGGAGGTAGCTCTGATACCAGCCAGATGCAACCCACGGCCATATAGGACCTACAGGCGATGTTCTTGAGTGGATATATGTCGATCTGAGCACAGCTGGGCGCCGTAAATACAGCATGGGGGTAGCTCTGATACCAGCCAGATGCAACCCACGGCCATATAGGACCTACAGGCGATGTTCTTGAGTGGATATATGTCAATCTGAGCACAGCTGGGCGCCGTATATACAGCATGGGGTTAGCTCTGATACCAGCCAGATGCAACCCACGGCCATATAGGACCTACAGGCGATGTTCTTGAGTCGATATATGTCGATCTGAGCACAGCTGGGCCACGTATATACAGCATGGGGGTAGCTGTGATACCAGCCAGCTGCAACCCACGGCTATATAGGACCTACAGGCGATGTTCTTGAGTCGATATATGTCGATCTGAGCACAGCTGGGCCCCGTATATACAGCATGGGGGTAGCTCTGATACCAGCCAGGTGCAACCCACGGCCATATAGGACCTACAGGCGATGTTCTTGAGTGGATATATGTCGATCTGAGCACAGCTGGGCCACGTATATACCGCATGGGGGTAGCTGTGATAACAGCCAGCTGCAACCCACGGCTAAATAGGACCTACAGGCGATGTTCTTGAGTCGATATATGTCGATCTGAGCACAGCTGGGCCACGTATATACAGCATGGAGGTAGTTGTGATACCATCCAGCTGCAACCCACGGCTATATAGGACCTACAGGCGATGTTCTTGAGTCGATATATGTCGATCTGAGCACAGCTGGGCCCCGTATATACAGCATGGGGGTAGCTCTGATACCAGCCAGATGCAACCCACGGCCATATAGGACCTACAGGCGATGTTCTTGAATCGATATATGTCGATCTGAGCACAGCTGGGCCACGTATATACAGCATGGGGGTAGCTGTGATACCAGCCAGCTGCAACCCACGGCTATATAGGACCTACAGGCGATGTTATTGATTCGATATATGTCGATCTGAGCACAGCTGGGCCCCGTATATACAGCATGGGGGTTGCTCTGATTCTAGCCAGATGCAACCCACGGTCATATAAGACCTACAGGCGATGTTCTTGAGTGGATATATGTCGATCTGAGCACAGCTGGGCGCCGTATATACAGCTGGGGGTAGCTCTGATACCAGCCAGATGCAACCCACGGCCATATAGGACCTACAGGCGATGTTCTTGAATCGATATATGTCGATCTGAGCACAGCTGGGCCACGTATATACAGCATGGGGGTAGCTGTGATACCAGCCAGCTGCAACCCACGGCTATATAGGACCTACAGGCGATGTTCTTGATTCGATATATGTCGATCTGAGCACAGCTTGGCCCCGTATATACAGCATGGGGGTAGCTCTGATACCAGCCAGATGCAACCCACGGCCATATAGGACCTACAGACGATGTTCTTGAGTCGATATATGTCGATCTGAGCACAGCTGGGCCACGTATATACAGCATGGGGGTAGCTGTGATACCAGCCATCTGCAACTTACGGCTATATAGGACCTACAGGCGATGTTCTTGAGTCGATCTGAGCACAGCTGGGCCACGTATATACAGCATGGGGGTAGCTGTGATACCAGCCAGATGCAACCCACGGCCATATAGGACCTAAAGGCGATGTTCTTGAGTGGATATATGTCGATCTGAGCACAGCTGGGCGCCGTATATACAGCATGGAGGTAGCTCTGATACCAGCCAGATGCAACCCACGGCCATATAGGACCTACAGGCGATGTTCTTGAGTGGATATATGTCGATCTGAGCACAGCTGGGCCACGTATATACAGCATGGGGGTAGCTGTGATACCAGCCAGCTGCAACCCACGGCTATATAGGACCTACAGGCGATGTTCTTGAGTCGACCTGAGCACAGCTGGGCCCCGTATATACAGCATGGGGGTAGCTCTGATACCAGCCAGATGCAACCCACGGCCATATAGGACCTACAGGCGATGTTCTTGAGTGGATATATGTCGATCTGAGCACAGCTGCGCCACGTATATACAGCATGGGGGTAGCTGTGCTACCAGCCAGCTGCAACCCACGGCTATATAGGACCTACAGGCGATGTTCTAGAGTGGATATATGTCGATCTGAGCACAGCTGGGCGCCGTATATACAGCATGGGGGTAGCTCTGATACCAGCCAGATTCAACCCACGGCCATATAGGACCTACAGGCGATGTTCTTGAGTGGATATATGTCAATCTGAGCACAGCTGGGCCACGTATATACAGCATGGGGGTAGCTGTGATACCAGCCAGCTGAAACCCACGGCTATATAGGACCTACAGGCGATGTTCTTGAGTCGATCTGAGCACAGCTGGGCCCCGTATATACAGCATGGGGGTAGCTCTGATACCAGCCAGATGCAACCAACGGCCATATAGGACCTACAGGCGATGTTCTTGAGTGGATATATGTCGATCTGAGCACAGCTGGGCGCCGTATATACAGTATGGGGGTAGATCTGATACCAGCCAGATGCAACCCACGGCCATATAGGACCTACAGGCGATGTTCTTGAATCGATATATGTCGTTCTGAGCACAGCTGGGCCACGTATATACAGCATGGGGGTAGCTGTGATACCAGCCAGCCGCAACCCACGGCTATATAGGACGTACAGGCAATGTTCTTGAGTCGATATATGTCGATCTGAGCACAGCTGGGCCCCGTATATACAGCATGGGGGTAGCTCTGATACCAGCCAGATTCAACCCACGGCCATATAGGACCTACAGGCGATGTTCTTGAGTGGATATATATCGATCTGAGCACAGCTGGGCGCCGTATATACAGCATCGGGGTAGCTTTGATACCATTCAGATGCAACCCACGGCCATATAGGACCTACAGGCGATGTTCTTGAGTGGATATATGTCGATATGAGCACAGCTCGGCGCCGTAAATACAGCATGGGGGTAGCTCTGATACCAGCCAGATGCAACCCACGGCCATATAGGACCTACAGGCGATGTTCTTGAGTGGATATATGTCGATCTGAGCACAGCTGGGCGCCATATGTACAGCATGGGGGTAGTTCTGATACCAGCCAGATGCAACCCACGGCCATATAGGACCTACAGGCGATGTTCTTGAGACGATATATGTAGATCTGAGTACAGCTAGGCCACGTATATACAGCATGGGGGTAGCTGTGATACCAGCCAGCTAAAACCCCCGGCTATATAGGACCTACAGACGATGTTCTTGAATCGATATATGTCGATCTGAGGACAGCTGGGCCCCGTATATACAGCATGGGGGTAGCTCTGATACCAGCCAGATGCAACCCACGGCCATATAGGACCTACAGGCGATGTTCTTGAGTGGATATATGTCGATCTGAGCACAGGTGGGCGCCGTATATACAGCATGGGGGTAGCTCTGATACCAGCCAGATGCAACCCACGGCCATATAGGACCTACAGGCGATGTTCTTGAATCGATATATGTCGATCTGAGCACAGCTGGGCCCCGTATATACAGCATGGGGGTAGCTCTAATTCTGGCCAGATGCAACCCACGGCCATATAAGACCTACAGGCGATGTTCTTGAGTGAATATATGTCGATCTGAGCACAGCTGGGCGCCGTATATACAGCATGGGGGTAGCTCTGATACCAACCAGATGCAACCCACGGCCATATAGTACCTACAGGCGATGCTCTTGAATCGATATATGTCGATCTGAGCACAGCTGGGCCACGTATATACAGCATGGGGGTAGCTGTGATACCAGCCAGCTGCAACCCACGGCTATATAGGACCTACAGGCGATGTTCTTGATTCGATATATGTCGATCTGAGCACAGCTGGGCCCCGTATATACAGCATGGAGGTAGCTCTGATACCAGCCAGATGCAACCCACGGCCATATAGGACCTACAGGCGATGTTCTTGAGTCGATATATGTCGATCTGAGCACAGCTGGGCCACGTATATACAGCATGGGGGTAGCTGTGATACCAGCCAGCTGCAACCCACGGCTATATAGGACCTACAGGCGATGTTCTTGATTCGATATATGTCGATCTGAGCACAGCTGGGCCCCGTATATACAGCATGGAGGTAGCTCTGATACCAGCCAGATGCAACCCACGGCCATATAAGACCTACAGGCGATGTTCTTGAGTCGATATATGTCGATCTGAGCACAGCTGGGCCACGTATATACAGCATGGGGGTAGCTGTGATACCAGCCAGCTGCAACTTACGGCTATATAGGACCTACAGGCGATGTTCTTGAGTCGATCTAAGCACAGCTGGGCCCCGTATATACAGCATGGGGGGTAGCTGTGATTCCAGCCAGATGCAACCCACAACCATATAGGACCTACAGGCGATGTTCTTGAGTGGATATATGTCGATCTGAGCACAGCTGGGCGCCGTATATACAGCATGGAGGTAGCTCTGATACCAGCCAGATGCAACCCACGGCCATATAGGACCTACAGGCGATGTTCTTGAGTGGATATATGTCAATCTGAGCACAGCTGGGCCACGTATATACAGCATGGGGGTAGCTCTGATACCAGCCAGCTGAAACCCACGGCTATATAGGACCTACAGGCGATGTTCTTGAGTCGATCTGAGCACAGCTGGGCCCCGTACATACAACATGGGGGTAGCTCTGATACCAGCAAGATCCAACCAACGGCCATATAGGACCTGCAGGCGATGTTCTTGAGAGGATATATGTCGATCTGAGCACAGCTGGGCGCCGTATATACAGCAGGGGGGTAGATCTGATACCAGCCAGATGCAACCCACGGCCATATAGGACCTACAGGCGATGTTCTTGAATCGATATATGTCGTTCTGAGCACAGCTGGGCCACGTATATACAGCATGGGGGTAGCTGTGATACCAGCCAGCTGCAACCCACGGCTATATAGGACCTACAGGCGATGTTCTTGAGTCGATATATGTCGATCTGAGCACAGCTGGGCCCCGTATATACAGCATGGGGGTAGCTCTGATACCAGCCAGATTCAACCCACGGCCATATAGGACCTACAGGCGATGTTCTTGAGTGGATATATATATATATCGATCTGAGCACAGCTGGGCGCCGTATATACAGCATCGGGGTAGCTCTGATACCATTCAGATGCAACCCACGGCCATATATTACCTACAGGCGATGTTCTTGAGTGGATATATGTCGATCTGAGCACAGCTCGGCGCCGTAAATACAGCATGTGGGTAGCTCTGATACCAGCCAGATGCAACCCACGGCCATATAGGACCTACAGGCGATGTTCTTGAGTGGATATATGTCGATCTGAGCACAGCTGGGCGCCGTATGTACAGCATGGGGGTAGTTCTGATACCAGCCAGATGCAACGCACGGCCATATAGGACCTACAGGCGATGTTCTTGAGACGATATATGTCGATCTGAGTACAGCTAGGCCACGTATATACAGCATGGGGGTAGCTGTGATACCAGCCAGCTAAAACCCCCGGCTATATAGGACCTACAGACGATGTTCTTGAGTCGATATATGTCGATCTGAGCACAGCTCGGCGCCGTAAATACAGCATGTGGGTAGCTCTGATACCAGCCAGATGCAACCCACGGCCATATAGGACCTACAGGCGATGTTCTTGAGTGGATATATGTCGATCTGAGCACAGCTGGGCGCCGTATGTACATCATGGGGGTAGTTCTGATACCAGCCAGATGCAACGCACGGCCATATAGGACCTACAGGCGATGTTCTTGAGACGATATATGTCGATCTGAGTACAGCTAGGCCACGTATATACAGCATGGGGGTAGCTGTGATACCAGCCAGCTAAAACCCCCGGCTATATAGGACCTACAGACGATGTTCTTGAGTCGATATATGTCGATCTGAGCACAGCTGGGCCCCGTATATACAGCATGGGGGTAGCTCTGATACCAGCCAGATGCAACCCACGGCCATATAGGACCTACAGGCGATGTTCTTGAGTGGATATATGTCGATCTGAGCACAGGTGGGCGCCGTATATACAGCATGGGGGTAGCTCTGATACCAGCCAGATGCAACCCACGGCCATATAGGACCTACAGGCGATGTTCTTGAATCGATATATGTCGATCTGAGCACAGCTGGGCCACGTATATACAGCATGGGGGTAGCTGTCATACCAGCCAGCTGCAACCCACGGCTATATAGGACCTACAGGCGATGTTCTTGATTCGATATATGTCGATCTGAGCACAGCTGGGCCCCGTATATACAGCATGGGGGTAGCTCTGATTCTAGCCAGATGCAACCCACGGCCATATAAGACCTACAGGCGATGTTCTTGAGTGAATATATGTCGATCTGAGCACAGCTGGGCGCCGTATATACAGCATGGGGGTAGCTCTGATACCAACCAGATGCAACCCACGGCCATATAGGACCTACAGGCGATGTTCTTGAATCGATATATGTCGATCTGAGCACAGCTGGGCCACGTATATACAGCATGGGGGTAGCTGTGATACCAGCCAGCTGCAACCCACGGCTATATAGGACCTACAGGCGATGTTCTTGATTCGATATATGTCGATCTGAGCACAGCTGGGCCCCGTATATACAGCATGGAGGTAGCTCTGATACCAGCCAGATGCAACCCACGGCCATATAGGACCTACAGGCGATGTTCTTGAGTCGATATATGTCGATCTGAGCACAGCTGGGCCACGTATATACCGCATGGGGGTAGCTGTGATACCAGCCAGCTGCAACCCACGGCTAAATAGGACCTACAGGCGATGTTCTTGAGTCGATATATGTCGATCTGAGCACAGCTGGGCCACGTATATACAGCATGGGGGTAGTTGTGATACCAGCCAGCTGCAACCCACGGCTATATAGGACCTACAGGCGATGTTCTTGAGTCGATATATGTCGATCTGAGCACAGCTGGGCCCCGCATATACAACATGGGGGTAGCTCTGATACCAGCCAGATGAAACCCACGGCCATATAGGACCTACAGGCGATGTTCTTGAGTGGATATATGTCGATCTGAGCACAGCTGGGCCCCGTATATACAGCATGGGGGTAGCTCTGATACCAGCCAGATGAAACCCACGGCCATATAGGACCTACAGGCGATGTTCTTGAGTGGATATATGTCGATCTGAGCACAGCTGGGCGCCGTAAATACAGCATGGGGGTAGCTCTGATACCAGCCAGATGCAACCCACGGCCATATAAGACCTACAGGCGATGTTCTTGAGTCGATATATGTCGATCTGAGCACAGCTGGGCCACGTATATACAGCATGGGGGTAGCTGTGATACCAGCCAGCTGCAACTTACGGCTATATAGGACCTACAGGCGATGTTCTTGAGTCGATCTAAGCACAGCTGGGCCCCGTATATACAGCATGGGGGGTAGCTGTGATACCAGCCAGATGCAACCCACAACCATATAGGACCTACAGGCGATGCTCTTGAGTGGATATATGTCGATCTGAGCACAGCTGGGCGCCGTATATACAGCATGGAGGTAGCTCTGATACCTGCCAGATGCAACCCACGGCCATATAGGACCTACAGGCGATGTTCTTGAGTGGATATATGTCAATCTGAGCACAGCTGGGCCACGTATATACAGCATGGGGGTAGCTCTGATACCAGCCAGCTGAAACCCACGGCTATATAGGACCTACAGGCGATGTTCTTGAGTCGATCTGAGCACAGCTGGGCCCCGTACATACAGCATGGGGGTAGCTCTGATACCAGCCAGATCCAACCAACGGCCATATAGGACCTGCAGGCGATGGTCTTGAGTGGATATATGTCGATCTGAGCACAGCTGGGCGCCGTATATACAGCATGGGGGTAGATCTGATACCAGCCAGATGCAACCCACTGCCATATAGGACCTACAGGCGATGTTCTTGAATCGATATATGTCGTTCTGAGCACAGCTGGGCCACGTATATACAGCATGGGGGTAGCTGTGATACCAGCCAGCTGCAACCCACGGCTATATAGGACCTACAGGCGATGTTCTTGAGTCGATATATGTCGATCTGAGCACAGCTGGGCCCCGTATATACAGCATGGGGGTAGCTCTGATACCAGCCAGATTCAACCCACGGCCATATAGGACCTACAGGCGATGTTCTTGAGTGGATATATATCGATCTAAGCACAGCTGGGCGCCGTATATACAGCATCGGGGTAGCTCTGATACCATTCAGATGCAACCCACGGCCATATATTACCTACAGGCGATGTTCTTGAGTGGATATATGTCGATCTGAGCACAGCTCGGCGCCGTAAATACAGCATGTGGGTAGCTCTGATACCAGCCAGATGCAACCCACGGCCATATAGGACCTACAGGCGATGTTCTTGAGTGGATATATGTCGATCTGAGCACAGCTGGGCGCCGTATGTACAGCATGGGGGTAGTTCTGATACCAGCCAGATGCAACCCACGGCCATATAGGACCTACAGGCGATGTTCTTGAGTCGATATATGTCGATCTGAGCACAGCTGGGCCACGTATATACAGCATGGGGCTAGCTGTGATACCAGCCAGCTAAAACCCCCAGCTATATAGGACCTACAGACGATGTTCTTGAGTCGATATATGTCGATCTGAGCACAGCTGGGCCCCGTATATACAGCATGGGGGTAGCTCTGATACCAGCCAGATGCAACCCACGGCCATATAGGACCTACAAGCGATGTTCTTGAGTGGATATATGTCAATCTGAGCATAGCTGGGCCACGTATATACAGCATGGGGGTAGCTGTGATACCAGCCAGCTGAAACCCACGGCTATATAGGACCTACAGGCGATGTTCTTGAGTCGATCTGAGCACAGCTGGGCCCCGTATATACAGCATGGGGGTAGCTCTGATACCAGCCAGATGCAACCCACGGCCATATAGGACCTACAGGCGATGTTCTTGAGTCGATCTGAGCACAGCTGGGCCCGGTATATACAGCATGGGGGGGTAGCTGTGATACCAGCCAGATGCAACCCACAACCATATAGGACCTACAGGCGATGTTCTTGAGTGGATATATGTCGATCTGAGCACAGCTGGGCGCCGTATATACAGCATGGAGGTAGCTCTGATACCAGCCAGATGCAACCCACGGCCATATAGGACCTACAAGCGATGTTCTTGAGTGGATATATGTCAATCTGAGCATAGCTGGGCCACGTATATACAGCATGGGGGTAGCTGTGATACCAGCCAGCTGAAACCCACGGCTATATAGGACCTACAGGCGATGTTCTTGAGTCGATCTGAGCACAGCTGGGCCCCGTATATACAGCATGGGGGTTGCTCTGATACCAGCCAGATGCAACCCACGGCCATATAGGACCTACAGGCGATGTTCTTGAGACGATATATGTCGATCTGAGCACAGCTGGGCCACGTATATACAGCATAGGGGTAGCTGTGATGCCAGCCAGCTGCAACCCACGGCTAAATAGGACCTACAGGCGATGTTCTTGAGTCGATATATGTCGATCTGAGCACAGCTGGGCCACGTATATACAGCATGGGGGTAGTTGTGATACCAGCCAGCTGCAACCCACGGCTATATAGGACCTACAGGCGATGTTCTTGAGTCGAAATATGTCGATCTGAGCACAGCTGGGCCCCGTATATACAGCATGGGGGTAGCTCTGATACCAGCCAGATGCAACCCACGGCCATATAGGACCTACAGGCGATGTTCTTGAGTGGATATATGTCGATCTGAACACAGCTGGGCGCCGTAAATACAGCGTGGGGGTAGCTCTGATACCAGCCAGATGCAACCCACGGCCATATAAGACCTACAGGCGATGTTCTTGAGTCGATATATGTCGATCTGAGCACAGCTGGGCCACGTATATACAGCATGGGGGTAGCTGTGATACCAGCCAGCTGCAACTTACGGCTATATAGGACCTACAGGCGATGTTCTTGAGCCGATCTGAGCACAGCTGGGCCCCGTATATACAGCATGTGAGGTAGCTCTGATACCAGCCAGATGCAACCCACGGCCATATAGGACCTACAGGCGATGTTCTTGAGTGGATATATGTCAATCTGAGCACAGCTGGGCCACGTATATACAGCATGGGGGTAGCTGTGATACCAGCCAGCTGAAACCCACGGCTATATAGGACCTACAGGCGATGTTCTTGAGTCGATCTGAGCACAGCTGGGCCCCGTATATACAGCATGGGGGTAGCTCTGATACCAGCCAGATGCAACCCACGGCCATATAGGACCTACAGGCGATGTTCTTGAGTGGATATATGTCGATCTGAGCACAGGTGGGCGCCGTATATACAGCATGGGGGTAGCTATGATACCAGCCAGATGCAACCCACGGCCATATAGGACCTACAGGCGATGTTCTTGTATCGATATATGTCGATCTGAGCACAGCAGGGCCACGTATATACAGCATGGGGGTAGCTGTCATACCAACCAGCTGCAACCCACGGCTATATAGGACCTACAGGCGATGTTCTTGATTCGATATATGTCGATCTGAGCACAGCTGGGCCCCGTATATACAGCATGGGGGTACCTCTGATTCTAGCCAGATGCAACCCACGGCCATATAAGACCTACAGGCGATGTTCTTGAGTGAATATATGTCGATCTGAGCACAGCTGGGCGCCGTATATACAGCATGGGGGTAGCTCTGATACCAACCAGATGCAACCCACGGCCATATAGGACCTACAGGCGATGTTCTTGAATCGATATATGTCGATCTGAGCACAGCTGGGCCACGTATATACAGCATGGGGGTAGCTGTGATACCAGCCAGCTGCAACCCACGGCTATATAGGACCTACAGGCGATGTTCTTGATTCGATATATGTCGATCTGAGCACAGCTGGGCCCCGTATATACAGCATGGAGGTAGCTCTGATACCAGCCAGATGCAACCCACGGCCATATAGGACCTACAGGCGATGTTCTTGAGTCGATATATGTCGATCTGAGCACAGCTGGGCCACGTATATACCGCATGGGGGTAGCTGTGATACCAGCCAGCTGCAACCCACGGCTAAATAGGACCTACAGGCGATGTTCTTGAGTCGATATATGTCGATCTGAGCACAGCTGGGCCACGTATATACAGCATGGGGGTAGTTGTGATACCAGCCAGCTGCAACCCACGGCTATATAGGACCTACAGGCGATGTTCTTGAGTCGATATATGTCGATCTGAGCACAGCTGGGCCCCGCATATACAACATGGGGGTAGCTCTGATACCAGCCAGATGAAACCCACGGCCATATAGGACCTACAGGCGATGTTCTTGAGTGGATATATGTCGATCTGAGCACAGCTGGGCCCCGTATATACAGCATGGGGGTAGCTCTGATACCAGCCAGATGAAACCCACGGCCATATAGGACCTACAGGCGATGTTCTTGAGTGGATATATGTCGATCTGAGCACAGCTGGGCGCCGTAAATACAGCATGGGGGTAGCTCTGATACCAGCCAGATGCAACCCACGGCCATATAAGACCTACAGGCGATGTTCTTGAGTCGATATATGTCGATCTGAGCACAGCTGGGCCACGTATATACAGCATGGGGGTAGCTGTGATACCAGCCAGCTGCAACTTACGGCTATATAGGACCTACAGGCGATGTTCTTGAGTCGATCTAAGCACAGCTGGGCCCCGTATATACAGCATGGGGGGTAGCTGTGATACCAGCCAGATGCAACCCACAACCATATAGGACCTACAGGCGATGCTCTTGAGTGGATATATGTCGATCTGAGCACAGCTGGGCGCCGTATATACAGCATGGAGGTAGCTCTGATACCTGCCAGATGCAACCCACGGCCATATAGGACCTACAGGCGATGTTCTTGAGTGGATATATGTCAATCTGAGCACAGCTGGGCCACGTATATACAGCATGGGGGTAGCTCTGATACCAGCCAGCTGAAACCCACGGCTATATAGGACCTACAGGCGATGTTCTTGAGTCGATCTGAGCACAGCTGGGCCCCGTACATACAGCATGGGGGTAGCTCTGATACCAGCCAGATCCAACCAACGGCCATATAGGACCTGCAGGCGATGGTCTTGAGTGGATATATGTCGATCTGAGCACAGCTGGGCGCCGTATATACAGCATGGGGGTAGATCTGATACCAGCCAGATGCAACCCACTGCCATATAGGACCTACAGGCGATGTTCTTGAATCGATATATGTCGTTCTGAGCACAGCTGGGCCACGTATATACAGCATGGGGGTAGCTGTGATACCAGCCAGCTGCAACCCACGGCTATATAGGACCTACAGGCGATGTTCTTGAGTCGATATATGTCGATCTGAGCACAGCTGGGCCCCTTATATACAGCATGGGGGTAGCTCTGATACCAGCCAGATTCAACCCACGGCCATATAGGACCTACAGGCGATGTTCTTGAGTGGATATATATCGATCTAAGCACAGCTGGGCGCCGTATATACAGCATCGGGGTAGCTCTGATACCATTCAGATGCAACCCACGGCCATATATTACCTACAGGCGATGTTCTTGAGTGGATATATGTCGATCTGAGCACAGCTCGGCGCCGTAAATACAGCATGTGGGTAGCTCTGATACCAGCCAGATGCAACCCACGGCCATATAGGACCTACAGGCGATGTTCTTGAGTGGATATATGTCGATCTGAGCACAGCTGGGCGCCGTATGTACAGCATGGGGGTAGTTCTGATACCAGCCAGATGCAACCCACGGCCATATAGGACCTACAGGCGATGTTCTTGAGTCGATATATGTCGATCTGAGCACAGCTGGGCCACGTATATACAGCATGGGGCTAGCTGTGATACCAGCCAGCTAAAACCCCCAGCTATATAGGACCTACAGACGATGTTCTTGAGTCGATATATGTCGATCTGAGCACAGCTGGGCCCCGTATATACAGCATGGGGGTAGCTCTGATATTAGCCAGATGCAACCCACGGCCATATAGGACCTACAAGCGATGTTCTTGAGTGGATATATGTCAATCTGAGCATAGCTGGGCCACGTATATACAGCATGGGGGTAGCTGTGATACCAGCCAGCTGAAACCCACGGCTATATAGGACCTACAGGCGATGTTCTTGAGTCGATCTGAGCACAGCTGGGCCCCGTATATACAGCATGGGGGTAGCTCTGATACCAGCCAGATGCAACCCACGGCCATATAGGACCTACAGGCGATGTTCTTGAGTCGATCTGAGCACAGCTGGGCCCGGTATATACAGCATGGGGGGGTAGCTGTGATACCAGCCAGATGCAACCCACAACCATATAGGACCTACAGGCGATGTTCTTGAGTGGATATATGTCGATCTGAGCACAGCTGGGCGCCGTATATACAGCATGGAGGTAGCTCTGATACCAGCCAGATGCAACCCACGGCCATATAGGACCTACAAGCGATGTTCTTGAGTGGATATATGTCAATCTGAGCATAGCTGGGCCACGTATATACAGCATGGGGGTAGCTGTGATACCAGCCAGCTGAAACCCACGGCTATATAGGACCTACAGGCGATGTTCTTGAGTCGATCTGAGCACAGCTGGGCCCCGTATATACAGCATGGGGGTTGCTCTGATACCAGCCAGATGCAACCCACGGCCATATAGGACCTACAGGCGATGTTCTTGAGACGATATATGTCGATCTGAGCACAGCTGGGCCACGTATATACAGCATGGGGGTAGCTGTGATGCCAGCCAGCTGCAACCCACGGCTAAATAGGACCTACAGGCGATGTTCTTGAGTCGATATATGTCGATCTGAGCACAGCTGGGCCACGTATATACAGCATGGGGGTAGTTGTGATACCAGCCAGCTGCAACCCACGGCTATATAGGACCTACAGGCGATGTTCTTGAGTCGAAATATGTCGATCTGAGCACAGCTGGGCCCCGTATATACAGCATGGGGGTAGCTCTGATACCAGCCAGATGCAACCCACGGCCATATAGGACCTACAGGCGATGTTCTTGAGTGGATATATGTCGATCTGAACACAGCTGGGCGCCGTAAATACAGCGTGGGGGTAGCTCTGATACCAGCCAGATGCAACCCACGGCCATATAAGACCTACAGGCGATGTTCTTGAGTCGATATATGTCGATCTGAGCACAGCTGGGCCACGTATATACAGCATGGGGGTAGCTGTGATACCAGCCAGCTGCAACTTACGGCTATATAGGACCTACAGGCGATGTTCTTGAGCCGATCTGAGCACAGCTGGGCCCCGTATATACAGCATGTGAGGTAGCTCTGATACCAGCCAGATGCAACCCACGGCCATATAGGACCTACAGGCGATGTTCTTGAGTGGATATATGTCAATCTGAGCACAGCTGGGCCACGTATATACAGCATGGGGGTAGCTGTGATACCAGCCAGCTGAAACCCACGGCTATATAGGACCTACAGGCGATGTTCTTGAGTCGATCTGAGCACAGCTGGGCCCCGTATATACAGCATGGGGGTAGCTCTGATACCAGCCAGATGCAACCCACGGCCATATAGGACCTACAGGCGATGTTCTTGAGTGGATATATGTCGATCTGAGCACAGGTGGGCGCCGTATATACAGCATGGGGGTAGCTATGATACCAGCCAGATGCAACCCACGGCCATATAGGACCTACAGGCGATGTTCTTGTATCGATATATGTCAAACTGAGCACAGCAGGGCCACGTATATACAGCATGGGGGTAGCTGTCATACCAACCAGCTGCAACCCACGGCTATATAGGACCTACAGGCGATGTTCTTGATTCGATATATGTCGATCTGAGCACAGCTGGGCCCCGTATATACAGCATGGGGGTACCTCTGATTCTAGCCAGATGCAACCCACGGCCATATAAGACCTACAGGCGATGTTCTTGAGTGAATATATGTTGATCTGAGGACAGCTGGGCGCCGTATATACAGCATGGGGGTAGCTCTGATAACAACCAGATGCAACCCACGGCCATATAGGACCTACAGGCGATGTTCTTGAATCGATATATGTCGATCTGAGCACAGCTGGGCCACGTATATACAGCATGGGGGTAGCTGTGATACCAGCCAGCTGCAACCCACGGCTATATAGGACCTACAGGCGATGTTCTTGATTCGATATATGTCGATCTGAGCACAGCTGGGCCCCGTATATACAGCATGGAGGTAGCTCTGATACCAGCCAGATGCAACCCACGGCCATATAGGACCTACAGGCGATGTTCTTGAGTGGATATATGTCAATCTGAGCACAGCTGGGCCACGTATATACAGCATGGGGGTAGCTGTGATACCAGCCAGCTGAAACCCACGGCTATATAGGACCTACAGGCGATGTTCTTGAGTCGATCTGAGCACAGCTGGGCCCCGTATATACAGCATGGGGGTAGCTCTGATACCAGCCAGATGCAACCCACGGCCATATAGGACCTACAGGCGATGTTCTTGAGTGGATATATGTCGATCTGAGCACAGGTGGGCGCCGTATATACAGCATGGGGGTAGCTATGATACCAGCCAGATGCAACCCACGGCCATATAGGACCTACAGGCGATGTTCTTGTATCGATATATGTCGATCTGAGCACAGCAGGGCCACGTATATACAGCATGGGGGTAGCTGTCATACCAACCAGCTGCAACCCACGGCTATATAGGACCTACAGGCGATGTTCTTGATTCGATATATGTCGATCTGAGCACAGCTGGGCCCCGTATATACAGCATGGGGGTACCTCTGATTCTAGCCAGATGCAACCCACGGCCATATAAGACCTACAGGCGATGTTCTTGAGTGAATATATGTTGATCTGAGGACAGCTGGGCGCCGTATATACAGCATGGGGGTAGCTCTGATACCAACCAGATGCAACCCACGGCCATATAGGACCTACAGGCGATGTTCTTGAATCGATATATGTCGATCTGAGCACAGCTGGGCCACGTATATACAGCATGGGGGTAGCTGTGATACCAGCCAGCTGCAACCCACGGCTATATAGGACCTACAGGCGATGTTCTTGATTCGATATATGTCGATCTGAGCACAGCTGGGCCCCGTATATACAGCATGGAGGTAGCTCTGATACCAGCCAGATGCAACCCACGGCCATATAGGACCTACAGGCGATGTTCTTGAGTCGATATATGTCGATCTGAGCACAGCTGGGCCACGTATATACAGCATGGGGGTAGCTGTGATACCAGCCAGCTGCAACCCACGGCTAAATAGGACCTACAGGCGATGTTCTTGAGTCGATATATGTCGATCTGAGCACAGCTGGGCCCCGTATATACAGCATGGGGGTAGCTCTGATTCTAGCCAGATGCAACCCACGGCCATATAAGACCTACAGGCGATGTTGTTGAGTGAATATATGTCGATCTGAGCACAGCTGGGCGCCGTAAATACAGCATGGGGGTAGCTCTGATACCAACCAGATGCAACCCACGGCCATATAAGACCCACAGGCGATGTTCTTGAGTGAATATATGTCGATCTGAGCACAGCTGGGCGCCGTATATACAGCATGGGTGTAGCTCTGATACCAACCAGATGCAACCCACGGCCATATAGCACCTACAGGCGATGTTCTTGAATCGATATATGTCGATCTGAGCACAGCTGGGCCACGTATATACAGCATGGGGGTAGCTGTGATACCAGCCAGCTGCAACTTACGGCTATATAGGACCTACAGGCGATGTTCTTGAGCCGATCTGAGCACAGCTGGGCCCCGTATATACAGCATGTGAGGTAGCTCTGATACCAGCCAGATGCAACCCACGGCCATATAGGACCTACAGGCGATGTTCTTGAGTGGATATATGTCAATCTGAGCACAGCTGGGCCACGTATATACAGCATGGGGGTAGCTGTGATACCAGCCAGCTGAAACCCACGGCTATATAGGACCTACAGGCGATGTTCTTGAGTCGATCTGAGCACAGCTGGGCCCCGTATATACAGCATGGGGGTAGCTCTGATACCAGCCAGATGCAACCCACGGCCATATAGGACCTACAGGCGATGTTCTTGAGTGGATATATGTCGATCTGAGCACAGGTGGGCGCCGTATATACAGCATGGGGGTAGCTATGATACCAGCCAGATGCAACCCACGGCCATATAGGACCTACAGGCGATGTTCTTGTATCGATATATGTCGATCTGAGCACAGCAGGGCCACGTATATACAGCATGGGGGTAGCTGTCATACCAACCAGCTGCAACCCACGGCTATATAGGACCTACAGGCGATGTTCTTGATTCGATATATGTCGATCTGAGCACAGCTGGGCCCCGTATATACAGCATGGGGGTACCTCTGATTCTAGCCAGATGCAACCCACGGCCATATAAGACCTACAGGCGATGTTCTTGAGTGAATATATGTTGATCTGAGGACAGCTGGGCGCCGTATATACAGCATGGGGGTAGCTCTGATACCAACCAGATGCAACCCACGGCCATATAGGACCTACAGGCGATGTTCTTGAATCGATATATGTCGATCTGAGCACAGCTGGGCCACGTATATACAGCATGGGGGTAGCTGTGATACCAGCCAGCTGCAACCCACGGCTATATAGGACCTACAGGCGATGTTCTTGATTCGATATATGTCGATCTGAGCACAGCTGGGCCCCGTATATACAGCATGGAGGTAGCTCTGATACCAGCCAGATGCAACCCACGGCCATATAGGACCTACAGGCGATGTTCTTGAGTCGATATATGTCGATCTGAGCACAGCTGGGCCACGTATATACAGCATGGGGGTAGCTGTGATACCAGCCAGCTGCAACCCACGGCTAAATAGGACCTACAGGCGATGTTCTTGAGTCGATATATGTCGATCTGAGCACAGCTGGGCCCCGTATATACAGCATGGGGGTAGCTCTGATTCTAGCCAGATGCAACCCACGGCCATATAAGACCTACAGGCGATGTTGTTGAGTGAATATATGTCGATCTGAGCACAGCTGGGCGCCGTAAATACAGCATGGGGGTAGCTCTGATACCAACCAGATGCAACCCACGGCCATATAAGACCCACAGGCGATGTTCTTGAGTGAATATATGTCGATCTGAGCACAGCTGGGCGCCGTATATACAGCATGGGTGTAGCTCTGATACCAACCAGATGCAACCCACGGCCATATAGCACCTACAGGCGATGTTCTTGAATCGATATATGTCGATCTGAGCACAGCTGGGCCACGTATATACAGCATGGGGGTAGCTGTGATACCAGCCAGCTGCAACCCACGGCTATATAGAACCTACAGGCGATGTTCTTGATTCGATATATGTCGATCTGAGCACAGCTGGGCCCCGTATATACAGCATGGAGGTAGCTCTGATACCAGCCAGATGCAACCCACGGCCATATAGGACCTACAGGCGATGTTCTTGAGTCGATATATGTCGATCTGAGCACAGCTGGGCCACGTATATACAGCATGGGGGTAGCTGTGATACCAGCCAGCTGCAACCCACGGCTAAATAGGACCTACAGGCGATGTTCTTGAGTCGATATATGTCGATCTGAGCACAGCTGGGCCACGTATATACAGCATGGGGGTAGTTGTGATACCAGCCAGCTGCAACCCACGGCTATATAGGACCTACAGGCGATGTTCTTGAGTCGATATATGTTGATCTGAGCACAGCTGGGCCCCGTATATACAGCATGGGGGTAGCTCTGATACCAGCCAGATGCAACCCACGGCCATATAAGTCCTACAGGCGATGTTCTTGAGTCGATATATGTCGATCTGAGCACAGCTGGGCCACGTATATACAGCATGGGGGTAGCTGTGATAACAGCCAGCTGAAACTAACGGCTATATAGGACCTACAGGCGATGTTCTTGAGTCGATCTGAGCACAGCTGGGCCCCGTATATACAGCATGGGGGGTAGCTGTGATACCAGCCAGATGCAACCCACAACCATATAGGACCTACAGGCGATGTTCTTGAGTGGATATATGTCGATCTGAGCACAGCTGGGCCACGTATATACAGCATGGGGGTAGCTGTGATACCAGCCAGCTGAAACCCACGGCTATATAGGACCTACAGGCGATGTTCTTGAGTCGATCTGAGCACAGCTGGGCCCCGTATATACAGCATGGGGGTAGCTCTGATACCAGCCAGATGCAACCCACGGCCATATAGGACCTACAGGCGATGTTCTTGAGTGGATATATGTCGATCTGAGCACAGGTGGGCGCCGTATATACAGCATGGGGGTAGCTCTGATACCAGCCAGATGCAACCCACGGCCCTATAGGACCTACAGGCGATGTTCTTGAATCGATATATGTCGATCTGAGCACAGCAGGGCCACGTATATACAGCATGGGGGTAGCTGTCATACCAGCCAGCTGCAACCCACGGCTATATAGGACCTACAGGCGATGTTCTTGAGTCGATCTGAGCACAGCTGGGCCCGGTATATACAGCATGGGGGGGGGGGGGGGTAGCTGTGATACCAGCCAGATGCAACCCACAACCATATAGGACCTACAGGCGATGTTCTTGAGTGGATATATGTCGATCTGAGCACAGCTGGGCGCCGTATATACAGCATGGAGGTAGCTCTGATACCAGCCAGATGCAACCCACGGCCATATAGGACCTACAAGCGATGTTCTTGAGTGGATATATGTCAATCTGAGCATAGCTGGGCCACGTATATACAGCATGGGGGTAGCTGTGATACCAGCCAGCTGAAACCCACGGCTATATAGGACCTACAGGCGATGTTCTTGAGTCGATCTGAGCACAGCTGGGCCCCGTATATACAGCATGGGGGTAGCTCTGATACCAGCCAGATGCAACCAACGGCCATATAGGACCTACAGGCGATGTTCTTGAGTGGATATATGTCGATCTGAGCACAGCTGGGCCCCGTATATACAGCATGGGGGTAGCTCTGATACCAGCCAGATTCAACCCACGGCCATATAGGACCTACAGGCGATGTTCTTGAGTGGATATATATCGATCTGAGCACAGCTGGGCGCCGTATATACAGCATCGGGGTAGCTCTGATACCATTCAGATGCAACCCACCGCCATATAGTACCTACAGGCGATGTTCTTGAGTGGATATATGTCGATCTGAGCACAGCTCGGCGCCGTAAATACAGCATGGGGGTAGCTCTGATACCAGCCAGATGCAACCCACGGCCATATAGGACCTACAGGCGATGTTCTTGAGTCGATATATGTCGATCTGAGCACAGCTGGGCCACGTATATACAGCATGGGGTAGCTGTGATACCAGCCAGCTGCAACCCACGGCTATATAGGACCTACAGGCGATGTTCTTGAGTCGATCTGAGCACAGCTGGGCCCCGTATATACAGCATGGGGGTAGCTGTGATACCTGCCAGATGCAAACCACGGCCATATAGGACCTACAGGCAATGTTCTTGAGTGGATGTATGTCGATCTGAGCACAGCTGGGCGCCGTATATACAGCATGGAGGTAGCTCTGATACCAGCCAGATGCAACCCACGGCCATATAGGACCTACAGGCGATGTTCTTGAGTCGATATATGTCGATCTGAGCACAGCTGGGCCACGTATATACAGCATGGGGGTAGCTGTGATACCAGCCAGCTGCAACCCACGGCTATATAGGACCTACAGGCGATGTTCTTAAGTCGATCTGAGCACAGCTGGGCCCCGTATATACAGCATGGGGGTAGCTCTGATACCAGCCAGATGCAACCCACGGCCATATAGGACCTACAGGCGATGTTCTTGAGTGGATATATGTCGATCTGAGCACAGCTGGGCGCCGTATATACAGCATGGAGGTAGCTCTGATACCAGCCAGATGCAACCCACGGCCATATAGGACCTACAGGCGATGTTCTTGAGTGGATATATGTCGATCTGAGCACAGCTGGGCGCCGTAAATACAGCATGGGGGTAGCTCTGATACCAGCCAGATGCAACCCACGGCCATATAGGACCTACAGGCGATGTTCTTGAGTGGATATATGTCAATCTGAGCACAGCTGGGCGCCGTATATATAGCATGGGGTTAGCTCTGATACCAGCCAGATGCAACCCACGGCCATATAGGACCTACAGGCGATGTTCTTGAGTCGATATATGTCGATCTGAGCACAGCTGGGCCACGTATATACAGCATGGGGGTAGCTGTGATACCAGCCAGCTGCAACCCACGGCTATATAGGACCTACAGGCGATGTTCTTGAGTCGATATATGTCGATCTGAGCACAGCTGGGCCCCGTATATACAGCATGGGGGTAGCTCTGATACCAGCCAGATGCAACCCACGGTCATATAGGACCTACAGGCGATGTTCTTGAGTGGATATATGTCGATCTGAGCACAGCTGGGCCACGTATATACCGCATGGGGGTAGCTGTGATAACAGCCAGCTGCAACCCACGGCTAAATAGGACCTACAGGCGATGTTCTTGAGTCGATATATGTCGATCTGAGCACAGCTGGGCCACGTATATACAGCATGGAGGTAGTTGTGATACCATCCAGCTGCAACCCACGGCTATATAGGACCTACAGGCGATGTTCTTGAGTCGATATATGTCGATCTGAGCACAGCTGGGCCCCGTATATACAGCATGGGGGTAGCTCTGATACCAGCCAGATGCAACCCACGGCCATATAGGACCTACAGGCGATGTTCTTGAGTGGATATATGTCGATCTGAGCACAGCTGGGCGCCGTAAATACAGCATGGGGGTAGCTCTGATACCAGCCAGATGCAACCCACGGCCATATAAGACCTACAGGCGATGTTCTTGAGTCGATATATGTCGATCTGAGCACAGCTGGGCCACGTATATACAGCATGGGGGTAGCTGTGATACCAGCCAGCTGCAACCCACGGCTATATAGGACCTACAGGCGATGTTCTTGAGTCGATATATGTCGATCTGAGCACAGCTGGGCCCCGTATATACAGCATGGGGGTAGCTCTGATACCAGCCAGATGCAACCCACGGCCATATAGGACCTACAGGCGATGTTCTTGAGTGGATATATGTCGATCTGAGCACAGCTGGGCGCCGTATGTACAGCATGGGGGTAGCTCTGATACCAGCCAGATGCAACCCACGGCCATATAGGACCTACAGGCGATGTTCTTGAATCGATATATGTCGATCTGAGCACAGCTGGGCCACGTATATACAGCATGGGGGTAGCTGTGATACCAGCCAGCTGCAACCCACGGCTATATAGGACCTACAGGCGATGTTATTGATTCGATATATGTCGATCTGAGCACAGCTGGGCCCCGTATATACAGCATGGGGGTTGCTCTGATTCTAGCCAGATGCAACCCACGGCCATATAAGACCTACAGGCGATGTTCTTGAGTGGATATATGTCGATCTGAGCACAGCTGGGCGCCGTATATACAGCTGGGGGTAGCTCTGATACCAGCCAGATGCAACCCACGGCCATATAGGACCTACAGGCGATGTTCTTGAATCGATATATGTCGATCTGAGCACAGCTGGGCCACGTATATACAGCATGGGGGTAGCTGTGATACCAGCCAGCTGCAACCCACGGCTATATAGCACCTACAGGCGATGTTCTTGATTCGATATATGTCGATCTGAGCACAGCTTGGCCCCGTATATACAGCATGGGGGTAGCTCTGTTACCAGCCAGATGCAACCCACGGCCATATAGGACCTACAGACGATGTTCTTGAGTCGATATATGTCGATCTGAGCACAGCTGGGCCACGTATATACAGCATGGGGGTAGCTGTGATACCAGCCATCTGCAACTTACGGCTATATAGGACCTACAGGCGATGTTCTTGAGTCGATCTGAGCACAGCTGGGCCACGTATATACAGCATGGGGGTAGCTGTGATACCAGCCAGATGCAACCCACGTTCATATAGGACCTAAAGGCGATGTTCTTGAGTGGATATATGTCGATCTGAGCACAGCTGGGCGCCGTATATACAGCATGGAGGTAGCTCTGATACCAGCCAGATGCAACCCACGGCCATATAGGACCTACAGGCGATGTTCTTGAGTGGATATATGTCGATCTGAGCACAGCTGGGCCACGTATATACAGCATGGGGGTAGCTGTGATACCAGCCAGCTGCAACCCACGGCTATATAGGACCTACAGGCGATGTTCTTGAGTCGACCTGAGCACAGCTGGGCCCCGTATATACAGCATGGGGGTAGCTCTGATACCAGCCAGATGCAACCCACGGCCATATAGGACCTACAGGCGATGTTCTTGAGTGGATATATGTCGATCTGAGCACAGCTGCGCCACGTATATACAGCATGGGGGTAGCTGTGCTACCAGCCAGCTGCAACCCACGGCTATATAGGACCTACAGGCGATGTTCTAGAGTGGATATATGTCGATCTGAGCACAGCTGGGCGCCGTATATACAGCATGGGGGTAGCTCTGATACCAGCCAGATTCAACCCACGGCCATATAGGACCTACAGGCGATGTTCTTGAGTGGATATATGTCAATCTGAGCACAGCTGGGCCACGTATATACAGCATGGGGGTAGCTGTGATACCAGCCAGCTGAAACCCACGGCTATATAGGACCTACAGGCGATGTTCTTGAGTCGATCTGAGCACAGCTGGGCCCCGTATATACAGCATGGGGGTAGCTCTGATACCAGCCAGATGCAACCAACGGCCATATAGGACCTACAGGCGATGTTCTTGAGTGGATATATGTCGATCTGAGCACAGCTGGGCGCCGTATATACAGCATGGGGGTAGATCTGATACCAGCCAGATGCAACCCACGGCCATATAGGACCTACAGGCGATGTTCTTGAATCGATATATGTCGTTCTGAGCACAGCTGGGCCACGTATATACAGCATGGGTGTAGCTGTGATACCAGCCAGCTGCAACCCACGGCTATATAGGACGTACAGGCAATGTTCTTGAGTCGATATATGTCGATCTGAGCACAGCTGGGCCCCGTATATACAGCATGGGGGTAGCTCTGATACCAGCCAGATTCAACCCACGGCCATATAGGACCTACAGGCGATGTTCTTGAGTGGATATATATCGATCTGAGCACAGCTGGGCGCCGTATATACAGCATCGGGGTAGCTTTGATACCATTCAGATGCAACCCACGGCCATATAGGACCTACAGGCGATGTTCTTGAGTGGATATATGTCGATATGAGCACAGTTCGGCGCCGTAAATACAGCATGGGGGTAGCTCTGATACCAGCCAGATGCAACCCACGGCCATATAGGACCTACAGGCGATGTTCTTGAGTGGATATATGTCGATCTGAGCACAGCTGGGCGCCATATGTACAGCATGGGGGTAGTTCTGATACCAGCCAGATGCAACCCACGGCCATATAGGACCTACAGGCGATGTTCTTGAGACGATATATGTAGATCTGAGTACAGCTAGGCCACGTATATACAGCATGGGGGTAGCTGTGATACCAGCCAGCTAAAACCCCCGGCTATATAGGACCTACAGACGATGTTCTTGAATCGATATATGTCGATCTGAGGACAGCTGGGCCCCGTATATACAGCATGGGGGTAGCTCTGATACCAGCCAGATGCAACCCACGGCCATATAGGACCTACAGGCGATGTTCTTGAGTGGATATATGTCGATCTGAGCACAGGTGGGCGCCGTATATACAGCATGGGGGTAGCTCTGATACCAGCCAGATGCAACCCACGGCCATATAGAACCTACAGGCGATGTTCTTGAATCGATATATGTCGATCTGAGCACAGCTGGGCCACGTATATACAGCATGGGGGTAGCTGTCATACCAGCCAGCTGCAACCCACGGCTATATAGGACCTACAGGCGATGTTCTTGATTCGATATATGTCGATCTGAGCACAGCTGGGCCCCGTATATACAGCATGGGGGTAGCTCTAATTCTGGCCAGATGCAACCCACGGCCATATAAGACCTACAGGCGATGTTCTTGAGTGAATATATGTCGATCTGAGCACAGCTGGGCGCCGTATATACAGCATGGGGGTAGCTCTGATACCAACCAGATGCAACCCACGGCCATATAGGACCTACAGGCGATGCTCTTGAATCGATATATGTCGATCTGAGCACAGCTGGGCCACGTATATACAGCATGGGGGTAGCTGTGATACCAGCCAGCTGCAACCCACGGCTATATAGGACCTACAGGCGATGTTCTTGATTCGATATATGTCGATCTGAGCACAGCTGGGCCCCGTATATACAGCATGGAGGTAGCTCTGATACCAGCCAGATGCAACCCACGGCCATATAGGACCTACAGGCGATGTTCTTGAGTCGATATATGTCGATCTGAGCACAGCTGGGCCACGTATATACCGCATGGGGGTAGCTGTGATACCAGCCAGCTGCAACCCACGGCTAAATAGGACCTACAGGCGATGTTCTTGAGTCGATATATGTCGATCTGAGCACAGCTGGGCCACGTATATACAGCATGGGGGTAGTTGTGATACCAGCCAGCTGCAACCCACGGCTATATAGGACCTACAGGCGATGTTCTTGAGTCGATATATGTCGATCTGTCGCACAGCTGGGCCCCGTATATACAGCATGGGGGTAGCTCTGATACCAGCCAGATGAAACCCACGGCCATATAGGACCTACAGGCGATGTTCTTTAGTGGATATATGTCGATCTGAGCACAGCTGGGCGCTGTAAATACAGCATGGGGGTAGCTCTGATACCAGCCAGATGCAACCCACGGCCATATAAGACCTACAGGCGATGTTCTTGAGTCGATATATGTCGATCTGAGCACAGCTGGGCCACGTATATACAGCATGGGGGTAGCTGTGATACCAGCCAGCTGCAACTTACGGCTATATAGGATCTACAGGCGATGTTCTTGAGTCGATCTACGCACAGCTGGGCCCCGTATATACAGCATGGGGGGTAGCTGTGATACCAGCCAGATGCAACCCACAACCATATAGGACCTACAGGCGATGTTCTTGAGTGGATATATGTCGATCTGAGCACAGCTGGGCGCCGTATATACAGCATGGAGGTAGCTCTGATACCAGCCAGATGCAACCCACGGCCATATAGGACCTACAGGCGATGTTCTTGAGTGGATATATGTCAATCTGAGCACAGCTGGGCCACGTATATACAGCATGGGGGTAGCTCTGATACCAGCCAGCGGAAACCCACGGCTATATAGGACCTACAGGCGATGTTCTTGAGTCGATCTGAGCACAGCTGGGCCCCGTACATACAGCATGGGGGTAGCTCTGATACCAGCAAGATCCAACCAACGGCCATATAGGACCTGCAGGCGATGTTCTTGAGAGGATATATGTCGATCTGAGCACAGCTGGGCGCCGTATATACAGCAGGGGGGTAGATCTGATACCAGCCAGATGCAACCCACGGCCATATAGGACCTACAGGCGATGTTCTTGAATCGATATATGTCGTTCTGAGCACAGCTGGGCCTCGTATATACAGCATGGGGGTAGCTGTGATACCAGCCAGCTGCAACCCACGGCTATATAGGACCTACAGGCGATGTTCTTGAGTCGATATATGTCGATCTGAGCACAGCTGGGCCCCGTATATACAGCATGGGGGTAGCTCTGATACCAGCCAGATTCAACCCACGGCCATATAGGACCTACAGGCGATGTTCTTGAGTGGATATATATATCGATCTGAGCACAGCTGGGCGCCGTATATACAGCATCGGGGTAGCTCTGATACCATTCAGATGCAACCCACGGCCATATATTACCTACAGGCGATGTTCTTGAGTGGATATATGTCAATCTGAGCACAGCTCGGCGCCGTAAATACAGCATGTGGGTAGCTCTGATACCAGCCAGATGCAACCCACGGCCATATAGGACCTACAGGCGATGTTCTTGAGTGGATATATGTCGATCTGAGCACAGCTGGGCGCCGTATGTACAGCATGGGGGTAGTTCTGATACCAGCCAGATGCAACGCGCGGCCATATAGGACCTACAGGCGATGTTCTTGAGACGATATATGTCGATCTGAGTACAGCGAGGCCACGTATATACAGCATGGGGTAGCTGTGATACCAGCCAGCTAAAACCCCCGGCTATATAGGACCTACAGACGATGTTCTTGAGTCGATATATGTCGATCTGAGCACAGCTCGGCGCCGTAAATACAGCATGTGGGTAGCTCTGATACCAGCCAGATGCAACCCACGGCCATATAGGACCTACAGGCGATGTTCTTGAGTGGATATATGTCGATCTGAGCACAGCTGGGCGCCGTATGTACATCATGGGGGTAGTTCTGATACCAGCCAGATGCAACGCACGGCCATATAGGACCTACAGGCGATGTTCTTGAGACGATATATGTCGATCTGAGTACAGCTAGGCCACGTATATACAGCATGGGGGTAGCTGTGATACCAGCCAGCTAAAACCCCCGGCTATATAGGACCTACAGACGATGTTCTTGAGTCGATATATGTCGATCTGAGCACAGCTGGGCCCCGTATATACAGCATGGGGGTAGCTCTGATACCAGCCAGATGCAACCCACGGCCATATAGGACCTACAGGCGATGTTCTTGAGTGGATATATGTCGATCTGAGCACAGGTGGGCGCCGTATATACAGCATGGGGGTAGCTCTGATACCAGCCTGATGCAACCCACGGCCATATAGGACCTACAGGCGATGTTCTTGAATCGATATATGTCGATCTGAGCACAGCTGGGCCACGTATATACAGCATGGGGGTAGCTGTCATACCAGCCAGCTGCAACCCACGGCTATATAGGACCTACAGGCGATGTTCTTGATTCGATATATGTCGATCTGAGCACAGCTGGGCCCCGTATATACAGCATGGGGGTAGCTCTGATTCTAGCCAGATGCAACCCACGGCCATATAAGACCTACAGGCGATGTTCTTGAGTGAATATATGTCGATCTGAGCACAGCTGGGCGCCGTATATACAGCATGGGGGTAGCTCTGATACCAACCAGATGCAACCCACGGCCATATAGGACCTACAGGCGATGTTCTTGAATCGATATATGTCGATCTGAGCACAGCTGGGCCACGTATATACAGCATGGGGGTAGCTGTGATACCAGCCAGCTGCAACCCACGGCTATATAGGACCTACAGGCGATGTTCTTGATTCGATATATGTCGATCTGAGCACAGCTGGGCCCCGTATATACAGCATGGAGGTAGCTCTGATACCAGCCAGATGCAACCCACGGCCATATAGGACCTACAGGCGATGTTCTTGAGTCGATATATGTCGATCTGAGCACAGCTGGGCCACGTATATACCGCATGGGGGTAGCTGTGATACCAGCCAGCTGCAACCCACGGCTAAATAGGACCTACAGGCGATGTTCTTGAGTCGATATATGTCGATCTGAGCACAGCTGGGCCACGTATATACAGCATGGGGGTAGTTGTGATACCAGCCAGCTGCAACCCACGGCTATATAGGACCTACAGGCGATGTTCTTGAGTCGATATATGTCGATCTGAGCACAGCTGGGCCCCGCATATACAACATGGGGGTAGCTCTGATACCAGCCAGATGAAACCCACGGCCATATAGGACCTACAGGCGATGTTCTTGAGTGGATATATGTCGATCTGAGCACAGCTGGGCCCCGTATATACAGCATGGGGGTAGCTCTGATACCAGCCAGATGAAACCCACGGCCATATAGGACCTACAGGCGATGTTCTTGAGTGGATATATGTCGATCTGAGCACAGCTGGGCGCCGTAAATACAGCATGGGGGTAGCTCTGATACCAGCCAGATGCAACCCACGGCCATATAAGACCTACAGGCGATGTTCTTGAGTCGATATATGTCGATCTGAGCACAGCTGGGCCACGTATATACAGCATGGGGGTAGCTGTGATACCAGCCAGCTGCAACTTACGGCTATATAGGACCTACAGGCGATGTTCTTGAGTCGATCTAAGCACAGCTGGGCCCCGTATATACAGCATGGGGGGTAGCTGTGATACCAGCCAGATGCAACTTACAACCATATAGGACCTACAGGCGATGCTCTTGAGTGGATATATGTCGATCTGAGCACAGCTGGGCCACGTATATACAGCATGGGGGTAGTTGTGATACCAGCCAGCTGCAACCCACGGCTATATAGGACCTACAGGCGATGTTCTTGAGTCGATATATGTCGATCTGTCGCACAGCTGGGCCCCGTATATACAGCATGGGGGTAGCTCTGATACCAGCCAGATGAAACCCACGGCCATATAGGACCTACAGGCGATGTTCTTTAGTGGATATATGTCGATCTGAGCACAGCTGGGCGCTGTAAATACAGCATGGGGGTAGCTCTGATACCAGCCAGATGCAACCCACGGCCATATAAGACCTACAGGCGATGTTCTTGAGTCGATATATGTCGATCTGAGCACAGCTGGGCCACGTATATACAGCATGGGGGTAGCTGTGATACCAGCCAGCTGCAACTTACGGCTATATAGGACCTACAGGCGATGTTCTTGAGTCGATCTAAGCACAGCTGGGCCCCGTATATACAGCATGGGGGGTAGCTGTGATACCAGCCAGATGCAACCCACAACCATATAGGACCTACAGGCGATGTTCTTGAGTGGATATATGTCGATCTGAGCACAGCTGGGCGCCGTATGTACAGCATGGAGGTAGCTCTGATACCAGCCAGATGCAACCCACGGCCATATAGGACCTACAGGCGATGTTCTTGAGTGGATATATGTCAATCTGAGCACAGCTGGGCCACGTATATACAGCATGGGGGTAGCTCTGATACCAGCCAGCTGAAACCCACGGCTATATAGGACCTACAGGCGATGTTCTTGAGTCGATCTGAGCACAGCTGGGCCCCGTACATACAGCATGGGGGTAGCTCTGATACCAGCAAGATCCAACCGACGGCCATATAGGACCTGCAGGCGATGTTCTTGAGAGGATATATGTCGATCTGAGCACAGCTGGGCGCCGTATATACAGCAGGGGGGTAGATCTGATACCAGCCAGATGCAACCCACGGCCATATAGGACCTACAGGCGATGTTCTTGAATCGATATATGTCGTTCTGAGCACAGCTGGGCCACGTATATACAGCATGGGGGTAGCTGTGATACCAGCCAGCTGCAACCCACGGCTATATAGGACCTACAGGCGATGTTCTTGAGTCGATATATGTCGATCTGAGCACAGCTGGGCCCCGTATATACAGCATGGGGGTAGCTCTGATACCAGCCAGATTCAACCCACGGCCATATAGGACCTACAGGCGATGTTCTTGAGTGGATATATATATCGATCTGAGCACAGCTGGGCGCCGTATATACAGCATCGGGGTAGCTCTGATACCATTCAGATGCAACCCACGGCCATATATTACCTACAGGCGATGTTCTTGAGTGGATATATGTCGATCTGAGCACAGCTCGGCGCCGTAAATACAGCATGTGGGTAGCTCTGATACCAGCCAGATGCAACCCACGGCCATATAGGACCTACAGGCGATGTTCTTGAGTGGATATATGTCGATCTGAGCACAGCTGGGCGCCGTATGTACAGCATGGGGGTAGTTCTGATACCAGCCAGATGCAACGCACGGCCATATAGGACCTACAGGCGATGTTCTTGAGACGATATATGTCGATCTGAGTACAGCTAGGCCACGTATATACAGCATGGGGGTAGCTGTGATACCAGCCAGCTAAAACCCCCGGCTATATAGGACCTACAGACGATGTTCTTGCGTCGATATATGTCGATCTGAGCACAGCTCGGCGCCGTAAATACAGCATGTGGGTAGCTCTGATACCAGCCAGATGCAACCCACGGCCATATAGGACCTACAGGCGATGTTCTTGAGTGGATATATGTCGATCTGAGCACAGCTGGGCGCCGTATGTACATCATGGGGGTAGTTCTGATACCAGCCAGATGCAACGCACGGCCATATAGGACCTACAGGCGATGTTCTTGAGACGATATATGTCGATCTGAGTACAGCTAGGCCACGTATATACAGCATGGGGGTAGCTGTGATACCAGCCAGCTAAAACCCCCGGCTATATAGGACCTACAGACGATGTTCTTGAGTCGATATATGTCGATCTGAGCACAGCTGGGCCCCGTATATACAGCATGGGGGTAGCTCTGATACCAGCCAGATGCAACCCACGGCCATATAGGACCTACAGGCGATGTTCTTGAGTGGATATATGTCGATCTGAGCACAGGTGGGCGCCGTATATACAGCATGGGGGTAGCTCTGATACCAGCCAGATGCACCCACGGCCATATAGGACCTACAGGCGATGTTCTTGAATCGATATATGTCGATTTGAGCACAGCTGGGCCACGTATATACAGCATGGGGGTAGCTGTCATACCAGCCAGCTGCAACCCACGGCTATATAGGACCTACAGGCGATGTTCTTGATTCGATATATGTCGATCTGAGCACAGCTGGGCCCCGTATATACAGCATGGGGGTAGCTCTGATTCTAGCCAGATGCAACCCACGGCCATATAAGACCTACAGGCGATGTTCTTGAGTGAATATATGTCGATCTGAGCACAGCTGGGCGCCGTATATACAGCATGGGGGTAGCTCTGATACCAACCAGATGCAACCCACGGCCATATAGGACCTACAGGCGATGTTCTTGAATCGATATATGTCGATCTGAGCACAGCTGGGCCACGTATATACAGCATGGGGGTAGCTGTGATACCAGCCAGCTGCAACCCACGGCTATATAGGACCTACAGGCGATGTTCTTGATTCGATATATGTCGATCTGAGCACAGCTGGGCCCCGTATATACAGCATGGAGGTAGCTCTGATACCAGCCAGATGCAACCCACGGCCATATAGGACCTACAGGCGATGTTCTTGAGTCGATATATGTCGATCTGAGCACAGCTGGGCCACGTATATACCGCATGGGGGTAGCTGTGATACCAGCCAGCTGCAACCCACGGCTAAATAGGATCTACAGGCGATGTTCTTGAGTCGATATATGTCGATCTGAGCACAGCTGGGCCACGTATATACAGCATGGGGGTAGTTGTGATACCAGCCAGCTGCAACCCACGGCTATATAGGACCTACAGGCGATGTTCTTGAGTCGATATATGTCGATCTGAGCACAGCTGGGCCCCGCATATACAACATGGGGGTAGCTCTGATACCATCCAGATGAAACCCACGGCCATATAGGACCTACAGGCGATGTTCTTGAGTGGATATATGTCGATCTGAGCACAGCTGGGCCCCGTATATACAGCATGGGGGTAGCTCTGATACCAGCCAGATGAAACCCACGGCCATATAGGACCTACAGGCGATGTTCTTGAGTGGATATATGTCGATCTGAGCACAGCTGGGCGCCGTAAATACAGCATGGGGGTAGCTCTGATACCAGCCAGATGCAACCCACGGCCATATAAGACCTACAGGCGATGTTCTTGAGTCGATATATGTCGATCTGAGCACAGCTGGGCCACGTATATACAGCATGGGGGTAGCTGTGATACCAGCCAGCTGCAACTTACGGCTATATAGGACCTACAGGCGATGTTCTTGAGTCGATCTAAGCACAGCTGGGCCCCGTATATACAGCATGGGGGGTAGCTGTGATACCAGCCAGATGCAACCCACAACCATATAGGACCTACAGGCGATGCTCTTGAGTGGATATATGTCGATCTGAGCACAGCTGGGCGCCGTATATACAGCATGGAGGTAGCTCTGATACCTGCCAGATGCAACCCACGGCCATATAGGACCTACAGGCGATGTTCTTGAGTGGATATATGTCAATCTGAGCACAGCTGGGCCACGTATATACAGCATGGGGGTAGCTCTGATACCAGCCAGCTGAAACCCACGGCTATATAGGACCTACAGGCGATGTTCTTGAGTCGATCTGAGCACAGCTGGGCCCCGTACATACAGCATGGGGGTAGCTCTGATACCAGCCAGATCCAACCAACGGCCATATAGGACCTGCAGGCGATGGTCTTGAGTGGATATATGTCGATCTGAGCACAGCTGGGCGCCGTATATACAGCATGGGGGTAGATCTGATACCAGCCAGATGCAACCCACTGCCATATAGGACCTACAGGCGATGTTCTTGAATCGATATATGTCGTTCTGAGCACAGCTGGGCCACGTATATACAGCATGGGGGTAGCTGTGATACCAGCCAGCTGCAACCCACGGCTATATAGGACCTACAGGCGATGTTCTTGAGTCGATATATGTCGATCTGAGCACAGCTGGGCCCCGTATATACAGCATGGGGGTAGCTCTGATACCAGCCAGATTCAACCCACGGCCATATAGGACCTACAGGCGATGTTCTTGAGTGGATATATATCGATCTGAGCACAGCTGGGCGCCGTATATACAGCATCGGGG
Source organism: Lordithon lunulatus (assembly GCA_963942505.1). Classification (NCBI taxonomy): domain Eukaryota; kingdom Metazoa; phylum Arthropoda; class Insecta; order Coleoptera; family Staphylinidae; genus Lordithon; species Lordithon lunulatus. The sequence goes on from OZ012673.1 coordinate 22,362,682, forward strand.
TAGCTCTGATACCATTCAGATGCAACCCACGGCCATATATTACCTACAGGCGATGTTCTTGAGTGGATATATGTCGATCTGAGCACAGCTCGGCGCCGTAAATACAGCATGTGGGTAGCTCTGATACCAGCCAGATGCAACCCACGGCCATATAGGACCTACAGGCGATGTTCTTGAGTGGATATATGTCGATCTGAGCACAGCTGGGCGCCGTATGTACAGCATGGGGGTAGTTCTGATACCAGCCAGATGCAACGCACGGCCATATAGGACCTACAGGCGATGTTCTTGAGACGATATATGTCGATCTGAGTACAGCTAGGCCACGTATATACAGCATGGGGGTAGCTGTGATACCAGCCAGCTAAAACCCCCGGCTATATAGGACCTACAGACGATGTTCTTGAGTCGATATATGTCGATCTGAGCACAGCTGGGCCCCGTATATACAGCATGGGGGTAGCTCTGATACCAGCCAGATGCAACCCACGGCCATATAGGACCTACAGGCGATGTTCTTGAGTCGATATATGTCGATCTGAGCACAGCTGGGCCACGTATATACAGCATGGGGCTACCTGTGATACCAGCCAGCTAAAACCCCCAGCTATATAGGACCTACAGACGATGTTCTTGAGTCGATATATGTCGATCTGAGCACAGCTGGGCCCCGTATATACAGCATGGGGGTAGCTCTGATACCAGCCAGATGCAACCCACGTCCATATAAGACCTACAGGCGATGTTCTTGAGTCGATATATGTCGATCTGAGCACAGCTGGGCCACGTATATACAGCATGGGGGTAGCTGTGATACCAGCCAGCTGCAACTTACGGCTATATAGGACCTACAGGCGATGTTCTTGAGTCGATCTAAGCACAGCTGGGCCCCGTATATACAGCATGGGGGGTAGCTGTGATACCAGCCAGATGCAACCCACAACCATATAGGACCCACAGGCGATGTTCTTGAGTGGATATATGTCGATCTGAGCACAGCTGGACGCCGTATATACAGCATGGAGGTAGCTCTGATACCAGCCAGATGCAACCCACGGCCATATAGGACCTACAGGCTATGTTCTTGAGTGGATATATGTCAATCTGAGCACAGCTGGGCCACGTATATACAGCATGGGGGTAGCTCTGATACCAGCCAGCTGAAACCCACGGCTATATAGGACCTACAGGCGATGTTCTTGAGTCGATCTGAGCACAGCTGGGCCCCGTATATACAGCATGGGGGTAGCTCTGATACCAGCCAGATCCAACCAACGGCCATATAGGACCTACAGGCGATGTTCTTGAGTGGATATATGTCGATCTGAGCACAGCTGGGCGCCGTATATACAGCATGGGGGTAGATCTGATACCAGCCAGATGCAACCCACGGCCATATAGGACCTACAGGCGATGTTCTTGAATCGATATATGTCGTTCTGAGCACAGCTGGGCCACGTATATACAGCATGGGGGTAGCTGTGATACCAGTCAGCTGCAACCCACGGCTATATAGGACCTACAGGCGATGTTCTTGAGTCGATATATGTCGATCTGAGCACAGCTGGGCCCCGTATATACAGCATGGGGGTAGCTCTGATACCAGCCAGATTCAACCCACGGCCATATAGGACCTACAGGCGATGTTCTTGAGTGGATATATATCGATCTGAGCACAGCTGGGCGCCGTATATACAGCATCGGGGTAGCTCTGATACCATTCAGATGCAACCCACGGCCATATAGGACCTACAGGCGATGTTCTTGAGTGGATATATGTCGATCTGAGCACAGCTCGGCGCCGTAAATACAGCATGTGGGTAGCTCTGATACCAGCCAGATGCAACCCACGGCCATATAGGACCTAGAGGCGATGTTCTTGAGTGGATATATGTCGATCTGAGCACAGCTGGGCGCCGTATGTACAGCATGGGTGTAGTTCTGATACCAGCCAGATGCAACCCACGGCCATATAGGACCTACAGGCGATGTTCTTGAGACGATATATGTCGATCTGAGTACAGCTAGGCCACGTATATACAGCATGGGGGTAGCTGTGATTCCAGCCAGCTAAAACCCCCGGCTATATATTACCTACAGACGATGTTCTTGAGTCGATATATGTCGATCTGAGCACAGCTGGGCCCCGTATATACAGCATGGGGGTAGCTCTGATACCAGCCAGATGCAACCCACGGCCATATAGGACCTACAGGCGATGTTCTTGAGTGGATATATGTCGATCTGAGCATGGGGGTAGCTCTGATACCAGCCAGATGCAACCCACGGCCATATAGGACCTACAGGCGATGTTCTTGAATCGATATATGTCGATCTGAGCACAGCAGGGCCACGTATATACAGCATGGGGGTAGCTGTCATACCAGCCAGCTGCAACCCACGGCTATATAGGACCTACAGGCGATGTTCTTGATTCGATATATGTCGATCTGAGCACAGCAGGGCCACGTATATACAGCATGGGGGTAGCTGTCATACCAGCCAGCTGCAACCCACGGCTATATAAGACCTACAGGCGATGTTCTTGAGTGTATATATGTCGATCTGAGCACAGCTGGGCGCCGTATATATAGCATGGGGGTAGCTCTGATACCAACCAGATGCAACCCACGGCCATATAGGACCTACAGGCGATGTTCTTGAATCGATATATGTCGATCTGAGCACAGCTGGGCCACGTATATACAGCATGGGGGTATCTGTGATACCAGCCAGCTGCAACCCACGGCTATATAGGACCTACAGGCGACGTTCTTGATTCGATATATGTCGATCTGAGCACAGCTGGGCCCCGTATATACAGCATGGAGGTAGCTCTGATACCAGGCAGATGCAAACCACGGCCATATAGGACCTACAGGCGATGTTCTTGAGTCGATATATGTCGATCTGAGCACAGCTGGGCCACGTATATACAGCATGGGGGTAGCTGTGATACCAGCCAGCTGCAACCCACGGCTAAATAGGACCTACAGGCGATGTTCTTGAGTCGATATATGTCGATCTGAGCACAGCTGGGCCACGTATATACAGCATGGGGGTAGTTGTGATACCAGCCAGCTGCAACCCACGGCTATATAGGACCTACAGGCGATGTTCTTGAGTCGATATATGTCGATCTGAGCACAGCTGGGCCCCGTATATACAGCATGGGGGGTAGCTGTGATACCAGCCAGATGCAACCCACAACCATATAGGACCTACAGGCGATGTTCTTGAGTGGATATATGTCGATCTGAGCACAGCTGGGCGCCGTATATACAGCATGGAGGTAGCTCTGATACCAGCCAGATGCAACCCACGGCCATATAGGACCTACAGGCGATGTTCTTGAGTGGATATATGTCAATCTGAGCACAGCTGGGCCACGTATATACAGCATGGGGGTAGCTGTGATACCAGCCAGCTGAAACCCACGGCTATATAGGACCTACAGGCGATGTTCTTGAGTCGATCTAAGCACAGCTGGGCCCCGTATATACAGCATGGGGGTAGCTCTGATACCAGCCAGATGCAACCAACGGCCATATAGGACCTACAGGCGATGTTCTTGAGTGGATATATGTCGATCTGAGCACAGCTGGGCGCCGTATATACAGCATGGGGGTAGATCTGATACCAGCCAGATGCAACCCACGGCCATATAGGACCTACAGGCGATGTTCTTGAATAGATATATGTCGTTCTGAGCACAGCTGGGCCACGTATATACAGCATGGGGGTAGCAGTGATACCAGCCAGCTGCAACCCACGGCTATATAGGACCTACAGGCGATGTTCTTGAGTCGATATATGTCGATCTGAGCACAGCTGGGCCCCGTATATACAGCATGGGGGTAGCTCTGATACCAGCCAGATTCAACCCACGGCCATATAGGACCTACAGGCGATGTTCTTGAGTGGATATATATCGATCTGAGCACAGCTGGGCGCCGTATATACAGCATCGGGGTAGCTCTGATACCATTCAGATGCAACCCACGGCCATATAGGACCTACAGGCGATGTTCTTGAGTGGATATATGTCGATCTGAGCACAGCTCGGCGCCGTAAATACAGCATGGGGGTAGCTCTGATACCAGCCAGATGCAACCCACGGCCATATAGGACCTACAGGCGATGTTCTTGAGTCGATATATGTCGATCTGAGCACAGCTGGGCCACGTATATACAGCATGGGGGTAGCTGTGATACCAGCCAGCTGCAACCCACGGCTATATAGGACCTACAGGCGATGTTCTTGAGTCGATCTGAGCACAGCTGGGCCCCGTATATGCAGCATGGGGGTAGCTGTGATACCAGCCAGATGCAAACCACGGCCATATAGGACCTACAGGCGATGTTCTTGAGTGGATATATGTCGATCTGAGCACAGCTGGGCGCCGTATATACAGCATGGAGGTAGCTCTGATACCAGCCAGATGCAACCCACGGCCATATAGGACCTACAGGCGATGTTCTTGAGTCGATATATGTCGATCTGAGCACAGATGGGCCACGTATATACAGCATGGGGGTAGCTGTGATACCAGCCAGCTGCAACCCACGGCTATATAGGACCTACAGGCGATGTTCTTAAGTCGATCTGAGCACAGCTGGGCCCCGTATATACAGCATGGGGGTAGCTCTGATACCAGCCAGATGCAACCCACGGCCATATAGGACCTACAGGCGATGTTCTTGAGTGAATATATGTCGATCTGAGCACAGCTGGGCGCCGTATATACAGCATGGGGGTAGCTCTGATACCATTCAGATGCAACCCACGGCCATATAGGACCTACAGGCGATGTTCTTGAGTCGATATATGTCGATCTGAGCACAGCTGGGCCACATATATACAGCATGGGGGTAGCTGTGATACCAGTAAGCTGCAACCCACGGCTATATAGGACCTACAGGCGATGTTCTTGAGTCGATATATGTCGATCTGAGCACAGCTGGGCCCCGTATATACAGCATGGGGGTAGCTCTGATACCAGCCAGATGCAACCCACGGCCATATAGGACCTACAGGCGATGTTCTTGAGTGGATATATGTCGATCTGAGCACAGCTGGGCGCCGTATATACAGCATGGAGTTAGCTCTGATACCAGCCAGATGCAACCCACGGCCATATAGGACCTACAGGCGATGTTCTTGAGTCGATATATGTCGATCTGAGCACAGCTGGGCCCCGTATATACAGCATGGGGGTAGCTCTGATACCAGCCAGATGCAACCCACGGCCATATAGGACCCACAGGCGATGTTCTTGAGTGGATATATGTCGATCTGAGCACAGGTGGGCGCCGTATATACAGCATGGGGGTAGCTCTGATACCAGCCAGATGCAACCCACGGCCATATAGGACCTACAGGCGATGTTCTTGAATCGATATATGTCGATCTGAGCACAGCTGGGCGCCGTATATACAGCATGGGGGTAGCTCTGATACCAGCCAGATGCAACCCACGGCCATATAGGACCCACAGGCGATGTTCTTGAGTGGATATATGTCGATCTGAGCACAGGTGGGCGCCGTATATACAGCATGGGGGTACCTCTGATTCTAGCCAGATGCAACCCACGGCCATATAAGACCTACAGGCGATGTTCTTGAGTGAGTATATGTCGATCTGAGCACAGCTGGGCGCCGTAAATACAGAATGGGGGTAGCTCTGATACCAACCAGATGCAACCCACGGCCATATAGGACTTACAGGCGATGTTCTTGAGTGAATATATGTCGATCTGAGCACAGCTGGGCGCCGTATATACAGCATGGGGGTAGCTCTGATACCAACCAGATGCAACCCACGGCCATATAGGACTTACAGGCGATGTTCTTGAGTGAATATATGTCGATCTGAGCACAGCTGGGCGCCGTATATACAGCATGGGGGTAGCTCTGATACCAACCAGATGCAACCCACGGCCATATAAGACCTACAGGCGATGTTCTTGAGTGAATATATGTTGATCTGAGGACAGCTGGGCGCCGTATATACAGCATGGGGGTAGCTCTGATACCAACCAGATGCAACCCACGGCCATATAGGACCTACAGGCGATGTTCTTGAATCGATATATGTCGATCTGAGCACAGCTGGGCCACGTATATACAGCATGGGGGTAGCTGTGATACCAGCCTGCTGCAACCCACGGCTATATAGGACCAACAGGCGATGTTCTTGATTCGATATATGTCGATCTGAGCACAGCTGGGCCCCGTATATACAGCATGGAGGTAGCTCTGATACCAGCCAGATGCAACCCACGGCCATATAGGACCTACAGGCGATGTTCTTGAGTCGATATATGTCGATCTGAGCACAGCTGGGCCACGTATATACAGCATGGGGGTAGCTGTGATACCAGCCAGCTGCAACCCACAGCTAAATAGGACCTACAGGCGATGTTCTTGAGTCGATATATGTCGATCTGAGCACAGCTGGGCCCCGTATATACAGCATGGGGGTAGCTCTGATTCTAGCCAGATGCAACCCACGGCCATATAAGACCTACAGGCGATGTTGTTGAGTGAATATATGTCGATCTGAGCACAGCTGGGCGCCGTAAATACAGCATGGGGGTAGCTCTGATACCAGCCAGATGCAACCCACGGCCATATAAGACCTACAGGCGATGTTCTTGAGTCGATATATGTCGATCTGAGCACAGCTGGGCCCCGTATATACAGCATGGGGGTAGCTCTGATACCAGCCAGATGCAACCCACGGCCATATAGGACCTACAGGCGATGTTCTTGAGTGGATATATGTCGATCTGAGCACAGCTGGGCGCCGTAAATACAGCATGGGGGTAGCTCTGATACCAGCCAGATGCAACCCACGGCCATATAAGACCTACAGGCGATGTTCTTGAGTCGATATATGTCGATCTGAGCACAGCTGGGCCACGTATATACAGCATGGGGGTAGCTGTGATACCAGCCAGCTGCAACCCACGGCTATATAGGACCTACAGGCGATGTTCTTGAGTCGATATATGTCGATCTGAGCACAGCTGGGCCCCGTATATACAGCATGGGGGTAGCTCTGATACCAGCCAGATGCAACCCACGGCCATATAGGACCTACAGGCGATGTTCTTGAGAGGATATATGTCGATCTGAGCACAGCTGGGCGCCGTATATACAGCATGGAGGTAGCTCTGATACCAGCCAGATGCAACCCACGGCCATATAGGACCTACAGGCGATGTTCTTGAGTGGATATATGTCGATCTGAGCACAGCTGGGCCACGTATATACAGCATGGGGGTAGCTGTGATACCAGCCAGCTGCAACCCACGGCTATATAGGACCTACAGGCGATGTTCTTGAGTGGATATATGTCAATCTGAGCACAGCTGGGCCACGTATATACAGCATGGGGGTAGCTCTGATACCAGCCAGATGCAACCCACGGCCATATAGGACCTACAGGCGATGTTCTTGAGTGGATATATATCGATCTGAGCACAGCTGCGCCACGTATATACAGCATGGGGGTAGCTGTGCTACCAGCCAGCTGCAACCCACGGCTATATAGGACCTACAGGCGATGTTCTAGAGTGGATATATGTCGATCTGAGCACAGCTGGGCGCCGTATATACAGCATGGGTTAGCTCTGATACCAGCCAGATTCAACCCACGGCCATATAGGACCTACAGGCGATGTTCTTGAGTGGATATATGTCAATCTGAGCACAGCTGGGCCACGTATATACAGCATGGGGGTAGCTGTGATACCAGCCAGCTGAAACCCACGGCTATATAGGACCTACAGGCGATGTTCTTGAGTCGATCTGAGCACAGCTGGGCCCCGTATATACAGCATGGGGGTAGCTCTGATACCAGCCAGATGCAACCAACGGCCATATAGGACCTACAGGCGATGTTCTTGAGTGGATATATGTCGATCTGAGCACAGCTGGGCGCCGTATATACAGCATGGGGGTAGATCTGATACCAGCCAGATGCAACCCACGGCCATATAGGACCAACAGGCGATGTTCTTGAATCGATATATGTCGTTCTGAGCACAGCTGGGCCACGTATATACAGCATGGGGGTAGCTGTGATACCAGCCAGCTGCAACCCACGGCTATATAGGACGTACAGGCAATGTTCTTGAGTCGATATATGTCGATCTGAGCACAGCTGGGCCCCGTATATACAGCATGGGGGTAGCTCTGATACCAGCCAGATTCAACCCACGGCCATATAGGACCTACAGGCGATGTTCTTGAGTGGATATATATCGATCTGAGCACAGCTGGGCGCCGTATATACAGCATCGGGGTAGCTTTGATACCATTCAGATGCAACCCACGGCCATATAGGACCTACAGGCGATGTTCTTGAGTGGATATATGTCGATATGAGCACAGCTCGGCGCCGTAAATACAGCATGGGGGTAGCTCTGATACCAGCTAGATGCAACCCACGGCCATATAGGACCTACAGGCGATGTTCTTGAGTGGATATATGTCGATCTGAGCACAGCTGGGCGCCATATGTACAGCATGGGGGTAGTTCTGATACCAGCCAGATGCAACCCACGGCCATATAGGACCTACAGGCGATGTTCTTGAGACGATATATGTAGATCTGAGTACAGCTAGGCCACGTATATACAGCATGGGGGTAGCTGTGATACCAGCCAGCTAAAACCCCCGGCTATATAGGACCTACAGACGATGTTCTTGAATCGATATATGTCGATCTGAGGACAGCTGGGCCCCGTATATACAGCATGGGGGTAGCTCTGATACCAGCCAGATGCAACCCACGGCCATATAGGACCTACAGGCGATGTTCTTGAGTGGATATATGTCGATCTGAGCACAGGTGGGCGCCGTATATACAGCATGGGGGTAGCTCTGATACCAGCCAGATGCAACCCACGGCCATATAGGACCTACAGGCGATGTTCTTGAATCGATATATGTCGATCTGAGCACAGCTGGGCCACGTATATACAGCATGGGGGTAGCTGTCATACTAGCCAGCTGCAACCCACGGCTATATAGGACCCACAGGCGATGTTCTTGATTCGATATATGTCGATCTGAGCACACCTGGGCCCCGTATATACAGCATGGGGGTAGCTCTGATTCTGGCCAGATGCAACCCACGGCCATATAAGACCTACAGGCGATGTTCTTGAGTGAATATATGTCGATCTGAGCACAGCTGGGCGCCGTATATACAGCATGGGGGTAGCTCTGATACCAACCAGATGCAACCCACGGCCATATAGGACCTACAGGCGATGCTCTTGAATCGATATATGTCGATCTGAGCACAGCTGGGCCACGTATATACAGCATGGGGGTAGCTGTGATACCAGCCAGCTGCAACCCACGGCTATATAGGACCTACAGGCGATGTTCTTGATTCGATATATGTCGATCTGAGCACAGCTGGGCCCCGTATATACAGCATGGAGGTAGCTCTGATACCAGCCAGATGCAACCCACGGCCATATAGGACCTACAGGCGATGTTCTTGAGTCGATATATGTCGATCTGAGCACAGCTGGGCCACGTATATACAGCATGGGGGTAGTTGTGATACCAGCCAGCTGCAACCCACGGCTATATAGGACCTACAGGCGATGTTCTTGAGTCGATATATGTCGATCTGTCGCACAGCTGGGCCCCGTATATACAGCATGGGGGTAGCTCTGATACCAGCCAGATGAAACCCACGGCCATATAGGACCTACAGGCGATGTTCTTTAGTGGATATATGTCGATCTGAGCACAGCTGGGCGCTGTAAATACAGCATGGGGGTAGCTCTGATACCAGCCAGATGCAACCCACGGCCATATAAGACCTACAGGCGATGTTCTTGAGTCGATATATGTCGATCTGAGCACAGCTGGGCCACGTATATACAGCATGGGGGTAGCTGTGATACCAGCCAGCTGCAACTTACGGCTATATAGGACCTACAGGCGATGTTCTTGAGTCGATCTAAGCACAGCTGGGCCCCGTATATACAGCATGGGGGGTAGCTGTGATACCAGCCAGATGCAACCCACAACCATATAGGACCTACAGGCGATGTTCTTGAGTGTATATATGTCGATCTGAGCACAGCTGGGCGCCGTATATACAGCATGGAGGTAGCTCTGATACCAGCCAGATGCAACCCACGGCCATATAGGACCTACAGGCGATGTTCTTGAGTGGATATATGTCAATCTGAGCACAGCTGGGCCACGTATATACAGCATGGGGGTAGCTCTGATACCAGCCAGCTGAAACCCACGGCTATATAGGACCTACAGGCGATGTTCTTGAGTCGATCTGAGCACAGCTGGGCCCCGTACATACAGCATGGGGGTAGCTCTGATACCAGCAAGATCCAACCAACGGCCATATAGGACCTGCAGGCGATGTTCTTGAGAGGATATATGTCGATCTGAGCACAGCTGGGCGCCGTATATACAGCAGGGGGGTAGATCTGATACCAGCCAGATGCAACCCACGGCCATATAGGACCTACAGGCGATGTTCTTGAATCGATATATGTCGTTCTGAGCACAGCTGGGCCACGTATATACAGCATGGGGGTAGCTGTGATACCAGCCAGCTGCAACCCACGGCTATATAGGACCTACAGGCGATGTTCTTGAGTCGATATATGTCGATCTGAGCACAGCTGGGCCCCGTATATACAGCATGGGGGTAGCTCTGATACCAGCCAGATGCAACGCACGGCCATATAGGACCTACAGGCGATGTTCTTGAGACGATATATGTCGATCTGAGTACAGCTAGGCCACGTATATACAGCATGGGGGTAGCTGTGATACCAGCCAGCTAAAACCCCCGGCTATATAGTACCTACAGACGATGTTCTTGAGTCGATATATGTCGATCTGAGCACAGCTCGGCGCCGTAAATACAGCATGTGGGTAGCTCTGATACCAGCCAGATGCAACCCACGGCCATATAGGACCTACAGGCGATGTTCTTGAGTGGATATATGTCGATCTGAGCACAGCTGGGCGCCGTATGTACAGCATGGGGGTAGTTCTGATACCAGCCAGATGCAACGCACGGCCATATAGGACCTACAGGCGATGTTCTTGAGACGATATATGTCGATCTGAGTACAGCTAGGCCACGTATATACAGCATGGGGGTAGCTGTGATACCAGCCAGCTAAAACCCCCGGCTATATAGTACCTACAGACGATGTTCTTGAGTCGATATATGTCGATCTGAGCACAGCTCGGCGCCGTAAATACAGCATGTGGGTAGCTCTGATACCAGCCAGATGCAACCCACGGCCATATAGGACCTACAGGCGATGTTCTTGAGTGGATATATGTCGATCTGAGCACAGCTGGGCGCCGTATGTACATCATGGGGGTAGTTCTGATACCAGCCAGATGCAACGCACGGCCATATAGGACCTACAGGCGATGTTCTTGAGACGATATATGTCGATCTGAGTACAGCTAGGCCACGTATATACAGCATGGGGGTAGCTGTGATACCAGCCAGCTAAAACCCCCGGCTATATAGGACCTACAAACGATGTTCTTGAGTCGATATATGTCGATCTGAGCACAGCTGGGCCCCGTATATACAGCATGGGGGTAGCTCTGATACCAGCCAGATGCAACCCACGGCCATATAGGACCTACAGGCGATGTTCTTGAGTGGATATATGTCGATCTGAGCACAGGTGGGCGCCGTATATACAGCATGGGGGTAGCTCTGATACCAGCCAGATGCAACCCACGGCCATATAGGACCTACAGGCGATGTTCTTGAATCGATATATGTCGATCTGAGCACAGCTGGGCCACGTATATACAGCATGGGGGTAGCTGTCATACCAGCCAGCTGCAACCCACGGCTATATAGGACCTACAGGCGATGTTCTTGATTCGATATATGTCGATCTGAGCACAGCTGGGCCCCGTATATACAGCATGGGGGTAGCTCTGATTCTAGCCAGATGCAACCCACGGCCATATAAGACCTACAAGCGATGTTCTTGAGTGAATATATGTCGATCTGAGCACAGCCGGGCGCCGTATATACAGCATGGGGGTAGCTCTGATACCAACCAGATGCAACCCACGGCCATATAGGACCTACAGGCGATGTTCTTGAATCGATATATGTCGATCTGAGCACAGCTGGGCCACGTATATACAGCATGGGGATAGCTGTGATACCAGCCAGCTGCAACCCACGGCTATCTAGGACCTACAGGCGATGTTCTTGATTCGATATATGTCGATCTGAGCACAGCTGGGCCCCGTATATACAGCATGGAGGTAGCTCTGATACCAGCCAGATGCAACCCACGGCCATATAGGACCTACAGGCGATGTTCTTGAGTGGATATATGTCAATCTGAGCACAGCTGGGCCACGTATATACAGCATGGGGGTAGCTCTGATACCAGCCAGCTGAAACCCACGGCTATATAGGACCTACAGGCGATGTTCTTGAGTCGATCTGAGCACAGCTGGGCCCCGTACATACAGCATGGGGGTAGCTCTGATACCAGCAAGATCCAACCAACGGCCATATAGGACCTGCAGGCGATGTTCTTGAGAGGATATATGTCGATCTGAGCACAGCTGGGCGCCGTATATACAGCAGGGGGGTAGATCTGATACCAGCCAGATGCAACCCACGGCCATATAGGACCTACAGGCGATGTTCTTGAATCGATATATGTCGTTCTGAGCACAGCTGGGCCACGTATATACAGCATGGGGGTAGCTGTGATACCAGCCAGCTGCAACCCACGGCTATATAGGACCTACAGGCGATGTTCTTGAGTCGATATATGTCGATCTGAGCACAGCTGGGCCCCGTATATACAGCATGGGGGTAGCTCTGATACCAGCCAGATGCAACGCACGGCCATATAGGACCTACAGGCGATGTTCTTGAGACGATATATGTCGATCTGAGTACAGCTAGGCCACGTATATACAGCATGGGGGTAGCTGTGATACCAGCCAGCTAAAACCCCCGGCTATATAGTACCTACAGACGATGTTCTTGAGTCGATATATGTCGATCTGAGCACAGCTCGGCGCCGTAAATACAGCATGTGGGTAGCTCTGATACCAGCCAGATGCAACCCACGGCCATATAGGACCTACAGGCGATGTTCTTGAGTGGATATATGTCGATCTGAGCACAGCTGGGCGCCGTATGTACAGCATGGGGGTAGTTCTGATACCAGCCAGATGCAACGCACGGCCATATAGGACCTACAGGCGATGTTCTTGAGACGATATATGTCGATCTGAGTACAGCTAGGCCACGTATATACAGCATGGGGGTAGCTGTGATACCAGCCAGCTAAAACCCCCGGCTATATAGTACCTACAGACGATGTTCTTGAGTCGATATATGTCGATCTGAGCACAGCTCGGCGCCGTAAATACAGCATGTGGGTAGCTCTGATACCAGCCAGATGCAACCCACGGCCATATAGGACCTACAGGCGATGTTCTTGAGTGGATATATGTCGATCTGAGCACAGCTGGGCGCCGTATGTACATCATGGGGGTAGTTCTGATACCAGCCAGATGCAACGCACGGCCATATAGGACCTACAGGCGATGTTCTTGAGACGATATATGTCGATCTGAGTACAGCTAGGCCACGTATATACAGCATGGGGGTAGCTGTGATACCAGCCAGCTAAAACCCCCGGCTATATAGGACCTACAAACGATGTTCTTGAGTCGATATATGTCGATCTGAGCACAGCTGGGCCCCGTATATACAGCATGGGGGTAGCTCTGATACCAGCCAGATGCAACCCACGGCCATATAGGACCTACAGGCGATGTTCTTGAGTGGATATATGTCGATCTGAGCACAGGTGGGCGCCGTATATACAGCATGGGGGTAGCTCTGATACCAGCCAGATGCAACCCACGGCCATATAGGACCTACAGGCGATGTTCTTGAATCGATATATGTCGATCTGAGCACAGCTGGGCCACGTATATACAGCATGGGGGTAGCTGTCATACCAGCCAGCTGCAACCCACGGCTATATAGGACCTACAGGCGATGTTCTTGATTCGATATATGTCGATCTGAGCACAGCTGGGCCCCGTATATACAGCATGGGGGTAGCTCTGATTCTAGCCAGATGCAACCCACGGCCATATAAGACCTACAAGCGATGTTCTTGAGTGAATATATGTCGATCTGAGCACAGCCGGGCGCCGTATATACAGCATGGGGGTAGCTCTGATACCAACCAGATGCAACCCACGGCCATATAGGACCTACAGGCGATGTTCTTGAATCGATATATGTCGATCTGAGCACAGCTGGGCCACGTATATACAGCATGGGGATAGCTGTGATACCAGCCAGCTGCAACCCACGGCTATATAGGACCTACAGGCGATGTTCTTGATTCGATATATGTCGATCTGAGCACAGCTGGGCCCCGTATATACAGCATGGAGGTAGCTCTGATACCAGCCAGATGCAACCCACGGCCATATAGGACCTACAGGCGATGTTCTTGAGTCGATATATGTCGATCTGAGCACAGCTGGGCCACGTATATACCGCATGGGGGTAGCTGTGATACCAGCCAGCTGCAACCCACGGCTAAATAGGTCCTACAGGCGATGTTCTTGAGTCGATATATGTCGATCTGAGCACAGCTGGGCCACGTATATACAGCATGGGGGTAGTTGTGATACCAGCCAGCTGCAACCCACGGCTATATAGGACCTACAGGCGATGTTCTTGAGTCGATATATGTCGATCTGAGCACAGCTGGGCCCCGCATATACAACATGGGGGTAGCTCTGATACCAGCCAGATGAAACCCACGGCCATATAGGACCTACAGGCGATGTTCTTGAGTGGATATATGTCGATCTGAGAACAGCTGGGCGCCGTAAATACAGCATGGGGGTAGCTCTGATACCAGCCAGATGCAACCCACGGCCATATAAGACCTACAGGCGATGTTCTTGAGTCGATATATGTCGATCTGAGCACAGCTGGGCCACGTATATACAGCATGGGGGTAGCTGTGATACCAGCCAGCTGCAACTTACGGCTATATAGGACCTACAGGCGATGTTCTTGAGTCGATCTAAGCACAGCTGGGCCCCGTATATACAGCATGGGGGGTAGCTGTGATACCAGCCAGATGCAACCCACAACCATATAGGACCTACAGGCGATGCTCTTGAGTGGATATATGTCGATCTGAGCACAGCTGGGCGCCGTATATACAGCATGGAGGTAGCTCTCATACCTGCCAGATGCAACCCACGGCCATATAGGACCTACAGGCGATGTTCTTGAGTGGATATATGTCAATCTGAGCACAGCTGGGCCACGTATATACAGCATGGGGGTAGCTCTGATACCAGCCAGCTGAAACCCACGGCTATATAGGACCTACAGGCGATGTTCTTGAGTCGATCTGAGCACAGCTGGGCCCCGTACATACAGCATGGGGGTAGCTCTGATACCAGCCAGATCCAACCAACGGCCATATAGGACCTGCAGGCGATGGTCTTGAGTGGATATATGTCGATCTGAGCACAGCTGGGCGCCGTATATACAGCATGGGGGTAGATCTGATACCAGCCAGATGCAACCCACTGCCATATAGGACCTACAGGCGATGTTCTTGAATCGATATATGTCGTTCTGAGCACAGCTGGGCCACGTATATACAGCATGGGGGTAGCTGTGATACCAGCCAGCTGCAACCCACGGCTATATAGGACCTACAGGCGATGTTCTTGAGTCGATATATGTCGATCTGAGCACAGCTGGGCCCCGTATATACAGCATGGGGGTAGCTCTGATACCAGCCAGATTCAACCCACGGACATATAGGACCTACAGGCGATGTTCTTGAGTGGATATATATCGATCTGAGCACAGCTGGGCGCCGTATATACAGCATCGGGGTAGCTCTGATACCATTCAGATGCAACCCACGGCCATATATTACCTACAGGCGATGTTCTTGAGTGGATATATGTCGATCTGAGCACAGCTCGGCGCCGTAAATACAGCATGTGGGTAGCTCTGATACCAGCCAGATGCAACCCACGGCCATATAGGACCTACAGGCGATGTTCTTGAGTGGATATATGTCGATCTGAGCACAGCTGGGCGCCGTATGTACAGCATGGGGGTAGTTCTGATACCAGCCAGATGCAACGCACGGCCATATAGGACCTACAGGCGATGTTCTTGAGACGATATATGTCGATCTGAGTACAGCTAGGCCACGTATATACAGCATGGGGGTAGCTGTGATACCAGCCAGCTAAAACCCCCGGCTATATAGGACCTACAGACGATGTTCTTGAGTCGATATATGTCGATCTGAGCACAGCTGGGCCCCGTATATACAGCATGGGGGTAGCTCTGATACCAGCCAGATGCAACCCACGGCCATATTGGACCTACAGGCGATGTTCTTGAGTCGATATATGTCGATCTGAGCACAGCTGGGCCACGTATATACAGCATGGGGCTAGCTGTGATACCAGCCAGCTAAAACCCCCAGCTATATAGGACCTACAGACGATGTTCTTGAGTCGATATATGTCGATCTGAGCACAGCTGGGCCCCGTATATACAGCATGGGGGTAGCTCTGATACCAGCCAGATGCAACCCACGTCCATATAAGACCTACAGGCGATGTTCTTGAGTCGATATATGTCGATCTGAGCACAGCTGGGCCACGTATATACAGCATGGGGGTAGCTGTGATACCAGCCAGCTGCAACTTACGGCTATATAGGACCTACAGGCGATGTTCTTGAGTCGATCTAAGCACAGCTGGGCCCCGTATATACAGCATGGGGGGTAGCTGTGATACCAGCCAGATGCAACCCACAACCATATAGGACCTACAGGCGATGTTCTTGAGTGGATATATGTCGATCTGAGCACAGCTGGGCGCCGTATATACAGCATGGAGGTAGCTCTGATACCAGCCAGATGCAACCCACGGCCATATAGGACCTACAGGCTATGTTCTTGAGTGGATATATGTCAATCTGAGCACAGCTGGGCCACGTATATACAGCATGGGGGTAGCTCTGATACCAGCCAGCTGAAACCCACGGCTATATAGGACCTACAGGCGATGTTCTTGAGTCGATCTGAGCACAGCTGGGCCCCGTATATACAGCATGGGGGTAGCTCTGATACCAGCCAGATCCAACCAACGGCCATATAGGACCTACAGGCGATGTTCTTGAGTAGATATATGTCGATCTGAGCACAGCTGGGCGCCGTATATACAGCATGGGGGTAGATCTGATACCAGCCAGATGCAACCCACGGCCATATAGGACCTACAGGCGATGTTCTTGAATCGATATATGTCGTTCTGAGCACAGCTGGGCCACGTATATACAGCATGGGGGTAGCTGTGATACCAGTCAGCTGCAACCCACGGCTATATAGGACCTACAGGCGATGTTCTTGAGTCGATATATGTCGATCTGAGCACAGCTGGGCCCCGTATATACAGCATGGGGGTAGCTCTGATACCAGCCAGATTCAACCCACGGCAATATAGGACCTACAGGCGATGTTCTTGAGTGGATATATATCGATCTGAGCACAGCTGGGCGCCGTATATACAGCATCGGGGTAGCTCTGATACCATTCAGATGCAACCCACGGCCATATAGGACCTACAGGCGATGTTCTTGAGTGGATATATGTCGATCTGAGCACAGCTCGGCGCCGTAAATACAGCATGTGGGTAGCTCTGATACCAGCCAGATGCAACCCACGGCCATATAGGACCTAGAGGCGATGTTCTTGAGTGGATATATGTCGATCTGAGCACAGCTGGGCGCCGTATGTACAGCATGGGTGTAGTTCTGATACCAGCCAGATGCAACCCACGGCCATATAGGACCTACAGGCGATGTTCTTGAGACGATATATGTCGATCTGAGTACAGCTAGGCCACGTATATACAGCATGGGGGTAGCTGTGATTCCAGCCAGCTAAAACCCCCGGCTATATATTACCTACAGACGATGTTCTTGAGTCGATATATGTCGATCTGAGCACAGCTGGGCCCCGTATATACAGCATGGGGGTAGCTCTGATACCAGCCAGATGCAACCCACGGCCATATAGGACCTACAGGCGATGTTCTTGAGTGGATATATGTCGATCTGAGCATGGGGGTAGCTCTGATACCAGCCAGATGCATCCCACGGCCATATAGGACCTACAGGCGATGTTCTTGAATCGATATATGTCGATCTGAGCACAGCAGGGCCACGTATATACAGCATGGGGGTAGCTGTCATACCAGCCAGCTGCAACCCACGGCTATATAGGACCTACAGGCGATGTTCTTGATTCGATATATGTCGATCTGAGCACAGCAGGGCCACGTATATACAGCATGGGGGTAGCTGTCATACCAGCCAGCTGCAACCCACGGCTATATAAGACCTACAGGCGATGTTCTTCAGTGAATATATGTCGATCTGAGCACAGCTGGGCGCCGTATATATAGCATGGGGGTAGCTCTGATACCAACCAGATGCAACCCACGGCCATATAGGACCTACAGGCGATGTTCTTGAATCGATATATGTCGATCTGAGCACAGCTGGGCCACGTATATACAGCATGGGGGTATCTGTGATACCAGCCAGCTGCAACCCACGGCTATATAGGACCTACAGGCGATGTTCTTGAGTGGATATATGTCGATCTGAGCACAGCTCGGCGCCGTAAATACAGCATGTGGGTAGCTCTGATACCAGCCAGATGCAACCCACGGCCATATAGGACCTACAGGCGATGTTCTTGAGTGGATATATGTCGATCTGAGCACAGCTGGGCGCCGTATGTACATCATGGGGGTAGTTCTGATACCAGCCAGATGCAACGCACGGCCATATAGGACCTACAGGCGATGTTCTTGAGACGATATATGTCGATCTGAGTACAGCTAGGCCACGTATATACAGCATGGGGGTAGCTGTGATACCAGCCAGCTAAAACCCCCGGCTATATAGGACCTACAGACGATGTTCTTGAGTCGATATATGTCGATCTGAGCACAGCTGGGCCCCGTATATACAGCATGGGGGTAGCTCTGATACCAGCCAGATGCAACCCACGGCCATATAGGACCTACAGGCGATGTTCTTGAGTGGATATATGTCGATCTGAGCACAGGTGGGCGCCGTATATACAGCATGGGGGTAGCTCTGATACCAGCCAGATGCAACCCACGGCCATATAGGACCTACAGGCGATGTTCTTGAATCGATATATGTCGATCTGAGCACAGCTGGGCCACGTATATACAGCATGGGGGTAGCTGTCATACCAGCCAGCTGCAACCCACGGCTATATAGGACCTACAGGCGATGTTCTTGATTCGATATATGTCGATCTGAGCACAGCTGGGCCCCGTATATACAGCATGGGGGTAGCTCTGATTCTAGCCAGATGCAACCCACGGCCATATAAGACCTACAAGCGATGTTCTTGAGTGAATATATGTCGATCTGAGCACAGCTGGGCGCCGTATATACAGCATGGGGGTAGCTCTGATACCAACCAGATGCAACCCACGGCCATATAGGACCTACAGGCGATGTTCTTGAATCGATATATGTCGATCTGAGCACAGCTGGGCCACGTATATACAGCATGGGGGTAGCTGTGATACCAGCCAGCTGCAACCCACGGCTATATAGGACCTACAGGCGATGTTCTTGATTCGATATATGTCGATCTGAGCACAGCTGGGCCCCGTATATACAGCATGGAGGTAGCTCTGATACCAGCCAGATGCAACCTACGGCCATATAGGACCTACAGGCGATGTTCTTGAGTCGATATATGTCGATCTGAGCACAGCTGGGCCACGTATATACCGCATGGGGGTAGCTGTGATACCAGCCAGCTGCAACCCACGGCTAAATAGGTCCTACAGGCGATGTTCTTGAGTCGATATATGTCGATCTGAGCACAGCTGGGCCACGTATATACAGCATGGGGGTAGTTGTGATACCAGCCAGCTGCAACCCACGGCTATATAGGACCTACAGGCGATGTTCTTGAGTCGATATATGTCGATCTGAGCACAGCTGGGCCCCGCATATACAACATGGGGGTAGCTCTGATACCAGCCAGATGAAACCCACGGCCATATAGGACCTACAGGCGATGTTCTTGAGTGGATATATGTCGATCTGAGCACAGCTGGGCGCCGTAAATACAGCATGGGGGTAGCTCTGATACCAGCCAGATGCAACCCACGGCCATATAAGACCTACAGGCGATGTTCTTGAGTCGATATATGTCGATCTGAGCACAGCTGGGCCACGTATATACAGCATGGGGGTAGCTGTGATACCAGCCAGCTGCAACTTACGGCTATATAGGACCTACAGGCGATGTTCTTGAGTCGATCTAAGCACAGCTGGGCCCCGTATATACAGCATGGGGGGTAGCTGTGATACCAGCCAGATGCAACCCACAACCATATAGGACCTACAGGCGATGCTCTTGAGTGGATATATGTCGATCTGAGCACAGCTGGGCGCCGTATATACAGCATGGAGGTAGCTCTGATACCTGCCAGATGCAACCCACGGCCATATAGGACCTACAGGCGATGTTCTTGAGTGGATATATGTCAATCTGAGCACAGCTGGGCCACGTATATACAGCATGGGGGTAGCTCTGATACCAGCCAGCTGAAACCCACGGCTATATAGGACCTACAGGCGATGTTCTTGAGTCGATCTGAGCACATCTGGGCCCCGTACATACAGCATGGGGGTAGCTCTGATACCAGCCAGATCCAACCAACGGCCATATAGGACCTGCAGGCGATGGTCTTGAGTGGATATATGTCGATCTGAGCACAGCTGGGCGCCGTATATACAGCATGGGGGTAGATCTGATACCAGCCAGATGCAACCCACTGCCATATAGGACCTACAGGCGATGTTCTTGAATCGATATATGTCGTTCTGAGCACAGCTGGGCCACGTATATACAGCATGGGGGTAGCTGTGATACCAGCCAGCTGCAACCCACGGCTATATAGGACCTACAGGCGATGTTCTTGAGTCGATATATGTCGATCTGAGCACAGCTGGGCCCCGTATATACAGCATGGGGGTAGCTCTGATACCAGCCAGATTCAACCCACGGACATATAGGACCTACAGGCGATGTTCTTGAGTGGATATATATCGATCTGAGCACAGCTGGGCGCCGTATATACAGCATCGGGGTAGCTCTGATACCATTCAGATGCAACCCACGGCCATATATTACCTACAGGCGATGTTCTTGAGTGGATATATGTCGATCTGAGCACAGCTCGGCGCCGTAAATACAGCATGTGGGTAGCTCTGATACCAGCCAGATGCAACCCACGGCCATATAGGACCTACAGGCGATGTTCTTGAGTGGATATATGTCGATCTGAGCACAGCTGGGCGCCGTATGTACAGCATGGGGGTAGTTCTGATACCAGCCAGATGCAACGCACGGCCATATAGGACCTACAGGCGATGTTCTTGAGACGATATATGTCGATCTGAGTACAGCTAGGCCACGTATATACAGCATGGGGGTAGCTGTGATACCAGCCAGCTAAAACCCCCGGCTATATAGGACCTACAGACGATGTTCTTGAGTCGATATATGTCGATCTGAGCACAGCTGGGCCCCGTATATACAGCATGGGGGTAGCTCTGATACCAGCCAGATGCAACCCACGGCCATATAGGACCTACAGGCGATGTTCTTGAGTCGATATATGTCGATCTGAGCACAGCTGGGCCACGTATATACAGCATGGGGCTAGCTGTGATACCAGCCAGCTAAAACCCCCAGCTATATAGGACCTACAGACGATGTTCTTGAGTCGATATATGTCGATCTGAGCACAGCTGGGCCCCGTATATACAGCATGGGGGTAGCTCTGATACCAGCCAGATGCAACCCACGTCCATATAAGACCTACAGGCGATGTTCTTGAGTCGATATATGTCGATCTGAGCACAGCTGGGCCACGTATATACAGCATGGGGGTAGCTGTGATACCAGCCAGCTGCAACTTACGGCTATATAGGACCTACAGGCGATGTTCTTGAGTCGATCTAAGCACAGCTGGGCCCCGTATATACAGCATGGGGGGTAGCTGTGATACCAGCCAGATGCAACCCACAACCATATAGGACCTACAGGCGATGTTCTTGAGTGGATATATGTCGATCTGAGCACAGCTGGGCGCCGTATATACAGCATGGAGGTAGCTCTGATACCAGCCAGATGCAACCCACGGCCATATAGGACCTACAGGCTATGTTCTTGAGTGGATATATGTCAATCTGAGCACAGCTGGGCCACGTATATACAGCATGGGGGTAGCTCTGATACCAGCCAGCTGAAACCCACGGCTATATAGGACCTACAGGCGATGTTCTTGAGTCGATCTGAGCACAGCTGGGCCCCGTATATACAGCATGGGGGTAGCTCTGATACCAGCCAGATCCAACCAACGGCCATATAGGACCTACAGGCGATGTTCTTGAGTAGATATATGTCGATCTGAGCACAGCTGGGCGCCGTATATACAGCATGGGGGTAGATCTGATACCAGCCAGATGCAACCCACGGCCATATAGGACCTACAGGCGATGTTCTTGAATCGATATATGTCGTTCTGAGCACAGCTGGGCCACGTATATACAGCATGGGGGTAGCTGTGATACCAGTCAGCTGCAACCCACGGCTATATAGGACCTACAGGCGATGTTCTTGAGTCGATATATGTCGATCTGAGCACAGCTGGGCCCCGTATATACAGCATGGGGGTAGCTCTGATACCAGCCAGATTCAACCCACGGCTATATAGGACCTACAGGCGATGTTCTTGAGTGGATATATATCGATCTGAGCACAGCTGGGCGCCGTATATACAGCATCGGGGTAGCTCTGATACCATTCAGATGCAACCCACGGCCATATAGGACCTACAGGCGATGTTCTTGAGTGGATATATGTCGATCTGAGCACAGTTCGGCGCCGTAAATACAGCATGTGGGTAGCTCTGATACCAGCCAGATGCAACCCACGGCCATATAGGACCTAGAGGCGATGTTCTTGAGTGGATATATGTCGATCTGAGCACAGCTGGGCGCCGTATGTACAGCATGGGTGTAGTTCTGATACCAGCCAGATGCAACCCACGGCCATATAGGACCTACAGGCGATGTTCTTGAGACGATATATGTCGATCTGAGTACAGCTAGGCCACGTATATACAGCATGGGGGTAGCTGTGATTCCAGCCAGCTAAAACCCCCGGCTATATATTACCTACAGACGATGTTCTTGAGTCGATATATGTCGATCTGAGCACAGCTGGGCCCCGTATATACAGCATGGGGGTAGCTCTGATACCAGCCAGATGCAACCCACGGCCATATAGGACCTACAGGCGATGTTCTTGAGTGGATATATGTCGATCTGAGCATGGGGGTAGCTCTGATACCAGCCAGATGCAACCCACGGCCATATAGGACCTACAGGCGATGTTCTTGAATCGATATATGTCGATCTGAGCACAGCAGGGCCACGTATATACAGCATGGGGGTAGCTGTCATACCAGCCAGCTGCAACCCACGGCTATATAGGACCTACAGGCGATGTTCTTGATTCGATATATGTCGATCTGAGCACAGCAGGGCCACGTATATACAGCATGGGGGTAGCTGTCATACCAGCCAGCTGCAACCCACGGCTATATAACACCTACAGGCGATGTTCTTGAGTGAATATATGTCGATCTGAGCACAGCTGGGCGCCGTATATATAGCATGGGGGTAGCTCTGATACCAACCAGATGCAACCCACGGCCATATAGGACCTACAGGCGATGTTCTTGAGTGGATATATGTCGATCTGAGCACAGGTGGGCGCCGTATATACAGCATGGGGGTAGCTCTGATACCAGCCAGATGCAACCCACGGCCATATAGGACCTACAGGCGATGTTCTTGAATCGATATATGTCGATCTGAGTACAGCTGGGCCACGTATATACAGCATGGGGGTAGCTGTCATACCAGCCAGCTGCAACCCACGGCTATATAGGACCTACAGGCGATGTTCTTGATTCGATATATGTCGATCTGAGCACAGCTGGGCCCCGTATATACAGCATGGGGGTAGCTCTGATTCTAGCCAGATGCAACCCACGGCCATATAAGACCTACAAGCGATGTTCTTGAGTGAATATATGTCGATCTGAGCACAGCCGGGCGCCGTATATACAGCATGGGGGTAGCTCTGATACCAACCAGATGCAACCTACGGCCATATAGGACCTACAGGCGATGTTCTTGAATCGATATATGTCGATCTGAGCACAGCTGGGCCACGTATATACAGCATGGGGGTAGCTGTGATACCAGCCAGCTGCAACCCACGGCTATATAGGACCTACAGGCGATGTTCTTGATTCGATATATGTCGATCTGAGCACAGCTGGGCCCCGTATATACAGCATGGAGGTAGCTCTGATACCAGCCAGATGCAACCCACGGCCATATAGGACCTACAGGCGATGTTCTTGAGTCGATATATGTCGATCTGAGCACAGCTGGGCCACGTATATACCGCATGGGGGTAGCTGTGATACCAGCCAGCTGCAACCCACGGCTAAATAGGTCCTACAGGCGATGTTCTTGAGTCGATATATGTCGATCTGAGCACAGCTGGGCCACGTATATACAGCATGGGGGTAGTTGTGATACCAGCCAGCTGCAACCCACGGCTATATAGGACCTACAGGCGATGTTCTTGAGTCGATATATGTCGATCTGAGCACAGCTGGGCCCCGCATATACAACATGGGGGTAGCTCTGATACCAGCCAGATGAAACCCACGGCCATATAGGACCTACAGGCGATGTTCTTGAGTGGATATATGTCGATCTGAGCACAGCTGGGCGCCGTAAATACAGCATGGGGGTAGCTCTGATACCAGCCAGATGCAACCCACGGCCATATAAGACCTACAGGCGATGTTCTTGAGTCGATATATGTCGATCTGAGCACAGCTGGGCCACGTATATACAGCATGGGGGTAGCTGTGATACCAGCCAGCTGCAACTTACGGCTATATAGGACCTACAGGCGATGTTCTTGAGTCGATCTAAGCACAGCTGGGCCCCGTATATACAGCATGGGGGGTAGCTGTGATACCAGCCAGATGCAACCCACAACCATATAGGACCTACAGGCGATGCTCTTGAGTGGATATATGTCGATCTGAGCACAGCTGGGCGCCGTATATACAGCATGGAGGTAGCTCTGATACCTGCCAGATGCAACCCACGGCCATATAGGACCTACAGGCGATGTTCTTGAGTGGATATATGTCAATCTGAGCACAGCTGGGCCACGTATATACAGCATGGGGGTAGCTCTGATACCAGCCAGCTGAAACCCACGGCTATATAGGACCTACAGGCGATGTTCTTGAGTCGATCTGAGCACAGCTGGGCCCCGTACATACAGCATGGGGGTAGCTCTGATACCAGCCAGATCCAACCAACGGCCATATAGGACCTGCAGGCGATGGTCTTGAGTGGATATATGTCGATCTGAGCACAGCTGGGCGCCGTATATACAGCATGGGGGTAGATCTGATACCAGCCAGATGCAACCCACTGCCATATAGGACCTACAGGCGATGTTCTTGAATCGATATATGTCGTTCTGAGCACAGCTGGGCCACGTATATACAGCATGGGGGTAGCTGTGATACCAGCCAGCTGCAACCCACGGCTATATAGGACCTACAGGCGATGTTCTTGAGTCGATATATGTCGATCTGAGCACAGCTGGGCCCCGTATATACAGCATGGGGGTAGCTCTGATACCAGCCAGATTCAACCCACGGACATATAGGACCTACAGGCGATGTTCTTGAGTGGATATATATCGATCTGAGCACAGCTGGGCGCCGTATATACAGCATCGGGGTAGCTCTGATACCATTCAGATGCAACCCACGGCCATATATTACCTACAGGCGATGTTCTTGAGTGGATATATGTCGATCTGAGCACAGCTCGGCGCCGTAAATACAGCATGTGGGTGGCTCTGATACCAGCCAGATGCAACCCACGGCCATATAGGACCTACAGGCGATGTTCTTGAGTGGATATATGTCGATCTGAGCACAGCTGGGCGCCGTATGTACAGCATGGGGGTAGTTCTGATACCAGCCAGATGCAACGCACGGCCATATAGGACCTACAGGCGATGTTCTTGAGACGATATATGTCGATCTGAGTACAGCTAGGCCACGTATATACAGCATGGGGGTAGCTGTGATACCAGCCAGCTAAAACCCCCGGCTATATAGGACCTACAGACGATGTTCTTGAGTCGATATATGTCGATCTGAGCACAGCTGGGCCCCGTATATACAGCATGGGGGTAGCTCTGATACCAGCCAGATGCAACCCACGGCCATATAGGACCTACAGGCGATGTTCTTGAGTCGATATATGTCGATCTGAGCACAGCTGGGCCACGTATATACAGCATGGGGCTAGCTGTGATACCAGCCAGCTAAAACCCCCAGCTATATAGGACCTACAGACGATGTTCTTGAGTCGATATATGTCGATCTGAGCACAGCTGGGCCCCGTATATACAGCATGGGGGTAGCTCTGATACCAGCCAGATGCAACCCACGTCCATATAAGACCTACAGGCGATGTTCTTGAGTCGATATATGTCGATCTGAGCACAGCTGGGCCACGTATATACAGCATGGGGGTAGCTGTGATACCAGCCAGCTGCAACTTACGGCTATATAGGACCTACAGGCGATGTTCTTGAGTCGATCTAAGCACAGCTGGGCCCCGTATATACAGCATGGGGGGTAGCTGTGATACCAGCCAGATGCAACCCACAACCATATAGGACCTACAGGCGATGTTCTTGAGTGGATATATGTCGATCTGAGCACAGCTGGGCGCCGTATATACAGCATGGAGGTAGCTCTGATACCAGCCAGATGCAACCCACGGCCATATAGGACCTACAGGCTATGTTCTTGAGTGGATATATGTCAATCTGAGCACAGCTGGGCCACGTATATACAGCATGGGGGTAGCTCTGATACCAGCCAGCTGAAACCCACGGCTATATAGGACCTACAGGCGATGTTCTTGAGTCGATCTGAGCACAGCTGGGCCCCGTATATACAGCATGGGGGTAGCTCTGATACCAGCCAGATCCAACCAACGGCCATATAGGACCTACAGGCGATGTTCTTGAGTAGATATATGTCGATCTGAGCACAGCTGGGCGCCGTATATACAGCATGGGGGTAGATCTGATACCAGCCAGATGCAACCCACGGCCATATAGGACCTACAGGCGATGTTCTTGAATCGATATATGTCGTTCTGAGCACAGCTGGGCCACGTATATACAGCATGGGGGTAGCTGTGATACCAGTCAGCTGCAACCCACGGCTATATAGGACCTACAGGCGATGTTCTTGAGTCGATATATGTCGATCTGAGCACAGCTGGGCCCCGTATATACAGCATGGGGGTAGCTCTGATACCAGCCAGATTCAACCCACGGCTATATAGGACCTACAGGCGATGTTCTTGAGTGGATATATATCGATCTGAGCACAGCTGGGCGCCGTATATACAGCATCGGGGTAGCTCTGATACCATTCAGATGCAACCCACGGCCATATAGGACCTACAGGCGATGTTCTTGAGTGGATATATGTCGATCTGAGCACAGCTCGGCGCCGTAAATACAGCATGTGGGTAGCTCTGATACCAGCCAGATGCAACCCACGGCCATATAGGACCTAGAGGCGATGTTCTTGAGACGATATATGTCGATCTGAGTACAGCTAGGCCACGTATATACAGCATGGGGGTAGCTGTGATTCCAGCCAGCTAAAACCCCCGGCTATATATTACCTACAGACGATGTTCTTGAGTCGATATATGTCGATCTGAGCACAGCTGGGCCCCGTATATACAGCATGGGGGTAGCTCTGATACCAGCCAGATGCAACCCACGGCCATATAGGACCTACAGGCGATGTTCTTGAGTGGATATATGTCGATCTGAGCACAGCTCGGCGCCGTAAATACAGCATGGGTGTAGTTCTGATACCAGCCAGATGCAACCCACGGCCATATAGGACCTACAGGCGATGTTCTTGAGACGATATATGTCGATCTGAGTACAGCTAGGCCACGTATATACAGCATGGGGGTAGCTGTGATTCCAGCCAGCTAAAACCCCCGGCTATATATTACCTACAGACGATGTTCTTGAGTCGATATATGTCGATCTGAGCACAGCTGGGCCCCGTATATACAGCATGGGGGTAGCTCTGATACCAGCCAGATGCAACCCACGGCCATATAGGACCTACAGGCGATGTTCTTGAGTGGATATATGTCGATCTGAGCATGGGGGTAGCTCTGATACCAGCCAGATGCAACCCACGGCCATATAGGACCTACAGGCGATGTTCTTGAATCGATATATGTCGATCTGAGCACAGCAGGGCCACGTATATACAGCATGGGGGTAGCTGTCATACCAGCCAGCTGCAACCCACGGCTATATAGGACCTACAGGCGATGTTCTTGATTCGATATATGTCGATCTGAGCACAGCAGGGCCACGTATATACAGCATGGGGGTAGCTGTCATACCAGCCAGCTGCAACCCACGGCTATATAAGACCTACAGGCGATGTTCTTGAGTGAATATATGTCGATCTGAGCACAGCTGGGCGCCGTATATCTAGCATGGGGGTAGCTCTGATACCAACCAGATGCAACCCACGGCCATATAGGACCTACAGGCGATGTTCTTGAATCGATATATGTCGATCTGAGCACAGCTGGGCCACGTATATACAGCATGGGGGTATCTGTGATACCAGCCAGCTGCAACCCACGGCTATATAGGACCTACAGGCGATGTTCTTGAGTGGATATATGTCGATCTGAGCACAGCTCGGCGCCGTAAATACAGCATGTGGGTAGCTCTGATACCAGCCAGATGCAACCCACGGCCATATAGGACCTACAGGCGATGTTCTTGAGTGGATATATGTCGATCTGAGCACAGCTGGGCGCCGTATGTACATCATGGGGGTAGTTCTGATACCAGCCAGATGCAACGCACGGCCATATAGGACCTACAGGCGATGTTCTTGAGACGATATATGTCGATCTGAGTACAGCTAGGCCACGTATATACAGCATGGGGGTAGCTGTGATACCAGCCAGCTAAAACCCCCGGCTATATAGGACCTACAGACGATGTTCTTGAGTCGATATATGTCGATCTGAGCACAGCTGGGCCCCGTATATACAGCATGGGGGTAGCTCTGATACCAGCCAGATGCAACCCACGGCCATATAGGACCTACAGGCGATGGTCTTGAGTGGATATATGTCGATCTGAGCACAGGTGGGCGCCGTATATACAGCATGGGGGTAGCTCTGATACCAGCCAGATGCAACCCACGGCCATATAGGACCTACAGGCGATGTTCTTGAATCGATATATGTCGATCTGAGCACAGCTGGGCCACGTATATACAGCATGGGGGTAGCTGTCATACCAGCCAGCTGCAACCCACGGCTATATAGGACCTACAGGCGATGTTCTTGATTCGATATATGTCGATCTGAGCACAGCTGGGCCCCGTATATACAGCATGGGGGTAGCTCTGATTCTAGCCAGATGCAACCCACGGCCATATAAGACCTACAAGCGATGTTCTTGAGTGAATATATGTCGATCTGAGCACAGCTGGGCGCCGTATATACAGCATGGGGGTAGCTCTGATACCAACCAGATGCAACCCACGGCCATATAGGACCTACAGGCGATGTTCTTGAATCGATATATGTCGATCTGAGCACAGCTGGGCCACGTATATACAGCATGGGGGTAGCTGTGATACCAGCCAGCTGCAACCCACGGCTATATAGGACCTACAGGCGATGTTCTTGATTCGATATATGTCGATCTGAGCACAGCTGGGCCCCGTATATACAGCATGGAGGTAGCTCTGATACCAGCCAGATGCAACCCACGGCCATATAGGACCTACAGGCGATGTTCTTGAGTCGATATATGTCGATCTGAGCACAGCTGGGCCACGTATATACCGCATGGGGGTAGCTGTGATACCAGCCAGCTGCAACCCACGGCTAAATAGGTCCTACAGGCGATGTTCTTGAGTCGATATATGTCGATCTGAGCACAGCTGGGCCACGTATATACAGCATGGGGGTAGTTGTGATACCAGCCAGCTGCAACCCACGGCTATATAGGACCTACAGGCGATGTTCTTGAGTCGATATATGTCGATCTGAGCACAGCTGGGCCCCGCATATACAACATGGGGGTAGCTCTGATACCAGCCAGATGAAACCCACGGCCATATAGGACCTACAGGCGATGTTCTTGAGTGGATATATGTCGATCTGAGCACAGCTGGGCGCCGTAAATACAGCATGGGGGTAGCTCTGATACCAGCCAGATGCAACCCACGGCCATATAAGACCTACAGGCGATGTTCTTGAGTCGATATATGTCGATCTGAGCACAGCTGGGCCACGTATATACAGCATGGGGGTAGCTGTGATACCAGCCAGCTGCAACTTACGGCTATATAGGACCTACAGGCGATGTTCTTGAGTCGATCTAAGCACAGCTGGGCCCCGTATATACAGCATGGGGGGTAGCTGTGATACCAGCCAGATGCAACCCACAACCATATAGGACCTACAGGCGATGCTCTTGAGTGGATATATGTCGATCTGAGCACAGCTGGGCGCCGTATATACAGCATGGAGGTAGCTCTGATACCTGCCAGATGCAACCCACGGCCATATAGGACCTACAGGCGATGTTCTTGAGTGGATATATGTCAATCTGAGCACAGCTGGGCCACGTATATACAGCATGGGGGTAGCTCTGATACCAGCCAGCTGAAACCCACGGCTATATAGGACCTACAGGCGATGTTCTTGAGTCGATCTGAGCACAGCTGGGCCCCGTACATACAGCATGGGGGTAGCTCTGATACCAGCCAGATCCAACCAACGGCCATATAGGACCTGCAGGCGATGGTCTTGAGTGGATATATGTCGATCTGAGCACAGCTGGGCGCCGTATATACAGCATGGGGGTAGATCTGATACCAGCCAGATGCAACCCACTGCCATATAGGACCTACAGGCGATGTTCTTGAATCGATATATGTCGTTCTGAGCACAGCTGGGCCACGTATATACAGCATGGCGGTAGCTGTGATACCAGCCAGCTGCAACCCACGGCTATATAGGACCTACAGGCGATGTTCTTGAGTCGATATATGTCGATCTGAGCACAGCTGGGCCCCGTATATACAGCATGGGGGTAGCTCTGATACCAGCCAGATTCAACCCACGGACATATAGGACCTACAGGCGATGTTCTTGAGTGGATATATATCGATCTGAGCACAGCTGGGCGCCGTATATACAGCATCGGGGTAGCTCTGATACCATTCAGATGCAACCCACGGCCATATATTACCTACAGGCGATGTTCTTGAGTGGATATATGTCGATCTGAGCACAGCTCGGCGCCGTAAATACAGCATGTGGGTAGCTCTGATACCAGCCAGATGCAACCCACGGCCATATAGGACCTACAGGCGATGTTCTTGAGTGGATATATGTCGATCTGAGCACAGCTGGGCGCCGTATGTACAGCATGGGGGTAGTTCTGATACCAGCCAGATGCAACGCACGGCCATATAGGACCTACAGGCGATGTTCTTGAGACGATATATGTCGATATGAGTACAGCTAGGCCACGTATATACAGCATGGGGGTAGCTGTGATACCAGCCAGCTAAAACCCCCGGCTATATAGGACCTACAGACGATGTTCTTGAGTCGATATATGTCGATCTGAGCACAGCTGGGCCCCGTATATACAGCATGGGGGTAGCTCTGATACCAGCCAGATGCAACCCACGGCCATATAGGACCTACAGGCGATGTTCTTGAGTCGATATATGTCGATCTGAGCACAGCTGGGCCACGTATATACAGCATGGGGCTAGCTGTGATACCAGCCAGCTAAAACCCCCAGCTATATAGGACCTACAGACGATGTTCTTGAGTCGATATATGTCGATCTGAGCACAGCTGGGCCCCGTATATACAGCATGGGGGTAGCTCTGATACCAGCCAGATGCAACCCACGTCCATATAAGACCTACAGGCGATGTTCTTGAGTCGATATATGTCGATCTGAGCACAGCTGGGCCACGTATATACAGCATGGGGGTAGCTGTGATACCAGCCAGCTGCAACTTACGGCTATATAGGACCTACAGGCGATGTTCTTGAGTCGATCTAAGCACAGCTGGGCCCCGTATATACAGCATGGGGGGTAGCTGTGATACCAGCCAGATGCAACCCACAACCATATAGGACCTACAGGCGATGTTCTTGAGTGGATATATGTCGATCTGAGCACAGCTGGGCGCCGTATATACAGCATGGAGGTAGCTCTGATACCAGCCAGATGCAACCCACGGCCATATAGGACCTACAGGCTATGTTCTTGAGTGGATATATGTCAATCTGAGCACAGCTGGGCCACGTATATACAGCATGGGGGTAGCTCTGATACCAGCCAGCTGAAACCCACGGCTATATAGGACCTACAGGCGATGTTCTTGAGTCGATCTGAGCACAGCTGGGCCCCGTATATACAGCATGGGGGTAGCTCTGATACCAGCCA
Organism: Lordithon lunulatus; assembly: GCA_963942505.1. Classification (NCBI taxonomy): domain Eukaryota; kingdom Metazoa; phylum Arthropoda; class Insecta; order Coleoptera; family Staphylinidae; genus Lordithon; species Lordithon lunulatus. Next base: position 22,395,600 of record OZ012673.1, read on the forward strand.
GATCCAACCAACGGCCATATAGGACCTACAGGCGATGTTCTTGAGTAGATATATGTCGATCTGAGCACAGCTGGGCGCCGTATATACAGCATGGGGGTAGATCTGATACCAGCCAGATGCAACCCACGGCCATATAGGACCTACAGGCGATGTTCTTGAATCGATATATGTCGTTCTGAGCACAGCTGGGCCACGTATATACAGCATGGGGGTAGCTGTGATACCAGTCAGCTGCAACCCACGGCTATATAGGACCTACAGGCGATGTTCTTGAGTCGATATATGTCGATCTGAGCACAGCTGGGCCCCGTATATACAGCATGGGGGTAGCTCTGATACCAGCCAGATTCAACCCACGGCCATATAGGACCTACAGGCGATGTTCTTGAGTGGATATATATCGATCTGAGCACAGCTGGGCGCCGTATATACAGCATCGGGGTAGCTCTGATACCATTCAGATGCAACCCACGGCCATATAGGACCTACAGGCGATGTTCTTGAGTGGATATATGTCGATCTGAGCACAGCTCGGCGCCGTAAATACAGCATGTGGGTAGCTCTGATACCTGCCAGATGCAACCCACGGCCATATAGGACCTAGAGGCGATGTTCTTGAGTGGATATATGTCGATCTGAGCACAGCTGGGCGCCGTATGTACAGCATGGGTGTAGTTCTGATACCAGCCAGATGCAACCCACGGCCATATAGGACCTACAGGCGATGTTCTTGAGACGATATATGTCGATCTGAGTACAGCTAGGCCACGTATATACAGCATGGGGGTAGCTGTGATTCCAGCCAGCTAAAACCCCCGGCTATATATTACCTACAGACGATGTTCTTGAGTCGATATATGTCGATCTGAGCACAGCTGGGCCCCGTATATACAGCATGGGGGTAGCTCTGATACCAGCCAGATGCAACCCACGGCCATATAGGACCTACAGGCGATGTTCTTGAGTGGATATATGTCGATCTGAGCATGGGGGTAGCTCTGATACCAGCCAGATGCAACCCACGGCCATATAGGACCTACAGGCGATGTTCTTGAATCGATATATGTCGATCTGAGCACAGCAGGGCCACGTATATACAGCATGGGGGTAGCTGTCATACCAGCCAGCTGCAACCCACGGCTATATAGGACCTACAGGCGATGTTCTTGATTCGATATATGTCGATCTGAGCACAGCAGGGCCACGTATATACAGCATGGGGGTAGCTGTCATACCAGCCAGCTGCAACCCACGGCTATATAAGACCTACAGGCGATGTTCTTGAGTGAATATATGTCGATCTGAGCACAGCTGGGCGCCGTATATATAGCATGGGGGTAGCTCTGATACCAACCAGATGCAACCCACGGCCATATAGGACCTACAGGCGATGTTCTTGAATCGATATATGTCGATCTGAGCACAGCTGGGCCACGTATATACAGCATGGGGGTATCTGTGATACCAGCCAGCTGCAACCCACGGCTATATAGGACCTACAGGCGATGTTCTTGATTCGATATATGTCGATCTGAGCACAGCTGGGCCCCGTATATACAGCATGGAGGTAGCTCTGATACCAGGCAGATGCAAACCACGGCCATATAGGACCTACAGGCGATGTTCTTGAGTCGATATATGTCGATCTGAGCACAGCTGGGCCACGTATATACAGCATGGGGGTAGCTGTGATACCAGCCAGCTGCAACCCACGGCTAAATAGGACCTACAGGCGATGTTCTTGAGTCGATATATGTCGATCTGAGCACAGCTGGGCCACGTATATACAGCATGGGGGTAGTTGTGATACCAGCCAGCTGCAACCCACGGCTATATAGGACCTACAGGCGATGTTCTTGAGTCGATATATGTCGATCTGAGCACAGCTGGGCCCCGTATATACAGCATGGGGGGTAGCTGTGATACCAGCCAGATGCAACCCACAACCATATAGGACCTACAGGCGATGTTCTTGAGTGGATATATGTCGATCTGAGCACAGCTGGGCGCCGTATATACAGCATGGAGGTAGCTCTGATACCAGCCAGATGCAACCCACGGCCATATAGGACCTACAGGCGATGTTCTTGAGTGGATATATGTCAATCTGAGCACAGCTGGGCCACGTATATACAGCATGGGGGTAGCTGTGATACCAGCCAGCTGAAACCCACGGCTATATAGGACCTACAGGCGATGTTCTTGAGTCGATCTAAGCACAGCTGGGCCCCGTATATACAGCATGGGGGTAGCTCTGATACCAGCCAGATGCAACCAACGGCCATATAGGACCTACAGGCGATGTTCTTGAGTGGATATATGTCGATCTGAGCACAGCTGGGCGCCGTATATACAGCATGGGGGTAGATCTGATACCAGCCAGATGCAACCCACGGCCATATAGGACCTACAGGCGATTTTCTTGAATAGATATATGTCGTTCTGAGCACAGCTGGGCCACGTATATACAGCATGGGGGTAGCAGTGATACCAGCCAGCTGCAACCCACGGCTATATAGGACCTACAGGCGATGTTCTTGAGTCGATATATGTCGATCTGAGCACAGCTGGGCCCCGTATATACAGCATGGGGGTAGCTCTGATACCAGCCAGATTCAACCCACGGCCATATAGGACCTACAGGCGATGTTCTTGAGTGGATATATATCGATCTGAGCACAGCTGGGCGCCGTATATACAGCATCGGGGTAGCTCTGATACCATTCAGATGCAACCCACGGCCATATAGGACCTACAGGCGATGTTCTTGAGTGGATATATGTCGATCTGAGCACAGCTCGGCGCCGTAAATACAGCATGGGGGTAGCTCTGATACCAGCCAGATGCAACCCACGGCCATATAGGACCTACAGGCGATGTTCTTGAGTCGATATATGTCGATCTGAGCACAGCTGGGCCACGTATATACAGCATGGGGGTAGCTGTGATACCAGCCAGCTGCAACCCACGGCTATATAGGACCTACAGGCGATGTTCTTGAGTCGATCTGAGCACAGCTGGGCCCCGTATATGCAGCATGGGGGTAGCTGTGATACCAGCCAGATGCAAACCACGGCCATATAGGACCTACAGGCGATGTTCTTGAGTGGATATATGTCGATCTGAGCACAGCTGGGCGCCGTATATACAGCATGGAGGTAGCTCTGATACCAGCCAGATGCAACCCACGGCCATATAGGACCTACAGGCGATGTTCTTGAGTCGATATATGTCGATCTGAGCACAGCTGGGCCACGTATATACAGCATGGGGGTAGCTGTGATACCAGCCAGCTGCAACCCACGGCTATATAGGACCTACAGGCGATGTTCTTAAGTCGATCTGAGCACAGCTGGGCCCCGTATATACAGCATGGGGGTAGCTCTGATACCAGCCAGATGCAACCCACGGCCATATAGGACCTACAGGCGATGTTCTTGAGTGGATATATGTCGATCTGAGCACAGCTGGGCGCCGTATATACAGCATGGGGGTAGCTCTGATACCATTCAGATGCAACCCACGGCCATATAGGACCTACAGGCGATGTTCTTGAGTCGATATATGTCGATCTGAGCACAGCTGGGCCACATATATACAGCATGGGGGTAGCTGTGATACCAGTAAGCTGCAACCCACGGCTATATAGGACCTACAGGCGATGTTCTTGAGTCGATATATGTCGATCTGAGCACAGCTGGGCCCCGTATATACAGCATGGGGGTAGCTCTGATACCAGCTAGATGCAACCCACGGCCATATAGGACCTACAGGCGATGTTCTTGAGTGGATATATGTCGATCTGAGCACAGCTGGGCGCCGTATATACAGCATGGGGGTAGCTCTGATACCAGCCAGATGCAACCCACGGCCATATAGGACCTACAGGCGATGTTCTTGAGTGGATATATGTCGATCTGAGCACAGCTGCGCCACGTATATACAGCATGGGGGTAGCTGTGCTACCAGCCAGCTGCAACCCACGGCTATATAGGACCTACAGGCGATGTTCTAGAGTGGATATATGTCGATCTGAGCACAGCTGGGCGCCGTATATACAGCATGGGTTAGCTCTGATACCAGCCAGATTCAACCCACGGCCATATAGGACCTACAGGCGATGTTCTTGAGTGGATATATGTCAATCTGAGCACAGCTGGGCCACGTATATACAGCATGGGGGTAGCTGTGATACCAGCCAGCTGAAACCCACGGCTATATAGGACCTACAGGCGATGTTCTTGAGTCGATCTGAGCACAGCTGGGCCCCGTATATACAGCATGGGGGTAGCTCTGATACCAGCCAGATGCAACCAACGGCCATATAGGACCTACAGGCGATGTTCTTGAGTGGATATATGTCGATCTGAGCACAGCTGGGCGCCGTATATACAGCATGGGGGTAGATCTGATACCAGCCAGATGCAACCCACGGCCATATAGGACCTACAGGCGATGTTCTTGAATCGATATATGTCGTTCTGAGCACAGCTGGGCCACGTATATACAGCATGGGGGTAGCTGTGATACCAGCCAGCTGCAACCCACGGCTATATAGGACGTACAGGCAATGTTCTTGAGTCGATATATGTCGATCTGAGCACAGCTGGGCCCCGTATATACAGCATGGGGGTAGCTCTGATACCAGCCAGATTCAACCCACGGCCATATAGGACCTACAGGCGATGTTCTTGAGTGGATATATATCGATCTGAGCACAGCTGGGCGCCGTATATACAGCATCGGGGTAGCTTTGATACCATTCAGATGCAACCCACGGCCATATAGGACCTACAGGCGATGTTCTTGAGTGGATATATGTCGATATGAGCACAGCTCGGCGCCGTAAATACAGCATGGGGGTAGCTCTGATACCAGCCAGATGCAACCCACGGCCATATAGGACCTACAGGCGATGTTCTTGAGTGGATATATGTCGATCTGAGCACAGCTGGGCGCCATATGTACAGCATGGGGGTAGTTCTGATACCAGCCAGATGCAACCCACGGCCATATAGGACCTACAGGCGATGTTCTTGAGACGATATATGTAGATCTGAGTACAGCTAGGCCACGTATATACAGCATGGGGGTAGCTGTGATACCAGCCAGCTAAAACCCCCGGCTATATAGGACCTACAGACGATGTTCTTGAATAGATATATGTCGATCTGAGGACAGCTGGGCCTCGTATATACAGCATGAGGGTAGCTCTGATACCAGCCAGATGCAACCCACGGCCATATAGGACCTACAGGCGATGTTCTTGAGTGGATATATGTCGATCTGAGCACAGGTGGGCGCCGTATATACAGCATGGGGGTAGCTCTGATACCAGCCAGATGCAACCCACGGCCATATAGGACCTACAGGCGATGTTCTTGAATCGATATATGTCGATCTGAGCACAGCTGGGCCACGTATATACAGCATGGGGGTAGCTGTCATACCAGCCAGCTGCAACCCACGGCTATATAGGACCCACAGGCGATGTTCTTGATTCGATATATGTCGATCTGAGCACAGCTGGGCCCCGTATATACAGCATGGGGGTAGCTCTGATTCTGGCCAGATGCAACCCACGGCCATATAAGACCTACAGGCGATGTTCTTGAGTGAATATATGTCGATCTGAGCACAGCTGGGCGCCGTATATACAGCATGGGGGTAGCTCTGATACCAACCAGATGCAACCCACGGCCATATAGGACCTACAGGCGATGCTCTTGAATCGATATATGTCGATCTGAGCACAGCTGGGCCACGTATATACAGCATGGGGGTAGCTGTGATACCAGCCAGCTGCAACCCACGGCTATATAGGACCTACAGGCGATGTTCTTGATTCGATATATGTCGATCTGAGCACAGCTGGGCCCCGTATATACAGCATGGAGGTAGCTCTGATACCAGCCAGATGCAACCCACGGCCATATAGGACCTACAGGCGATGTTCTTGAGTCGATATATGTCGATCTGAGCACAGCTGGGCCACGTATATACCGCATGGGGGTAGCTGTGATACCAGCCAGCTGCAACCCACGGCTAAATAGGACCTACAGGCGATGTTCTTGAGTCGATATATGTCGATCTGAGCACAGCTGGGCCACGTATATACAGCATGGGGGTAGTTGTGATACCAGCCAGCTGCAACCCACGGCTATATAGGACCTACAGGCGATGTTCTTGAGTCGATATATGTCGATCTGTCGCACAGCTGGGCCCCGTATATACAGCATGGGGGTAGCTCTGATACCAGCCAGATGAAACCCACGGCCATATAGGACCTACAGGCGATGTTCTTTAGTGGATATATGTCGATCTGAGCACAGCTGGGCGCTGTAAATACAGCATGGGGGTAGCTCTGATACCAGCCAGATGCAACCCACGGCCATATAAGACCTACAGGCGATGTTCTTGAGTCGATATATGTCGATCTGAGCACAGCTGGGCCACGTATATACAGCATGGGGGTAGCTGTGATACCAGCCAGCTGCAACTTACGGCTATATAGGACCTACAGGCGATGTTCTTAAGTCGATCTAAGCACAGCTGGGCCCCGTATATACAGCATGGGGGGTAGCTGTGATACCAGCCAGATGCAACCCACAACCATATAGGACCTACAGGCGATGTTCTTGAGTGGATATATGTCGATCTGAGCACAGCTGGGCGCCGTATATACAGCATGGAGGTAGCTCTGATACCAGCCAGATGCAACCCACGGCCATATAGGACCTACAAGCGATGTTCTTGAGTGGATATATGTCAATCTGAGCACAGCTGGGCCACGTATATACAGCATGGGGTAGCTCTGATACCAGCCAGCTGAAACCCACGGCTATATAGGACCTACAGGCGATGTTCTTGAGTCGATCTGAGCACAGCTGGGCCCCGTACATACAGCATGGGGGTAGCTCTGATACCAGCAAGATCCAACCAACGGCCATATAGGACCTGCAGGCGATGTTCTTGAGAGGATATATGTCGATCTGAGCACAGCTGGGCGCCGTATATACAGCAGGGGGGTAGATCTGATACCAGCCAGATGCAACCCACGGCCATATAGGACCTACAGGCGATGTTCTTGAATCGATATATGTCGTTCTGAGCACAGCTGGGCCACGTATATACAGCATGGGGGTAGCTGTGATACCAGCCAGCTGCAACCCACGGCTATATAGGACCTACAGGCAATGTTCTTGAGTCGATATATGTCGATCTGAGCACAGCTGGGCCCCGTATATACAGCATGGGGGTAGCTCTGATACCAGCCAGATTCAACCCACGGCCATATAGGACCTACAGGCGATGTTCTTGAGTGGATATATATATCGATCTGAGCACAGCTGGGCGCCGTATATACAGCATCGGGGTGGCTCTGATACCATTCAGATGCAACCCACGGCCATATATTACCTACAGGCGATGTTCTTGAGTGGATATATGTCGATCTGAGCACAGCTCGGCGCCGTAAATACAGCATGTGGGTAGCTCTGATACCAGCCAGATGCAACCCACGGCCATATAGGACCTACAGGCGATGTTCTTGAGTGGATATATGTCGATCTGAGCACAGCTGGGCGCCGTATGTACAGCATGGGGGTAGTTCTGATACCAGCCAGATGCAACGCACGGCCATATAGGACCTACAGGCGATGTTCTTGAGACGATATATGTCGATCTGAGTACAGCTAGGCCACGTATATACAGCATGGGGGTAGCTGTGATACCAGCCAGCTAAAACCCCCGGCTATATAGGACCTACAGACGATGTTCTTGAGTCGATATATGTCGATCTGAGCACAGCTCGGCGCCGTAAATACAGCATGTGGGTAGCTCTGATACCAGCCAGATGCAACCCACGGCCATATAGGACCTACAGGCGATGTTCTTGAGTGGATATATGTCGATCTGAGCACAGCTGGGCGCCGTATGTACATCATGGGGGTAGTTCTGATACCAGCCAGATGCAACGCACGGCCATATAGGACCTACAGGCGATGTTCTTGAGACGATATATGTCGATCTGAGTACAGCTAGGCCACGTATATACAGCATGGGGGTAGCTGTGATACCAGCCAGCTAAAACCCCCGGCTATATAGGACCTACAGACGATGTTCTTGAGTCGATATATGTCGATCTGAGCACAGGTGGGCGCCGTATATACAGCATGGGGGTTGCTCTGATACCAGCCAGATGCAACCCACGGCCATATAGGACCTACAGGCGATGTTCTTGAATCGATATATGTCGATCTGAGCACAGCTGGGCCACGTATATACAGCATGGGGGTAGCTGTCATACCAGCCAGCTGCAACCCACGGCTATATAGGACCTACAGGCGATGTTCTTGATTCGATATATGTCGATCTGAGCACAGCTGGGCCCCGTATATACAGCATGGGGGTAGCTCTGATTCTAGCCAGATGCAACCCACGGCCATATAAGACCTACAGGCGATGTTCTTGAGTGAATATATGTCGATCTGAGCACAGCTGGGCGCCGTATATACAGCATGGGGGTAGCTCTGATACCAACCAGATGCAACCCACGGCCATATAGGACCTACAGGCGATGTTCTTGAATCGATATATGTCGATCTGAGCACAGCTGGGCCACGTATATACAGCATGGGGGTAGCTGTGATACCAGCCAGCTGCAACCCACGGCTATATAGGACCTACAGGCGATGTTCTTGATTCGATATATGTCGATCTGAGCACAGCTGGGCCCCGTATATACAGCATGGAGGTAGCTCTGATACCAGCCAGATGCAACCCACGGCCATATAGGACCTACAGGCGATGTTCTAGAGTCGATATATGTCGATCTGAGCACAGCTGGGCCACGTATATACCGCATGGGGGTAGCTGTGATACCAGCCAGCTGCAACCCACGGCTAAATAGGTCCTACAGGCGATGTTCTTGAGTCGATATATGTCGATCTGAGCACAGCTGGGCCACGTATATACAGCATGGGGGTAGTTGTGATACCAGCCAGCTGCAACCCACGGCTATATAGGACCTACAGGCGATGTTCTTGAGTCGATATATGTCGATCTGAGCACAGCTGGGCCCCGCATATACAACATGGGGGTAGCTCTGATACGGCCATATAAGACCTACAGGCGATGTTCTTGAGTCGATATATGTCGATCTGAGCACAGCTGGGCCACGTATATACAGCATGGGGGTAGCTGTGATACCAGCCAGCTGCAACTTACGGCTATATAGGACCTACAGGCGATGTTCTTGAGTCGATCTAAGCACAGCTGGGCCCCGTATATACAGCATGGGGGGTAGCTGTGATACCATCCAGATGCAACCCACAACCATATAGGACCTACAGGCGATGCTCTTGAGTGGATATATGTCGATCTGAGCACAGCTGGGCGCCGTATATACAGCATGGAGGTAGCTCTGATACCTGCCAGATGCAACCCACGGCCATATAGGACCTACAGGCGATGTTCTTGAGTGGATATATGTCAATCTGAGCACAGCTGGGCCACGTATATACAGCATGGGGGTAGCTCTGATACCAGCCAGCTGAAACCCACGGCTATATAGGACCTACAGGCGATGTTCTTGAGTCGATCTGAGCACAGCTGGGCCCCGTACATACAGCATGGGGGTAGCTCTGATACCAGCCAGATCCAACCAACGGCCATATAGGACCTGCAGGCGATGGTCTTGAGTGGATATATGTCGATCTGAGCACAGCTGGGCGCCGTATATACAGCATGGGGGTAGATCTGATACCAGCCAGATGCAACCCACTGCCATATAGGACCTACAGGCGATGTTCTTGAATCGATATATGTCGTTCTGAGCTCAGCTGGGCCACGTATATACAGCATGGGGGTAGCTGTGATACCAGCCAGCTGCAACCCACGGCTATATAGGACCTACAGGCGATGTTCTTGAGTCGATATATGTCGATCTGAGCACAGCTGGGCCCCGTATATACAGCATGGGGGTAGCTCTGATACCAGCCAGATTCAACCCACGGACATATAGGACCTACAGGCGATGTTCTTGAGTGGATATATATCGATCTGAGCACAGCTGGGCGCCGTATATACAGCATCGGGGTAGCTCTGATACCATTCAGATGCAACCCACGGCCATATATTACCTACAGGCGATGTTCTTGAGTGGATATATGTCGATCTGAGCACAGCTCGGCGCCGTAAATACAGCATGTGGGTAGCTCTGATACCAGCCAGATGCAACCCACGGCCATATAGGACCTACAGGCGATGTTCTTGAGTGGATATATGTCGATCTGAGCACAGCTGGGCGCCGTATGTACAGCATGGGGGTAGTTCTGATAGCAGCCAGATGCAACGCACGGCCATATAGGACCTACAGGCGATGTTCTTGAGACGATATATGTCGATCTGAGTACAGCTAGGCCACGTATATACAGCATGGGGGTAGCTGTGATACCAGCCAGCTAAAACCCCCGGCTATATAGGACCTACAGACGATGTTCTTGAGTCGATATATGTCGATCTGAGCACAGCTGGGCCCCGTATATACAGCATGGGGGTAGCTCTGATACCAGCCAGATGCAACCCACGGCCATATAGGACCTACAGGCGATGTTCTTGAGTCGATATATGTCGATCTGAGCACAGCTGGGCCACGTATATACAGCATGGGGCTAGCTGTGATACCAGCCAGCTAAAACCCCCAGCTATATAGGACCTACAGACGATGTTCTTGAGTCGATATATGTCGATCTGAGCACAGCTGGGCCCCGTATATACAGCATGGGGGTAGCTCTGATACCAGCCAGATGCAACCCACGTCCATATAAGACCTACAGGCGATGTTCTTGAGTCGATATATGTCGATCTGAGCACAGCTGGGCCACGTATATACAGCATGGGGGTAGCTGTGATACCAGCCAGCTGCAACTTACGGCTATATAGGACCTACAGGCGATGTTCTTGAGTCGATCTAAGCACAGCTGGGCCCCGTATATACAGCATGGGGGGTAGCTGTGATACCAGCCAGATGCAACCCACAACCATATAGGACCTACAGGCGATGTTCTTGAGTGGATATATGTCGATCTGAGCACAGCTGGGCGCCGTATATACAGCATGGAGGTAGCTCTGATACCAGCCAGATGCAACCCACGGCCATATAGGACCTACAGGCTATGTTCTTGAGTGGATATATGTCAATCTGAGCACAGCTGGGCCACGTATATACAGCATGGGGGTAGCTCTGATACCAGCCAGCTGAAATCCACGGCTATATAGGACCTACAGGCGATGTTCTTGAGTCGATCTGAGCACAGCTGGGCCCCGTATATACAGCATGGGGGTAGCTCTGATACCAGCCAGATCCAACCAACGGCCATATAGGACCTACAGGCGATGTTCTTGAGTGGATATATGTCGATCTGAGCACAGCTGGGCGCCGTATATACAGCATGGGGGTAGATCTGATACCAGCCAGATGCAACCCACGGCCATATAGGACCTACAGGCGATGTTCTTGAATCGATATATGTCGTTCTGAGCACAGCTGGGCCACGTATATACAGCATGGGGGTAGCTGTGATACCAGTCAGCTGCAACCCACGGCTATATAGGACCTACAGGCGATGTTCTTGAGTCGATATATGTCGATCTGAGCACAGCTGGGCCCCGTATATACAGCATGGGGGTAGCTCTGATACCAGCCAGATTCAACCCACGGCCATATAGGACCTACAGGCGATGTTCTTGAGTGGATATATATCGATCTGAGCACAGCTGGGCGCCGTATATACAGCATCGGGGTAGCTCTGATGCCATTCAGATGCAACCCACGGCCATATAGGACCTACAGGCGATGTTCTTGAGTGGATATATGTCGATCTGAGCACAGCTCGGCGCCGTAAATACAGCATGTGGGTAGCTCTGATACCAGCCAGATGCAACCCACGGCCATATAGGACCTAGAGGCGATGTTCTTGAGTGGATATATGTCGATCTGAGCACAGCTGGGCGCCGTATGTACAGCATGGGTGTAGTTCTGATACCAGCCAGATGCAACCCACGGCCATATAGGACCTACAGGCGATGTTCTTGAGACGATATATGTCGATCTGAGTACAGCTAGGCCACGTATATACAGCATGGGGGTAGCTGTGATTCCAGCCAGCTAAAACCCCCGGCTATATATTACCTACAGACGATGTTCTTGTGTCGATATATGTCGATCTGAGCACATCTGGGCCCCGTATATACAGCATGGGGGTAGCTCTGATACCAGCCAGATGCAACCCACGGCCATATAGGACCTACAGGCGATGTTCTTGAGTGGATATATGTCGATCTGAGCATGGGGGTAGCTCTGATACCAGCCAGATGCAACCCACGGCCATATAGGACCTACAGGCGATGTTCTTGAATCGATATATGACGATCTGAGCACAGCAGGGCCACGTATATACAGCATGGGGGTAGCTGTCATACCAGCCAGCTGCAACCCACGGCTATATAGGACCTACAGGCGATGTTCTTGATTCGATATATGTCGATCTGAGCACAGCAGGGCCACGTATATACAGCATGGGGGTAGCTGTCATACCAGCCAGCTGCAACCCACGGCTATATAAGACCTACAGGCGATGTTCTTGAGTGAATATATGTCGATCTGAGCACAGCTGGGCGCCGTATATATAGCATGGGGGTAGCTCTGATACCAACCAGATGCAACCCACGGCCATATAGGACCTACAGGCGATGTTCTTGAATCGATATATGTCGATCTGAGCACAGCTGGGCCACGTATATACAGCATGGGGGTATCTGTGATACCAGCCAGCTGCAACCCACGGCTATATAGGACCTACAGGCGATGTTCTTGATTCGATATATGTCGATCTGAGCACAGCTGGGCCCCGTATATACAGCATGGAGGTAGCTCTGATACCAGGCAGATGCAAACCACGGCCATATAGGACCTACAGGCGATGTTCTTGAGTCGATATATGTCGATCTGAGCACAGCTGGGCCACGTATATACAGCATGGGGGTAGCTGTGATACCAGCCAGCTGCAACCCACGGCTAAATAGGACCTACAGGCGATGTTCTTGAGTCGATATATGTCGATCTGAGCACAGCTGGGCCACGTATATACAGCATGGGGGTAGTTGTGATACCAGCCAGCTGCAACCCACGGCTATATAGGACCTACAGGCGATGTTCTTGAGTCGATATATGTCGATCTGAGCACAGCTGGGCCCCGTATATACAGCATGGGGGGTAGCTGTGATACCAGCCAGATGCAACCCACAACCATATAGGACCTACAGGCGATGTTCTTGAGTGGATATATGTCGATCTGAGCACAGCTGGGCGCCGTATATACAGCATGGAGGTAGCTCTGATACCAGCCAGATGCAACCCACGGCCATATAGGACCTACAGGCGATGTTCTTGAGTGGATATATGTCAATCTGAGCACAGCTGGGCCACGTATATACAGCATGGGGGTAGCTGTGATACCAGCCAGCTGAAACCCACGGCTATATAGGACCTACAGGCGATGTTCTTGAGTCGATCTAAGCACAGCTGGGCCCCGTATATACAGCATGGGGGTAGCTCTGATACCAGCCAGATGCAACCAACGGCCATATAGGACCTACAGGCGATGTTCTTGAGTGGATATATGTCGATCTGAGCACAGCTGGGCGCCGTATATACAGCATGGGGGTAGATCTGATACCAGCCAGATGCAACCCACGGCCATATAGGACCTACAGGCGATGTTCTTGAATAGATATATGTCGTTCTGAGCACAGCTGGGCCACGTATATACAGCATGGGGGTAGCAGTGATACCAGCCAGCTGCAACCCACGGCTATATAGGACCTACAGGCGATGTTCTTGAGTCGATATATGTCGATCTGAGCACAGCTGGGCCCCGTATATACAGCATGGGGGTAGCTCTGATACCAGCCAGATTCAACCCACGGCCATATAGGACCTACAGGCGATGTTCTTGAGTGGATATATATCGATCTGAGCACAGCTGGGCGCCGTATATACAGCATCGGGGTAGCTCTGATACCATTCAGATGCAACCCACGGCCATATAGGACCTACAGGCGATGTTCTTGAGTGGATATAAGTCGATCTGAGCACAGCTCGGCGCCGTAAATACAGCATGGGGGTAGCTCTGATACCAGCCAGATGCAACCCACGGCCATATAGGACCTACAGGCGATGTTCTTGAATCGATATATGTCGATCTGAGCACAGCTGGGCCACGTATATACAGCATGGGGGTATCTGTGATACCAGCCAGCTGCAACCCACGGCTATATAGGACCTACAGGCGATGTTCTTGATTCGATATATGTCGATCTGAGCACAGCTGGGCCCCGTATATACAGCATGGAGGTAGCTCTGATACCAGGCAGATGCAAACCACGGCCATATAGGACCTACAGGCGATGTTCTTGAGTCGATATATGTCGATCTGAGCACAGCTGGGCCACGTATATACAGCATGGGGGTAGCTGTGATACCAGCCAGCTGCAACCCACGGCTAAATAGGACCTACAGGCGATGTTCTTGAGTCGATATATGTCGATCTGAGCACAGCTGGGCCACGTATATACAGCATGGGGGTAGTTGTGATACCAGCCAGCTGCAACCCACGGCTATATAGGACCTACAGGCGATGTTCTTGAGTCGATATATGTCGATCTGAGCACAGCTGGGCCCCGTATATACAGCATGGGGGGTAGCTGTGATACCAGCCAGATGCAACCCACAACCATATAGGACCTACAGGCGATGTTCTTGAGTGGATATATGTCGATCTGAGCACAGCTGGGCGCCGTATATACAGCATGGAGGTAGCTCTGATACCAGCCAGATGCAACCCACGGCCATATAGGACCTACAGGCGATGTTCTTGAGTGGATATATGTCAATCTGAGCACAGCTGGGCCACGTATATACAGCATGGGGGTAGCTGTGATACCAGCCAGCTGAAACCCACGGCTATATAGGACCTACAGGCGATGTTCTTGAGTCGATCTAAGCACAGCTGGGCCCCGTATATACAGCATGGGGGTAGCTCTGATACCAGCCAGATGCAACCAACGGCCATATAGGACCTACAGGCGATGTTCTTGAGTGGATATATGTCGATCTGAGCACAGCTGGGCGCCGTATATACAGCATGGGGGTAGATCTGATACCAGCCAGATGCAACCCACGGCCATATAGGACCTACAGGCGATGTTCTTGAATAGATATATGTCGTTCTGAGCACAGCTGGGCCACGTATATACAGCATGGGGGTAGCAGTGATACCAGCCAGCTGCAACCCACGGCTATATAGGACCTACAGGCGATGTTCTTGAGTCGATATATGTCGATCTGAGCACAGCTGGGCCCCGTATATACAGCATGGGGGTAGCTCTGATACCAGCCAGATTCAACCCACGGCCATATAGGACCTACAGGCGATGTTCTTGAGTGGATATATATCGATCTGAGCACAGCTGGGCGCCGTATATACAGCATCGGGGTAGCTCTGATACCATTCAGATGCAACCCACGGCCATATAGGACCTACAGGCGATGTTCTTGAGTGGATATAAGTCGATCTGAGCACAGCTCGGCGCCGTAAATACAGCATGGGGGTAGCTCTGATACCAGCCAGATGCAACCCACGGCCATATAGGACCTACAGGCGATGTTCTTGAGTCGATATATGTCGATCTGAGCACAGCTGGGCCACGTATATACAGCATGGGGGTAGCTGTGATACCAGCCAGCTGCAACCCACGGCTATATAGGACCTACAGGCGATGTTCTTGAGTCGATCTGAGCACAGCTGGGCCCCGTATATGCAGCATGGGGGTAGCTGTGATACCAGCCAGATGCAAACCACGGCCATATAGGACCTACAGGCGATGTTCTTGAGTGGATATATGTCGATTTGAGCACAGCTGGGCGCCGTATATACAGCATGGAGGTAGCTCTGATACCAGCCAGATGCAACCCACGGCCATATAGGACCTACAGGCGATGTTCTTGAGTCGATATATGTCGATCTGAGCACAGCTGGGCCACGTATATACAGCATGGGGGTAGCTGTGATACCAGCCAGCTGCAACCCACGGCTATATAGGACCTACAGGCGATGTTCTTAAGTCGATCTGAGCACAGCTGGGCCCCGTATATACAGCATGGGGGTAGCTCTGATACCAGCCAGATGCAACCCACGGCCATATAGGACCTACAGGCGATGTTCTTGAGTGGATATATGTCGATCTGAGCACAGCTGGGCGCCGTATATACAGCATGGGGGTAGCTCTGATACCATTCAGATGCAACCCACGGCCATATAGGACCTACAGGCGATGTTCTTGAGTCGATATATGTCGATCTGAGCACAGCTGGGCCACATATATACAGCATGGGGGTAGCTGTGATACCAGTAAGCTGCAACCCACGGCTATATAGGACCTACAGGCGATGTTCATGAGTCGATATATGTCGATCTGAGCACAGCTGGGCCCCGTATATACAGCATGGGGGTAGCTCTGATACCAGCCAGATGCAACCCACGGCCATATAGGACCTACAGGCGATGTTCTTGAGTGGATATATGTCGATCTGAGCACAGCTGGGCGCCGTATATACAGCATGGAGTTAGCTCTGATACCAGCCAGATGCAACCCACGGCCATATAGGACCTACAGGCGATGTTCTTGAGTCGATATATGTCGATCTGAGCACAGCTGGGCCACGTATATACAGCATGGGGGTAGCTGTGATACCAGCCAGCTGCAACTTACGGCTATATAGGACCTACAGGCGATGTTCTTGAGTCGATCTAAGCACAGCTGGGCCCCGTATATACAGCATGGGGGGTAGCTGTGATACCAGCCAGATGCAACCCACAACCATATAGGACCTACAGGCGATGTTCTTGAGTGGATATATGTCGATCTGAGCACAGCTGGGCGCCGTATATACAGCATGGAGGTAGCTCTGATACCAGCCAGATGCAACCCACGGCCATATAGGACCTACAGGCTATGTTCTTGAGTGGATATATGTCAATCTGAGCACAGCTGGGCCACGTATATACAGCATGGGGGTAGCTCTGATACCAGCCAGCTGAAACCCACGGCTATATAGGACCTACAGGCGATGTTCTTGAGTCGATCTGAGCACAGCTGGGCCCCGTATATACAGCATGGGGGTAGCTCTGATACCAGCCAGATCCAACCAACGGCCATATAGGACCTACAGGCGATGTTCTTGAGTAGATATATGTCGATCTGAGCACAGCTGGGCGCCGTATATACAGCATGGGGGTAGATCTGATACCAGCCAGATGCAACCCACGGCCATATAGGACCTACAGGCGATGTTCTTGAATCGATATATGTCGTTCTGAGCACAGCTGGGCCACGTATATACAGCATGGGGGTAGCTGTGATACCAGTCAGCTGCAACCCACGGCTATATAGGACCTACAGGCGATGTTCTTGAGTCGATATATGTCGATCTGAGCACAGCTGGGCCCCGTATATACAGCATGGGGGTAGCTCTGATACCAGCCAGATTCAACCCACGGCTATATAGGACCTACAGGCGATGTTCTTGAGTGGATATATATCGATCTGAGCACAGCTGGGCGCCGTATATACAGCATCGGGGTAGCTCTGATACCATTCAGATGCAACCCACGGCCATATAGGACCTACAGGCGATGTTCTTGAGTGGATATATGTCGATCTGAGCACAGCTCGGCGCCGTAAATACAGCATGTGGGTAGCTCTGATACCAGCCAGATGCAACCCACGGCCATATAGGACCTAGAGGCGATGTTCTTGAGACGATATATGTCGATCTGAGTACAGCTAGGCCACGTATATACAGCATGGGGGTAGCTGTGATTCCAGCCAGCTAAAACCCCCGGCTATATATTACCTACAGACGATGTTCTTGAGTCGATATATGTCGATCTGAGCACAGCTGGGCCCCGTATATACAGCATGGGGGTAGCTCTGATACCAGCCAGATGCAACCCACGGCCATATAGGACCTACAGGCGATGTTCTTGAGTGGATATATGTCGATCTGAGCACAGCTCGGCGCCGTAAATACAGCATGGGTGTAGTTCTGATACCAGCCAGATGCAACCCACGGCCATATAGGACCTACAGGCGATGTTCTTGAGACGATATATGTCGATCTGAGTACAGCTAGGCCACGTATATACAGCATGGGGGTAGCTGTGATTCCAGCCAGCTAAAACCCCCGGCTATATATTACCTACAGACGATGTTCTTGAGTCGATATATGTCGATCTGAGCACAGCTGGGCCCCGTATATACAGCATGGGGGTAGCTCTGATACCAGCCAGATGCAACCCACGGCCATATAGGACCTACAGGCGATGTTCTTGAGTGGATATATGTCGATCTGAGCATGGGGGTAGCTCTGATACCAGCCAGATGCAACCCACGGCCATATAGGACCTACAGGCGATGTTCTTGAATCGATATATGTCGATCTGAGCACAGCAGGGCCACGTATATACAGCATGGGGGTAGCTGTCATACCAGCCAGCTGCAACCCACGGCTATATAGGACCTACAGGCGATGTTCTTGATTCGATATATGTCGATCTGAGCACAGCAGGGCCACGTATATACAGCATGGGGGTAGCTGTCATACCAGCCAGCTGCAACCCACGGCTATATAAGACCTACAGGCGATGTTCTTGAGTGAATATATGTCGATCTGAGCACAGCTGGGCGCCGTATATATAGCATGGGGGTAGCTCTGATACCAACCAGATGCAACCCACGGCCATATAGGACCTACAGGCGATGTTCTTGAATCGATATATGTCGATCTGAGCACAGCTGGGCCACGTATATACAGCATGGGGGTATCTGTGATACCAGCCAGCTGCAACCCACGGCTATATAGGACCTACAGGCGATGTTCTTGAGTGGATATATGTCGATCTGAGCACAGCTCGGCGCCGTAAATACAGCATGTGGGTAGCTCTGATACCAGCCAGATGCAACCCACGGCCATATAGGACCTACAGGCGATGTTCTTGAGTGGATATATGTCGATCTGAGCACAGCTGGGCGCCGTATGTACATCATGGGGGTAGTTCTGATACCAGCCAGATGCAACGCACGGCCATATAGGACCTACAGGCGATGTTCTTGAGACGATATATGTCGATCTGAGTACAGCTAGGCCACGTATATACAGCATGGGGGTAGCTGTGATACCAGCCAGCTAAAACCCCCGGCTATATAGGACCTACAGACGATGTTCTTGAGTCGATATATGTCGATCTGAGCACAGCTGGGCCCCGTATATACAGCATGGGGGTAGCTCTGATACCAGCCAGATGCAACCCACGGCCATATAGGACCTACAGGCGATGGTCTTGAGTGGATATATGTCGATCTGAGCACAGGTGGGCGCCGTATATACAGCATGGGGGTAGCTCTGATATTAGCCAGATGCAACCCACGGCCATATAGGACCTACAGGCGATGTTCTTGAATCGATATATGTCGATCTGAGCACAGCTGGGCCACGTATATACAGCATGGGGGTAGCTGTCATACCAGCCAGCTGCAACCCACGGCTATATAGGACCTACAGGCGATGTTCTTGATTCGATATATGTCGATCTGAGCACAGCTGGGCCCCGTATATACAGCATGGGGGTAGCTCTGATTCTAGCCAGATGCAACCCACGGCCATATAAGACCTACAAGCGATGTTCTTGAGTGAATATATGTCGATCTGAGCACAGCTGGGCGCCGTATATACAGCATGGGGGTAGCTCTGATACCAACCAGATGCAACCCACGGCCATATAGGACCTACAGGCGATGTTCTTGAATCGATATATGTCGATCTGAGCACAGCTGGGCCACGTATATACAGCATGGGGGTAGCTGTGATACCAGCCAGCTGCAACCCACGGCTATATAGGACCTACAGGCGATGTTCTTGATTCGATATATGTCGATCTGAGCACAGCTGGGCCCCGTATATACAGCATGGAGGTAGCTCTGATACCAGCCAGATGCAACCCACGGCCATATAGGACCTACAGGCGATGTTCTTGAGTCGATATATGTCGATCTGAGCACAGCTGGGCCACGTATATACCGCATGGGGGTAGCTGTGATACCAGCCAGCTGCAACCCACGGCTAAATAGGTCCTACAGGCGATGTTCTTGAGTCGATATATGTCGATCTGAGCACAGCTGGGCCACGTATATACAGCATGGGGGTAGTTGTGATACCAGCCAGCTGCAACCCACGGCTATATAGGACCTACAGGCGATGTTCTTGAGTCGATATATGTCGATCTGAGCACAGCTGGGCCCCGCATATACAACATGGGGGTAGCTCTGATACCAGCCAGATGAAACCCACGGCCATATAGGACCTACAGGCGATGTTCTTGAGTGGATATATGTCGATCTGAGCACAGCTGGGCGCCGTAAATACAGCATGGGGGTAGCTCTGATACCAGCCAGATGCAACCCACGGCCATATAAGACCTACAGGCGATGTTCTTGAGTCGATATATGTCGATCTGAGCACAGCTGGGCCACGTATATACAGCATGGGGGTAGCTGTGATACCAGCCAGCTGCAACTTACGGCTATATAGGACCTACAGGCGATGTTCTTGAGTCGATCTAAGCACAGCTGGGCCCCGTATATACAGCATGGGGGGTAGCTGTGATACCAGCCAGATGCAACCCACAACCATATAGGACCTACAGGCGATGCTCTTGAGTGGATATATGTCGATCTGAGCACAGCTGGGCGCCGTATATACAGCATGGAGGTAGCTCTGATACCTGCCAGATGCAACCCACGGCCATATAGGACCTACAGGCGATGTTCTTGAGTGGATATATGTCAATCTGAGCACAGCTGGGCCACGTATATACAGCATGGGGGTAGCTCTGATACCAGCCAGCTGAAACCCACGGCTATATAGGACCTACAGGCGATGTTCTTGAGTCGATCTGAGCACAGCTGGGCCCCGTACATACAGCATGGGGGTAGCTCTGATACCAGCCAGATCCAACCAACGGCCATATAGGACCTGCAGGCGATGGTCTTGAGTGGATATATGTCGATCTGAGCACAGCTGGGCGCCGTATATACAGCATGGGGGTAGATCTGATACCAGCCAGATGCAACCCACTGCCATATAGGACCTACAGGCGATGTTCTTGAATCGATATATGTCGTTCTGAGCACAGCTGGGCCACGTATATACAGCATGGCGGTAGCTGTGATACCAGCCAGCTGCAACCCACGGCTATATAGGACCTACAGGCGATGTTCTTGAGTCGATATATGTCGATCTGAGCACAGCTGGGCCCCGTATATACAGCATGGGGGTAGCTCTGATACCAGCCAGATTCAACCCACGGACATATAGGACCTACAGGCGATGTTCTTGAGTGGATATATATCGATCTGAGCACAGCTGGGCGCCGTATATACAGCATCGGGGTAGCTCTGATACCATTCAGATGCAACCCACGGCCATATATTACCTACAGGCGATGTTCTTGAGTGGATATATGTCGATCTGAGCACAGCTCGGCGCCGTAAATACAGCATGTGGGTAGCTCTGATACCAGCCAGATGCAACCCACGGCCATATAGGACCTACAGGCGATGTTCTTGAGTGGATATATGTCGATCTGAGCACAGCTGGGCGCCGTATGTACAGCATGGGGGTAGTTCTGATACCAGCCAGATGCAACGCACGGCCATATAGGACCTACAGGCGATGTTCTTGAGACGATATATGTCGATCTGAGTACAGCTAGGCCACGTATATACAGCATGGGGGTAGCTGTGATACCAGCCAGCTAAAAGCCCCGGCTATATAGGACCTACAGACGATGTTCTTGAGTCGATATATGTCGATCTGAGCACAGCTGGGCCCCGTATATACAGCATGGGGGTAGCTCTGATACCAGCCAGATGCAACCCACGGCCATATAGGACCTACAGGCGATGTTCTTGAGTCGATATATGTCGATCTGAGCACAGCTGGGCCACGTATATACAGCATGGGGCTAGCTGTGATACCAGCCAGCTAAAACCCCCAGCTATATAGGACCTACAGACGATGTTCTTGAGTCGATATATGTCGATCTGAGCACAGCTGGGCCCCGTATATACAGCATGGGGGTAGCTCTGATACCAGCCAGATGCAACCCACGTCCATATAAGACCTACAGGCGATGTTCTTGAGTCGATATATGTCGATCTGAGCACAGCTGGGCCACGTATATACAGCATGGGGGTAGCTGTGATACCAGCCAGCTGCAACTTACGGCTATATAGGACCTACAGGCGATGTTCTTGAGTCGATCTAAGCACAGCTGGGCCCCGTATATACAGCATGGGGGGTAGCTGTGATACCAGCCAGATGCAACCCACAACCATATAGGACCTACAGGCGATGTTCTTGAGTGGATATATGTCGATCTGAGCACAGCTGGGCCCCGTATATACAGCATGGAGGTAGCTCTGATACCAGCCAGATGCAACCCACGGCCATATAGGACCTACAGGCTATGTTCTTGAGTGGATATATGTCAATCTGAGCACAGCTGGGCCACGTATATACAGCATGGGGGTAGCTCTGATACCAGCCAGCTGAAACCCACGGCTATATAGGACCTACAGGCGATGTTCTTGAGTCGATCTGAGCACAGCTGGGCCCCGTATATACAGCATGGGGGTAGCTCTGATACCAGCCAGATCCAACCAACGGCCATATAGGACCTACAGGCGATGTTCTTGAGTAGATATATGTCGATCTGAGCACAGCTGGGCGCCGTATATACAGCATGGGGGTAGATCTGATACCAGCCAGATGCAACCCACGGCCATATAGGACCTACAGGCGATGTTCTTGAATCGATATATGTCGTTCTGAGCACAGCTGGGCCACGTATATACAGCATGGGGGTAGCTGTGATACCAGTCAGCTGCAACCCACGGCTATATAGGACCTACAGGCGATGTTCTTGAGTCGATATATGTCGATCTGAGCACAGCTGGGCCCCGTATATACAGCATGGGGGTAGCTCTGATACCAGCCAGATTCAACCCACGGCCATATAGGACCTACAGGCGATGTTCTTGAGTGGATATATATCGATCTGAGCACAGCTGGGCGCCGTATATACAGCATCGGGGTAGCTCTGATACCATTCAGATGCAACCCACGGCCATATAGGACCTACAGGCGATGTTCTTGAGTGGATATATGTCGATCTGAGCACAGCTCGGCGCCGTAAATACAGCATGTGGGTAGCTCTGATACCTGCCAGATGCAACCCACGGCCATATAGGACCTAGAGGCGATGTTCTTGAGTGGATATATGTCGATCTGAGCACAGCTGGGCGCCGTATGTACAGCATGGGTGTAGTTCTGATACCAGCCAGATGCAACCCACGGCCATATAGGACCTACAGGCGATGTTCTTGAGACGATATATGTCGATCTGAGTACAGCTAGGCCACGTATATACAGCATGGGGGTAGCTGTGATTCCAGCCAGCTAAAACCCCCGGCTATATATTACCTACAGACGATGTTCTTGAGTCGATATATGTCGATCTGAGCACAGCTGGGCCCCGTATATACAGCATGGGGGTAGCTCTGATACCAGCCAGATGCAACCCACGGCCATATAGGACCTACAGGCGATGTTCTTGAGTGGATATATGTCGATCTGAGCATGGGGGTAGCTCTGATACCAGCCAGATGCAACCCACGGCCATATAGGACCTACAGGCGATGTTCTTGAATCGATATATGTCGATCTGAGCACAGCAGGGCCACGTATATACAGCATGGGGGTAGCTGTCATACCAGCCAGCTGCAACCCACGGCTATATAGGACCTACAGGCGATGTTCTTGATTCGATATATGTCGATCTGAGCACAGCAGGGCCACGTATATACAGCATGGGGGTAGCTGTCATACCAGCCAGCTGCAACCCACGGCTATATAAGACCTACAGGCGATGTTCTTGAGTGAATATATGTCGATCTGAGCACAGCTGGGCGCCGTATATATAGCATGGGGGTAGCTCTGATACCAACCAGATGCAACCCACGGCCATATAGGACCTACAGGCGATGTTCTTGAATCGATATATGTCGATCTGAGCACAGCTGGGCCACGTATATACAGCATGGGGGTATCTGTGATACCAGCCAGCTGCAACCCACGGCTATATAGGACCTACAGGCGATGTTCTTGATTCGATATATGTCGATCTGAGCACAGCTGGGCCCCGTATATACAGCATGGAGGTAGCTCTGATACCAGGCAGATGCAAACCACGGCCATATAGGACCTACAGGCGATGTTCTTGAGTCGATATATGTCGATCTGAGCACAGCTGGGCCACGTATATACAGCATGGGGGTAGCTGTGATACCAGCCAGCTGCAACCCACGGCTAAATAGGACCTACAGGCGATGTTCTTGAGTCGATATATGTCGATCTGAGCACAGCTGGGCCACGTATATACAGCATGGGGGTAGTTGTGATACCAGCCAGCTGCAACCCACGGCTATATAGGACCTACAGGCGATGTTCTTGAGTCGATATATGTCGATCTGAGCACAGCTGGGCCCCGTATATACAGCATGGGGGGTAGCTGTGATACCAGCCAGATGCAACCCACAACCATATAGGACCTACAGGCGATGTTCTTGAGTGGATATATGTCGATCTGAGCACAGCTGGGCGCCGTATATACAGCATGGAGGTAGCTCTGATACCAGCCAGATGCAACCCACGGCCATATAGGACCTACAGGCGATGTTCTTGAGTGGATATATGTCAATCTGAGCACAGCTGGGCCACGTATATACAGCATGGGGGTAGCTGTGATACCAGCCAGCTGAAACCCACGGCTATATAGGACCTACAGGCGATGTTCTTGAGTCGATCTAAGCACAGCTGGGCCCCGTATATACAGCATGGGGGTAGCTCTGATACCAGCCAGATGCAACCAACGGCCATATAGGACCTACAGGCGATGTTCTTGAGTGGATATATGTCGATCTGAGCACAGCTGGGCGCCGTATATACAGCATGGGGGTAGATCTGATACCAGCCAGATGCAACCCACGGCCATATAGGACCTACAGGCGATTTTCTTGAATAGATATATGTCGTTCTGAGCACAGCTGGGCCACGTATATACAGCATGGGGGTAGCAGTGATACCAGCCAGCTGCAACCCACGGCTATATAGGACCTACAGGCGATGTTCTTGAGTCGATATATGTCGATCTGAGCACAGCTGGGCCCCGTATATACAGCATGGGGGTAGCTCTGATACCAGCCAGATTCAACCCACGGCCATATAGGACCTACAGGCGATGTTCTTGAGTGGATATATATCGATCTGAGCACAGCTGGGCGCCGTATATACAGCATCGGGGTAGCTCTGATACCATTCAGATGCAACCCACGGCCATATAGGACCTACAGGCGATGTTCTTGAGTGGATATATGTCGATCTGAGCACAGCTCGGCGCCGTAAATACAGCATGGGGGTAGCTCTGATACCAGCCAGATGCAACCCACGGCCATATAGGACCTACAGGCGATGTTCTTGAGTCGATATATGTCGATCTGAGCACAGCTGGGCCACGTATATACAGCATGGGGGTAGCTGTGATACCAGCCAGCTGCAACCCACGGCTATATAGGACCTACAGGCGATGTTCTTGAGTCGATCTGAGCACAGCTGGGCCCCGTATATGCAGCATGGGGGTAGCTGTGATACCAGCCAGATGCAAACCACGGCCATATAGGACCTACAGGCGATGTTCTTGAGTGGATATATGTCGATCTGAGCACAGCTGGGCGCCGTATATACAGCATGGAGGTAGCTCTGATACCAGCCAGATGCAACCCACGGCCATATAGGACCTACAGGCGATGTTCTTGAGTCGATATATGTCGATCTGAGCACAGCTGGGCCACGTATATACAGCATGGGGGTAGCTGTGATACCAGCCAGCTGCAACCCACGGCTATATAGGACCTACAGGCGATGTTCTTAAGTCGATCTGAGCACAGCTGGGCCCCGTATATACAGCATGGGGGTAGCTCTGATACCAGCCAGATGCAACCCACGGCCATATAGGACCTACAGGCGATGTTCTTGAGTGGATATATGTCGATCTGAGCACAGCTGGGCGCCGTATATACAGCATGGGGGTAGCTCTGATACCATTCAGATGCAACCCACGGCCATATAGGACCTACAGGCGATGTTCTTGAGTCGATATATGTCGATCTGAGCACAGCTGGGCCACATATATACAGCATGGGGGTAGCTGTGATACCAGTAAGCTGCAACCCACGGCTATATAGGACCTACAGGCGATGTTCTTGAGTCGATATATGTCGATCTGAGCACAGCTGGGCCCCGTATATACAGCATGGGGGTAGCTCTGATACCAGCTAGATGCAACCCACGGCCATATAGGACCTACAGGCGATGTTCTTGAGTGGATATATGTCGATCTGAGCACAGCTGGGCGCCGTATATACAGCATGGGGGTAGCTCTGATACCAGCCAGATGCAACCCACGGCCATATAGGACCTACAGGCGATGTTCTTGAGTGGATATATGTCGATCTGAGCACAGCTGCGCCACGTATATACAGCATGGGGGTAGCTGTGCTACCAGCCAGCTGCAACCCACGGCTATATAGGACCTACAGGCGATGTTCTAGAGTGGATATATGTCGATCTGAGCACAGCTGGGCGCCGTATATACAGCATGGGTTAGCTCTGATACCAGCCAGATTCAACCCACGGCCATATAGGACCTACAGGCGATGTTCTTGAGTGGATATATGTCAATCTGAGCACAGCTGGGCCACGTATATACAGCATGGGGGTAGCTGTGATACCAGCCAGCTGAAACCCACGGCTATATAGGACCTACAGGCGATGTTCTTGAGTCGATCTGAGCACAGCTGGGCCCCGTATATACAGCATGGGGGTAGCTCTGATACCAGCCAGATGCAACCAACGGCCATATAGGACCTACAGGCGATGTTCTTGAGTGGATATATGTCGATCTGAGCACAGCTGGGCGCCGTATATACAGCATGGGGGTAGATCTGATACCAGCCAGATGCAACCCACGGCCATATAGGACCTACAGGCGATGTTCTTGAATCGATATATGTCGTTCTGAGCACAGCTGGGCCACGTATATACAGCATGGGGGTAGCTGTGATACCAGCCAGCTGCAACCCACGGCTATATAGGACGTACAGGCAATGTTCTTGAGTCGATATATGTCGATCTGAGCACAGCTGGGCCCCGTATATACAGCATGGGGGTAGCTCTGATACCAGCCAGATTCAACCCACGGCCATATAGGACCTACAGGCGATGTTCTTGAGTGGATATATATCGATCTGAGCACAGCTGGGCGCCGTATATACAGCATCGGGGTAGCTTTGATACCATTCAGATGCAACCCACGGCCATATAGGACCTACAGGCGATGTTCTTGAGTGGATATATGTCGATATGAGCACAGCTCGGCGCCGTAAATACAGCATGGGGGTAGCTCTGATACCAGCCAGATGCAACCCACGGCCATATAGGACCTACAGGCGATGTTCTTGAGTGGATATATGTCGATCTGAGCACAGCTGGGCGCCATATGTACAGCATGGGGGTAGTTCTGATACCAGCCAGATGCAACCCACGGCCATATAGGACCTACAGGCGATGTTCTTGAGACGATATATGTAGATCTGAGTACAGCTAGGCCACGTATATACAGCATGGGGGTAGCTGTGATACCAGCCAGCTAAAACCCCCGGCTATATAGGACCTACAGACGATGTTCTTGAATAGATATATGTCGATCTGAGGACAGCTGGGCCTCGTATATACAGCATGAGGGTAGCTCTGATACCAGCCAGATGCAACCCACGGCCATATAGGACCTACAGGCGATGTTCTTGAGTGGATATATGTCGATCTGAGCACAGGTGGGCGCCGTATATACAGCATGGGGGTAGCTCTGATACCAGCCAGATGCAACCCACGGCCATATAGGACCTACAGGCGATGTTCTTGAATCGATATATGTCGATCTGAGCACAGCTGGGCCACGTATATACAGCATGGGGGTAGCTGTCATACCAGCCAGCTGCAACCCACGGCTATATAGGACCCACAGGCGATGTTCTTGATTCGATATATGTCGATCTGAGCACAGCTGGGCCCCGTATATACAGCATGGGGGTAGCTCTGATTCTGGCCAGATGCAACCCACGGCCATATAAGACCTACAGGCGATGTTCTTGAGTGAATATATGTCGATCTGAGCACAGCTGGGCGCCGTATATACAGCATGGGGGTAGCTCTGATACCAACCAGATGCAACCCACGGCCATATAGGACCTACAGGCGATGCTCTTGAATCGATATATGTCGATCTGAGCACAGCTGGGCCACGTATATACAGCATGGGGGTAGCTGTGATACCAGCCAGCTGCAACCCACGGCTATATAGGACCTACAGGCGATGTTCTTGATTCGATATATGTCGATCTGAGCACAGCTGGGCCCCGTATATACAGCATGGAGGTAGCTCTGATACCAGCCAGATGCAACCCACGGCCATATAGGACCTACAGGCGATGTTCTTGAGTCGATATATGTCGATCTGAGCACAGCTGGGCCACGTATATACCGCATGGGGGTAGCTGTGATACCAGCCAGCTGCAACCCACGGCTAAATAGGACCTACAGGCGATGTTCTTGAGTCGATATATGTCGATCTGAGCACAGCTGGGCCACGTATATACAGCATGGGGGTAGTTGTGATACCAGCCAGCTGCAACCCACGGCTATATAGGACCTACAGGCGATGTTCTTGAGTCGATATATGTCGATCTGAGCACAGCTGGGCCCCGCATATACAACATGGGGGTAGCTCTGATACGGCCATATAAGACCTACAGGCGATGTTCTTGAGTCGATATATGTCGATCTGAGCACAGCTGGGCCACGTATATACAGCATGGGGGTAGCTGTGATACCAGCCAGCTGCAACTTACGGCTATATAGGACCTACAGGCGATGTTCTTGAGTCGATCTAAGCACAGCTGGGCCCCGTATATACAGCATGGGGGGTAGCTGTGATACCATCCAGATGCAACCCACAACCATATAGGACCTACAGGCGATGCTCTTGAGTGGATATATGTCGATCTGAGCACAGCTGGGCGCCGTATATACAGCATGGAGGTAGCTCTGATACCTGCCAGATGCAACCCACGGCCATATAGGACCTACAGGCGATGTTCTTGAGTGGATATATGTCAATCTGAGCACAGCTGGGCCACGTATATACAGCATGGGGGTAGCTCTGATACCAGCCAGCTGAAACCCACGGCTATATAGGACCTACAGGCGATGTTCTTGAGTCGATCTGAGCACAGCTGGGCCCCGTACATACAGCATGGGGGTAGCTCTGATACCAGCCAGATCCAACCAACGGCCATATAGGACCTGCAGGCGATGGTCTTGAGTGGATATATGTCGATCTGAGCACAGCTGGGCGCCGTATATACAGCATGGGGGTAGATCTGATACCAGCCAGATGCAACCCACTGCCATATAGGACCTACAGGCGATGTTCTTGAATCGATATATGTCGTTCTGAGCTCAGCTGGGCCACGTATATACAGCATGGGGGTAGCTGTGATACCAGCCAGCTGCAACCCACGGCTATATAGGACCTACAGGCGATGTTCTTGAGTCGATATATGTCGATCTGAGCACAGCTGGGCCCCGTATATACAGCATGGGGGTAGCTCTGATACCAGCCAGATTCAACCCACGGACATATAGGACCTACAGGCGATGTTCTTGAGTGGATATATATCGATCTGAGCACAGCTGGGCGCCGTATATACAGCATCGGGGTAGCTCTGATACCATTCAGATGCAACCCACGGCCATATATTACCTACAGGCGATGTTCTTGAGTGGATATATGTCGATCTGAGCACAGCTCGGCGCCGTAAATACAGCATGTGGGTAGCTCTGATACCAGCCAGATGCAACCCACGGCCATATAGGACCTACAGGCGATGTTCTTGAGTGGATATATGTCGATCTGAGCACAGCTGGGCGCCGTATGTACAGCATGGGGGTAGTTCTGATAGCAGCCAGATGCAACGCACGGCCATATAGGACCTACAGGCGATGTTCTTGAGACGATATATGTCGATCTGAGTACAGCTAGGCCACGTATATACAGCATGGGGGTAGCTGTGATACCAGCCAGCTAAAACCCCCGGCTATATAGGACCTACAGACGATGTTCTTGAGTCGATATATGTCGATCTGAGCACAGCTGGGCCCCGTATATACAGCATGGGGGTAGCTCTGATACCAGCCAGATGCAACCCACGGCCATATAGGACCTACAGGCGATGTTCTTGAGTCGATATATGTCGATCTGAGCACAGCTGGGCCACGTATATACAGCATGGGGCTAGCTGTGATACCAGCCAGCTAAAACCCCCAGCTATATAGGACCTACAGACGATGTTCTTGAGTCGATATATGTCGATCTGAGCACAGCTGGGCCCCGTATATACAGCATGGGGGTAGCTCTGATACCAGCCAGATGCAACCCACGTCCATATAAGACCTACAGGCGATGTTCTTGAGTCGATATATGTCGATCTGAGCACAGCTGGGCCACGTATATACAGCATGGGGGTAGCTGTGATACCAGCCAGCTGCAACTTACGGCTATATAGGACCTACAGGCGATGTTCTTGAGTCGATCTAAGCACAGCTGGGCCCCGTATATACAGCATGGGGGGTAGCTGTGATACCAGCCAGATGCAACCCACAACCATATAGGACCTACAGGCGATGTTCTTGAGTGGATATATGTCGATCTGAGCACAGCTGGGCGCCGTATATACAGCATGGAGGTAGCTCTGATACCAGCCAGATGCAACCCACGGCCATATAGGACCTACAGGCTATGTTCTTGAGTGGATATATGTCAATCTGAGCACAGCTGGGCCACGTATATACAGCATGGGGGTAGCTCTGATACCAGCCAGCTGAAATCCACGGCTATATAGGACCTACAGGCGATGTTCTTGAGTCGATCTGAGCACAGCTGGGCCCCGTATATACAGCATGGGGGTAGCTCTGATACCAGCCAGATCCAACCAACGGCCATATAGGACCTACAGGCGATGTTCTTGAGTGGATATATGTCGATCTGAGCACAGCTGGGCGCCGTATATACAGCATGGGGGTAGATCTGATACCAGCCAGATGCAACCCACGGCCATATAGGACCTACAGGCGATGTTCTTGAATCGATATATGTCGTTCTGAGCACAGCTGGGCCACGTATATACAGCATGGGGGTAGCTGTGATACCAGTCAGCTGCAACCCACGGCTATATAGGACCTACAGGCGATGTTCTTGAGTCGATATATGTCGATCTGAGCACAGCTGGGCCCCGTATATACAGCATGGGGGTAGCTCTGATACCAGCCAGATTCAACCCACGGCCATATAGGACCTACAGGCGATGTTCTTGAGTGGATATATATCGATCTGAGCACAGCTGGGCGCCGTATATACAGCATCGGGGTAGCTCTGATGCCATTCAGATGCAACCCACGGCCATATAGGACCTACAGGCGATGTTCTTGAGTGGATATATGTCGATCTGAGCACAGCTCGGCGCCGTAAATACAGCATGTGGGTAGCTCTGATACCAGCCAGATGCAACCCACGGCCATATAGGACCTAGAGGCGATGTTCTTGAGTGGATATATGTCGATCTGAGCACAGCTGGGCGCCGTATGTACAGCATGGGTGTAGTTCTGATACCAGCCAGATGCAACCCACGGCCATATAGGACCTACAGGCGATGTTCTTGAGACGATATATGTCGATCTGAGTACAGCTAGGCCACGTATATACAGCATGGGGGTAGCTGTGATTCCAGCCAGCTAAAACCCCCGGCTATATATTACCTACAGACGATGTTCTTGTGTCGATATATGTCGATCTGAGCACATCTGGGCCCCGTATATACAGCATGGGGGTAGCTCTGATACCAGCCAGATGCAACCCACGGCCATATAGGACCTACAGGCGATGTTCTTGAGTGGATATATGTCGATCTGAGCATGGGGGTAGCTCTGATACCAGCCAGATGCAACCCACGGCCATATAGGACCTACAGGCGATGTTCTTGAATCGATATATGTCGATCTGAGCACAGCAGGGCCACGTATATACAGCATGGGGGTAGCTGTCATACCAGCCAGCTGCAACCCACGGCTATATAGGACCTACAGGCGATGTTCTTGATTCGATATATGTCGATCTGAGCACAGCAGGGCCACGTATATACAGCATGGGGGTAGCTGTCATACCAGCCAGCTGCAACCCACGGCTATATAAGACCTACAGGCGATGTTCTTGAGTGAATATATGTCGATCTGAGCACAGCTGGGCGCCGTATATATAGCATGGGGGTAGCTCTGATACCAACCAGATGCAACCCACGGCCATATAGGACCTACAGGCGATGTTCTTGAATCGATATATGTCGATCTGAGCACAGCTGGGCCACGTATATACAGCATGGGGGTATCTGTGATACCAGCCAGCTGCAACCCACGGCTATATAGGACCTACAGGCGATGTTCTTGATTCGATATATGTCGATCTGAGCACAGCTGGGCCCCGTATATACAGCATGGAGGTAGCTCTGATACCAGGCAGATGCAAACCACGGCCATATAGGACCTACAGGCGATGTTCTTGAGTCGATATATGTCGATCTGAGCACAGCTGGGCCACGTATATACAGCATGGGGGTAGCTGTGATACCAGCCAGCTGCAACCCACGGCTAAATAGGACCTACAGGCGATGTTCTTGAGTCGATATATGTCGATCTGAGCACAGCTGGGCCACGTATATACAGCATGGGGGTAGTTGTGATACCAGCCAGCTGCAACCCACGGCTATATAGGACCTACAGGCGATGTTCTTGAGTCGATATATGTCGATCTGAGCACAGCTGGGCCCCGTATATACAGCATGGGGGGTAGCTGTGATACCAGCCAGATGCAACCCACAACCATATAGGACCTACAGGCGATGTTCTTGAGTGGATATATGTCGATCTGAGCACAGCTGGGCGCCGTATATACAGCATGGAGGTAGCTCTGATACCAGCCAGATGCAACCCACGGCCATATAGGACCTACAGGCGATGTTCTTGAGTGGATATATGTCAATCTGAGCACAGCTGGGCCACGTATATACAGCATGGGGGTAGCTGTGATACCAGCCAGCTGAAACCCACGGCTATATAGGACCTACAGGCGATGTTCTTGAGTCGATCTAAGCACAGCTGGGCCCCGTATATACAGCATGGGGGTAGCTCTGATACCAGCCAGATGCAACCAACGGCCATATAGGACCTACAGGCGATGTTCTTGAGTGGATATATGTCGATCTGAGCACAGCTGGGCGCCGTATATACAGCATGGGGGTAGATCTGATACCAGCCAGATGCAACCCACGGCCATATAGGACCTACAGGCGATGTTCTTGAATAGATATATGTCGTTCTGAGCACAGCTGGGCCACGTATATACAGCATGGGGGTAGCAGTGATACCAGCCAGCTGCAACCCACGGCTATATAGGACCTACAGGCGATGTTCTTGAGTCGATATATGTCGATCTGAGCACAGCTGGGCCCCGTATATACAGCATGGGGGTAGCTCTGATACCAGCCAGATTCAACCCACGGCCATATAGGACCTACAGGCGATGTTCTTGAGTGGATATATATCGATCTGAGCACAGCTGGGCGCCGTATATACAGCATCGGGGTAGCTCTGATACCATTCAGATGCAACCCACGGCCATATAGGACCTACAGGCGATGTTCTTGAGTGGATATAAGTCGATCTGAGCACAGCTCGGCGCCGTAAATACAGCATGGGGGTAGCTCTGATACCAGCCAGATGCAACCCACGGCCATATAGGACCTACAGGCGATGTTCTTGAATCGATATATGTCGATCTGAGCACAGCTGGGCCACGTATATACAGCATGGGGGTATCTGTGATACCAGCCAGCTGCAACCCACGGCTATATAGGACCTACAGGCGATGTTCTTGATTCGATATATGTCGATCTGAGCACAGCTGGGCCCCGTATATACAGCATGGAGGTAGCTCTGATACCAGGCAGATGCAAACCACGGCCATATAGGACCTACAGGCGATGTTCTTGAGTCGATATATGTCGATCTGAGCACAGCTGGGCCACGTATATACAGCATGGGGGTAGCTGTGATACCAGCCAGCTGCAACCCACGGCTAAATAGGACCTACAGGCGATTTTCTGAGTCGATATATGTCGATCTGAGCACAGCTGGGCCACGTATATACAGCATGGGGGTGGTTGTGATACCAGCCAGCTGCAACCCACGGCTATATAGGACCTACAGGCGATGTTCTTGAGTCGATATATGTCGATCTGAGCACAGCTGGGCCCCGTATATACAGCATGGGGGGTAGCTGTGATACCAGCCAGATGCAACCCACAACCATATAGGACCTACAGGCGATGTTCTTGAGTGGATATATGTCGATCTGAGCACAGCTGGGCGCCGTATATACAGCATGGAGGTAGCTCTGATACCAGCCAGATGCAACCCACGGCCATATAGGACCTACAGGCGATGTTCTTGAGTGGATATATGTCAATCTGAGCACAGCTGGGCCACGTATATACAGCATGGGGGTAGCTGTGATACCAGCCAGCTGAAACCCACGGCTATATAGGACCTACAGGCGATGTTCTTGAGTCGATCTAAGCACAGCTGGGCCCCGTATATACAGCATGGGGGTAGCTCTGATACCAGCCAGATGCAACCAACGGCCATATAGGACCTACAGGCGATGTTCTTGAGTGGATATATGTCGATCTGAGCACAGCTGGGCGCCGTATATACAGCATGGGGGTAGATCTGATACCAGCCAGATGCAACCCACGGCCATATAGGACCTACAGGCGATGTTCTTGAATAGATATATGTCGTTCTGAGCACAGCTGGGCCACGTATATACAGCATGGGGGTAGCAGTGATACCAGCCAGCTGCAACCCACGGCTATATAGGACCTACAGGCGATGTTCTTGAGTCGATATATGTCGATCTGAGCACAGCTGGGCCCCGTATATACAGCATGGGGGTAGCTCTGATACCAGCCAGATTCAACCCACGGCCATATAGGACCTACAGGCGATGTTCTTGAGTGGATATATATCGATCTGAGCACAGCTGGGCGCCGTATATACAGCATCGGGGTAGCTCTGATACCATTCAGATGCAACCCACGGCCATATAGGACCTACAGGCGATGTTCTTGAGTGGATATAAGTCGATCTGAGCACAGCTCGGCGCCGTAAATACAGCATGGGGGTAGCTCTGATACCAGCCAGATGCAACCCACGGCCATATAGGACCTACAGGCGATGTTCTTGAGTCGATATATGTCGATCTGAGCACAGCTGGGCCACGTATATACAGCATGGGGGTAGCTGTGATACCAGCCAGCTGCAACCCACGGCTATATAGGACCTACAGGCGATGTTCTTGAGTCGATCTGAGCACAGCTGGGCCCCGTATATGCAGCATGGGGGTAGCTGTGATACCAGCCAGATGCAAACCACGGCCATATAGGACCTACAGGCGATGTTCTTGAGTGGATATATGTCGATTTGAGCACAGCTGGGCGCCGTATATACAGCATGGAGGTAGCTCTGATACCAGCCAGATGCAACCCACGGCCATATAGGACCTACAGGCGATGTTCTTGAGTCGATATATGTCGATCTGAGCACAGCTGGGCCACGTATATACAGCATGGGGGTAGCTGTGATACCAGCCAGCTGCAACCCACGGCTATATAGGACCTACAGGCGATGTTCTTAAGTCGATCTGAGCACAGCTGGGCCCCGTATATACAGCATGGGGGTAGCTCTGATACCAGCCAGATGCAACCCACGGCCATATAGGACCTACAGGCGATGTTCTTGAGTGGATATATGTCGATCTGAGCACAGCTGGGCGCCGTATATACAGCATGGGGGTAGCTCTGATACCATTCAGATGCAACCCACGGCCATATAGGACCTACAGGCGATGTTCTTGAGTCGATATATGTCGATCTGAGCACAGCTGGGCCACATATATACAGCATGGGGGTAGCTGTGATACCAGTAAGCTGCAACCCACGGCTATATAGGACCTACAGGCGATGTTCATGAGTCGATATATGTCGATCTGAGCACAGCTGGGCCCCGTATATACAGCATGGGGGTAGCTCTGATACCAGCCAGATGCAACCCACGGCCATATAGGACCTACAGGCGATGTTCTTGAGTGGATATATGTCGATCTGAGCACAGCTGGGCGCCGTATATACAGCATGGAGTTAGCTCTGATACCAGCCAGATGCAACCCACGGCCATATAGGACCTACAGGCGATGTTCTTGAGTCGATATATGTCGATCTGAGCACAGCTGGGCCACGTATATACAGCATGGGGGTAGCTGTGATACCAGCCAGCTGCAACCCACGGCTATATAGGACCTACAGGCGATGTTCTTGAGTCGAAATATGTCGATCTGAGCACAGCTGGGCCCCGTATATACAGCATGGGGGTAGCTCTGATACCAGCCAGATGCAACCCACGGCCATATAGGACCTACAGGCGATGTTCTTGAGTGGATATATGTCGATCTGAGCACAGCTGGGCGCCGTATGTACAGCATGGGGGTAGCTCTGATACCAGCCAGATGCAACCCACGGCCATATAGGACCTACAGTCGATGTTCTTGAGTCGATATATGTCGATCTGAGTACAGCTAGGCCACGTATATACAGCATGGGGGTAGCTGTGATACCAGCCAGCTAAAACCCCCGGCTATATAGGACCTACAGACGATGTTCTTGAGTCGATATATGTCGATCTGAGCACAGCTGGGCCCCGTATATACAGCATGGGGGTAGCTCTGATACCAGCCAGATGCAACCCACGGCCATATAGGACCCACAGGCGATGTTCTTGAGTGGATATATGTCGATCTGAGCACAGGTGGGCGCCGTATATACAGCATGGGGGTAGCTCTGATACCATCCAGATGCAACCCACGGCCATATAGGACCTACAGGCGATGTTCTTGAATCGATATATGTCGATCTGAGCACAGCTGGGCCACGTATATACAGCATGGGGGTAGCTGTGATACCAGCCAGCTGCAACCCACGGCTATATAGGACCTACAGGCGATGTTCTTGATTCGATATATGTCGATCTGAGCACAGCTGGGCCCCGTATATACAGCATGGGGGTAGCTCTGATACCAGCCAGATGCAACCCACGGCCATATAGGACCTACAGGCGATGTTCTTGAATCGATATATGTCGTTCTGAGCACAGCTGGGCCACGTATATACAGCATGGGGGTAGCAGTGATACCAGCCAGCTGCAACCCACGGCCATATAGGACCTACAGGCGATGTTCTTGAGTGGATATATGTCGATCTGAGCACAGGTGGGCGCCGTATATACAGCATGGGGGTAGCTCTGATACCAGCCAGATGCAACCCACGGCCATAAAGGACCTACAGGCGATGTTCTTGAATCGATATATGTCGATCTGGGCACAGCTGGGCCACGTATATACAGCATGGGGGTAGCTGTGATACCAGCCAGCTGCAACCCACGGCTATATAGGACCTACAGGCGATGTTCTTGATTCGATATATGTCGATCTGAGCACAGCTGGGCCCCGTATATACAGCATGGGGGTTGCTCTGATTCTAGCCAGATGCAACCCACGGCCATATAAGACCTACAGGCGATGTTCTTGAGTGGATATATGTCGATCTGAGCACAGGTGGGCGCCGTATATACAGCTGGGGGTAGCTCTGATACCAGCCAGATGCAACCCACGGCCATATAGGACCTACAGACGATGTTCTTGAGTCGATATATGTCGATCTGAGCACAGCTGGGCCACGTATATACAGCATGGGGGTAGCTGTGATACCAGCCAGCTGCAACTTACGGCTATATAGGACCTACAGGCGATGTTCTTGAGTCGATCTGAGCACAGCTGGGCCCCGTATATTCAGCATAGGGGTAGCTGTGATACCAGCCAGATGCAACCCACGGCCATATAGGACCTACAGGCGATGTTCTTGAGTGGATATATGTCGATCTGAGCACAGCTGGGCGCCGTATATACAGCATGGAGGTAGCTCTGATACCAGCCAGATGCAACCCACGGCCATATAGGACCTACAGGCGATGTTCTTGAGTGGATATATGTCGATCTGAGCACAGCTGGGCCACGTATATACAGCATGGGGGTAGCTGTGATACCAGCCAGCTGCAACCCACGGCTATATAGGACCTACAGGCGATGTTCTTGAGTCGATCTGAGCACAGCTGGGCCCCGTATATACAGCATGGGGGTAGCTCTGATACCAGCCAGATGCAACCCACGGCCATATAGGACCTACAGGCGATGTTCTTGAGTGGATATATGTCGATCTGAGCACAGCTGCGCCACGTATATACAGCATGGGGGTAGCTGTGCTACCAGCCAGCTGCAACCCACGGCTATATAGGACCTACAGGCGATGTTCTTGAGTGGATATATGTCGATCTGAGCACAGCTGGGCGCCGTATATACAGCATGGGGGTAGCTCTGATACCAGCCAGATTCAACCCACGGCCATATAGGACCTACAGGCGATGTTCTTGAGTGGATATATGTCAATCTGAGCACAGCTGGGCCACGTATATACAGCATGGGGGTAGCTGTGATACCAGCCAGCTGAAACCCACGGCTATATAGGACCTACAGGCGATGTTCTTGAGTCGATCTGAGCACAGCTGGGCCCCGTATATACAGCATGGGGGTAGCTCTGATACCAGCCAGATGCAACCAACGGCCATATAGGACCTACAGGCGATGTTCTTGAGTGGATATATGTCGATCTGAGCAGAGCTGGGCGCCATATATACAACATGGGGGTAGATCTGATACCAGCCAGATGCAACCCACGGCCATATAGGACCTACAGGCGATGTTCATGAATCGATATATGTCGTTCTGAGCACAGCTGGGCCACTTATATACAGCATGGGGGTAGCTGTGATACCAGCCAGCTGCAGCCCACGGCTATATAGGACCTACAGGCAATGTTCTTGAGTAGATATATGTCGATCTGAGCACAGCTGGGCCCCGTATATACAGCATGGGGGTAGCTCTGATACCAGCCAGATTCAACCCACGGCCATATAGGACCTACAGGCGATGTTCTTGAGTGGATATATATATCGATCTGAGAACAGCTGGGCGCCGTATATACAGCATCGGGGTAGCTCTGATACCATTCAGATGCAACCCACGGCCATATAGGACCTACAGGCGATGTTCTTGAGTGGATATATGTCGATCTGAGCACAGCTCGGCGCCGTAAATAAAGCATGGGGGTAGCTCTGATACCAGCCAGATGCAACCCACGGCCATATAGGACCTACAGGCGATGTTCTTGAGTGGATATATGTCGATCTGAGCACAGCTGGGCGCCGTATGTACAGCATGGGGGGTAGTTCTGTTACCAGCCAGATGCAACCCACGGCCATATAGGACCTACATGCGATGTTCTTGAGACGATATATGTCGATCTGAGTACAGCTAGGCCACGTATATACAGCATGGTGGTAGCTGTGATACCAGCCAGCTAAAACCCCCGGCTATATAGGACCTACAGACGATGTTATTGAGTCGATATATGTCGATCTGAGCATAGCTGGGCCCCGTATATACAGCATGGGGGTAGCTCTGATACCAGCCAGATGCAACCCACGGCCATATAGGACCTACAGGCGATGTTCTTGAGTGGATATATGTCGATCTGAGCACAGGTGGGCGCCGTATATACAACATGGGGGTAGCTCTGATACCAGCCAGATACAACCCACGGCCATATAGGACCTACAGGCGATGTTCTTGAATCGATATATGTCGATCTGAGCACAGCTGGGCCACGTATATACAGCATGGGGGTAGCTGTCATACAAGCCAGCTGCAACCCACGGCTATATAGGACCTACAGGCGATGTTCTTGATTCGATATATGTCGATCTGAGCACAGCTGGGCCCCGTATATACAGCATGGGGGTAGCTCTGATTCTAGCCAGATGCAACCCACGGCCATATAAGACCTACAGGCGATGTTCTTGAGTGAATATATGTCGATCTGAGCACAGCTGGGCGCCGTATATACAGCATGGGGGTAGCTCTGATACCAACCAGATGCAACCCACGGCCATATAGGACCTACAGGCGATGTTCTTGAATCGATATATGTCGATCTGAGCCCAGCTGGGCCACGTATATACAGCATGGGGGTAGCTGTGATACCAGCCAGCTGCAACCCACGGCTATATAGGACCTACAGGCGATGTTCTTGATTCGATATATGTCGATCTGAGCACAGCTGGGCCCCGTATATACAGCATGGGGGTAGCTCTGATACCAGCCAGATGCAACCCACGGCCATATAGGACCTACAGACGATGTTCTTGAGTCGATATATGTCGATCTGAGCACAGCTGGGCCACGTATATACAGCATGGGGGTAGCTGTGATACCAGCCAGCTGCAACTTACGGCAATATAGGACCTACAGGCGATGTTCTTGAGTCGATCTGAGCACAGCTGGGAACCGTATATGCAGCATGGGGGTAGCTGTGATACCTGCCAGATGCAAACCACGGCCATATAGGACCTACAGGCGATGTTCTTGAGTGGATATATGTCGATCTGAGCACAGCTGGGCGCCGTATATACAGCATCGAGGTAGCTCTGATACCAGCCAGATGCAACCCACGGCCATATAGGACCTACAGGCGATGTTCTTGAGGCGATATATGTCGATCTGAGCACAGCTGGGCCACGTATATACAGCATGGGGGTAGCTGTGATACCAGCCAGCTGCAACCCACGGCTATATAGGACCTACAGGCGATGTTCTTAAGTCGATCTGAGCACAGCTGGGCCCCGTATATACAGCATGGGGGTAGCTCTGATACCAGCCAGATGCAACCCACGGCCATATAGGACCTACAGGCGATGTTCTTGAGTGGATATATGTCGATCTGAGCACAGCTGGGCGCCGTATATACAGCATGGGGGTAGCTCTGATATCATTCAGATGCAACCCACGGCCATATAGGACCTACAGGCGATGTTCTTGAGTCGATATATGTCGATCTGAGCACAGCTGGGCCACATATATACTGCATGGGGGTAGCTGTGATACCAGTAAGCTGCAACCCACGGCTATATAGGACCTACAGGCGATGTTCTTGAGTCGATATATGTCGATCTGAGCACAGCTGGGCCCCGTATATACAGCATGGGGGTAGCTCTGATACCAGCCAGATGCAACCCACGGCCATATAGGACCTACAGGCGATGTTCTTGAGTGGATATATGTCGATCTGAGCACAGCTGGGCGCCGTATATACAGCATGGAGTTAGCTCTGATACCAGCCAGATGCAACCCACGGCCATATAGGACCTACAGGCGATGTTCTTGAGTCGATATATGTCGATCTGAGCACAGCTGGGCCACGTATATACAGCATGGGGGTAGCTGTGATACCAGCCAGCTGCAACCCACGGCTATATAGGACCTACAGGCGATGTTCTTGAGTCGAAATATGTCGATCTGAGCACAGCTGGGCCCCGTATATACAGCATGGGGGTAGCTCTGATACCAGCCAGATGCAACCCACGGCCATATAGGACCTACAGACGATGTTCTTGAGTCGATATATGTCGATCTGAGCACAGCTGGGCCACGTATATACAGCATGGGGGTAGCTGTGATACCAGCCAGCTGCAACTTACGGCAATATAGGACCTACAGGCGATGTTCTTGAGTCGATCTGAGCACAGCTGGGAACCGTATATGCAGCATGGGGGTAGCTGTGATACCTGCCAGATGCAAACCACGGCCATATAGGACCTACAGGCGATGTTCTTGAGTGGATATATGTCGATCTGAGCACAGCTGGGCGCCGTATATACAGCATGGAGGTAGCTCTGATACCAGCCAGATGCAACCCACGGCCATATAGGACCTACAGGCGATGTTCTTGAGTCTATATATGTCGATCTGAGCACAGCTGGGCCACGTATATACAGCATGGGGGTAGCTGTGATACCAGCCAGCTGCAACCCACGGCTATATAGGACCTACAGGCGATGTTCTTAAGTCGATCTGAGCACAGCTGGGCCCCGTATATACAGCATGGGGGT
This sequence comes from Lordithon lunulatus, assembly GCA_963942505.1. Lineage (NCBI taxonomy): Eukaryota > Metazoa > Arthropoda > Insecta > Coleoptera > Staphylinidae > Lordithon > Lordithon lunulatus. Next base: position 22,438,177 of record OZ012673.1, read on the forward strand.
AGCTCTGATACCAGCCAGATGCAACCCACGGCCATATAGGACCTACAGGCGATGTTCTTGAGTGGATATATGTCGATCTGAGCACAGCTGGGCGCCGTATATACAGCATGGGGGTAGCTCTGATATCATTCAGATGCAACCCACGGCCATATAGGACCTACAGGCGATGTTCTTGAGTCGATATATGTCGATCTGAGCACAGCTGGGCCACATATATACTGCATGGGGGTAGCTGTGATACCAGTAAGCTGCAACCCACGGCTATATAGGACCTACAGGCGATGTTCTTGAGTCGATATATGTCGATCTGAGCACAGCTGGGCCCCGTATATACAGCATGGGGGTAGCTCTGATACCAGCCAGATGCAACCCACGGCCATATAGGACCTACAGGCGATGTTCTTGAGTGGATATATGTCGATCTGAGCACAGCTGGGCGCCGTATATACAGCATGGAGTTAGCTCTGATACCAGCCAGATGCAACCCACGGCCATATAGGACCTACAGGCGATGTTCTTGAGTGGATATATGTCGATCTGAGCACAGCTGGGCGCCGTATGTACAGCATGGGGGTAGCTCTGATACCAGCCAGATGCAACCCACGGCCATATAGGACCTACAGGCGATGTTCTTGAGTCGATATATGTCGATCTGAGTACAGCTAGGCCACGTATATACAGCATGGGTGTAGCTGTGATACCAGCCAGCTAAAACCCCCGGCTATATAGGACCTACAGACGATGTTCTTGACTCGATATATGTCGATCTGAGCACAGCTGGGCCCCGTATATACAGCATGGGGGTAGCTCTGATACCAGCCAGATGCAACCCACGGCCATATAGGACCCACAGGCGATGTTCTTGAGTGGATATATGTCGATCTGAGCACAGGTGGGCGCCGTATATACAGCATGGGGGTAGCTCTGATACCAGCCAGATGCAACCCACGGCCATATAGGACCTACAGGCGATGTTCTTGAATCGATATATGTCGATCTGAGCACAGCTGGGCCACGTATATACAGCATGGGGGTAGCTGTGATACCAGCCAGCTGCAACCCACGGCTATATAGGACCTACAGGCGATGTTCTTGATTCGATATATGTCGATCTGAGCACAGCTGGGCCCCGTATATACAGCATGGGGGTAGCTCTGATACCAGCCAGATGCAACCCACGGCCATATAGGACCTACAGGCGATGTTCTTGAATCGATATATGTCGTTCTGAGCACAGCTGGGCCACGTATATACAGCATGGGGGTAGCAGTGATACCAGCCAGCTGCAACCCACGGCCATATAGGACCTACAGGCGATGTTCTTGAGTGGATATATGTCGTTCTGAGCACAGGTGGGCGCCGTATATACAGCATGGGGGTAGCTCTGATACCAGCCAGATGCAACCCACGGCCATAAAGGACCTACAGGCGATGTTCTTGAATCGATATATGTCGATCTGGGCACAGCTGGGCCACGTATATACAGCATGGGGGTAGCTGTGATACAAGCCAGCTAAAACCCCCGGCTATATAGGACCTACAGACGATGTTCTTGAGTCGATATATGTCGATCTGAGCACAGCTGGGCCCCGTATATACAGCATGGGGGTAGCTCTGATACCAGCCAGATGCAACCCACGGCCATATAAGACCTACAGGCGATGTTCTTGAGTCGATATATGTCGATCTGAGCACAGCTGGGCCACGTATATACAGCATGGGGGTAGCTGTGATACCAGCCAGCTGCAACCCACGGCTATATAGGACCTACAGGCGATGTTCTTGAGTCGATATATGTCGATCTGAGCACAGCTGGGCCCCGTATATACAGCATGGGGGTAGCTCTGATACCAGCCAGATGCAACCCACGGCCATATAGGACCTACAGGCGATGTTCTTGAATCGATATATGTCGATCTGAGCACAGCTGGGCCCCGTATATACAGCATGGGGGTAGCTCTGATACCAGCCAGATGAAACCCACGGCCATATAGGACCTACAGGCGATGTTCTTTAGTGGATATATGTCGATCTGAGCACAGCTGGGCGCTGTAAATACAGCATGGGGGTAGCTCTGATACCAGCCAGATGCAACCCACGGCCATATAAGACCTACAGGCGATGTTCTTGAGTCGATATATGTCGATCTGAGCACAGCTGGGCCACGTATATACAGCATGGGGGTAGCTGTGATACCAGCCAGCTGCAACTTACGGCTATATAGGACCTACAGGCGATGTTCTTAAGTCGATCTAAGCACAGCTGGGCCCCGTATATACAGCATGGGGGGTAGCTGTGATACCAGCCAGATGCAACCCACAACCATATAGGACCTACAGGCGATGTTCTTGAGTGGATATATGTCGATCTGAGCACAGCTGGGCGCCGTATATACAGCATGGAGGTAGCTCTGATACCAGCCAGATGCAACCCACGGCCATATAGGACCTACAAGCGATGTTCTTGAGTGGATATATGTCAATCTGAGCACAGCTGGGCCACGTATATACAGCATGGGGGTAGCTCTGATACCAGCCAGCTGAAACCCACGGCTATATAGGACCTACAGGCGATGTTCTTGAGTCGATCTGAGCACAGCTGGGCCCCGTACATACAGCATGGGGGTAGCTCTGATACCAGCAAGATCCAACCAACGGCCATATAGGACCTGCAGGCGATGTTCTTGAGAGGATATATGTCGATCTGAGCACAGCTGGGCGCCGTATATACAGCAGGGGGGTAGATCTGATACCAGCCAGATGCAACCCACGGCCATATAGGACCTACAGGCGATGTTCTTGAATCGATATATGTCGTTCTGAGCACAGCTGGGCCACGTATATACAGCATGGGGGTAGCTGTGATACCAGCCAGCTGCAACCCACGGCTATATAGGACCTACAGGCAATGTTCTTGAGTCGATATATGTCGATCTGAGCACAGCTGGGCCCCGTATATACAGCATGGGGGTAGCTCTGATACCAGCCAGATTCAACCCACGGCCATATAGGACCTACAGGCGATGTTCTTGAGTGGATATATATATCGATCTGAGCACAGCTGGGCGCCGTATATACAGCATCGGGGTGGCTCTGATACCATTCAGATGCAACCCACGGCCATATATTACCTACAGGCGATGTTCTTGAGTGGATATATGTCGATCTGAGCACAGCTCGGCGCCGTAAATACAGCATGTGGGTAGCTCTGATACCAGCCAGATGCAACCCACGGCCATATAGGACCTACAGGCGATGTTCTTGAGTGGATATATGTCGATCTGAGCACAGCTGGGCGCCGTATGTACAGCATGGGGGTAGTTCTGATACCAGCCAGATGCAACGCACGGCCATATAGGACCTACAGGCGATGTTCTTGAGACGATATATGTCGATCTGAGTACAGCTAGGCCACGTATATACAGCATGGGGGTAGCTGTGATACCAGCCAGCTAAAACCCCCGGCTATATAGGACCTACAGACGATGTTCTTGAGTCGATATATGTCGATCTGAGCACAGGTGGGCGCCGTATATACAGCATGGGGGTTGCTCTGATACCAGCCAGATGCAACCCACGGCCATATAGAACCTACAGGCGATGTTCTTGAATCGATATATGTCGATCTGAGCACAGCTGGGCCACGTATATACAGCATGGGGGTAGCTGTCATACCAGCCAGCTGCAACCCACGGCTATATAGGACCTACAGGCGATGTTCTTGATTCGATATATGTCGATCTGAGCACAGCTGGGCCCCGTATATACAGCATGGGGGTAGCTCTGATTCTAGCCAGATGCAACCCACGGCCATATAAGACCTACAGGCGATGTTCTTGAGTGAATATATGTCGATCTGAGCACAGCTGGGCGCCGTATATACAGCATGGGGGTAGCTCTGATACCAACCAGATGCAACCCACGGCCATATAGGACCTACAGGCGATGTTCTTGAATCGATATATGTCGATCTGAGCACAGCTGGGCCACGTATATACAGCATGGGGGTAGCTGTGATACCAGCCAGCTGCAACCCACGGCTATATAGGACCTACAGGCGATGTTCTTGATTCGATATATGTCGATCTGAGCACAGCTGGGCCCCGTATATACAGCATGGAGGTAGCTCTGATACCAGCCAGATGCAACCCACGGCCATATAGGACCTACAGGCGATGTTCTAGAGTCGATATATGTCGATCTGAGCACAGCTGGGCCACGTATATACCGCATGGGGGTAGCTGTGATACCAGCCAGCTGCAACCCACGGCTAAATAGGTCCTACAGGCGATGTTCTTGAGTCGATATATGTCGATCTGAGCACAGCTGGGCCACGTATATACAGCATGGGGGTAGTTGTGATACCAGCCAGCTGCAACCCACGGCTATATAGGACCTACAGGCGATGTTCTTGAGTCGATATATGTCGATCTGAGCACAGCTGGGCCCCGCATATACAACATGGGGGTAGCTCTGATACGGCCATATAAGACCTACAGGCGATGTTCTTGAGTCGATATATGTCGATCTGAGCACAGCTGGGCCACGTATATACAGCATGGGGGTAGCTGTGATACCAGCCAGCTGCAACTTACGGCTATATAGGACCTACAGGCGATGTTCTTGAGTCGATCTAAGCACAGCTGGGCCCCGTATATACAGCATGGGGGGTAGCTGTGATACCATCCAGATGCAACCCACAACCATATAGGACCTACAGGCGATGCTCTTGAGTGGATATATGTCGATCTGAGCACAGCTGGGCGCCGTATATACAGCATGGAGGTAGCTCTGATACCTGCCAGATGCAACCCACGGCCATATAGGACCTACAGGCGATGTTCTTGAGTGGATATATGTCAATCTGAGCACAGCTGGGCCACGTATATACAGCATGGGGGTAGCTCTGATACCAGCCAGCTGAAACCCACGGCTATATAGGACCTACAGGCGATGTTCTTGAGTCGATCTGAGCACAGCTGGGCCCCGTACATACAGCATGGGGGTAGCTCTGATACCAGCCAGATCCAACCAACGGCCATATAGGACCTGCAGGCGATGGTCTTGAGTGGATATATGTCGATCTGAGCACAGCTGGGCGCCGTATATACAGCATGGGGGTAGATCTGATACCAGCCAGATGCAACCCACTGCCATATAGGACCTACAGGCGATGTTCTTGAATCGATATATGTCGTTCTGAGCTCAGCTGGGCCACGTATATACAGCATGGGGGTAGCTGTGATACCAGCCAGCTGCAACCCACGGCTATATAGGACCTACAGGCGATGTTCTTGAGTCGATATATGTCGATCTGAGCACAGCTGGGCCCCGTATATACAGCATGGGGGTAGCTCTGATACCAGCCAGATTCAACCCACGGACATATAGGACCTACAGGCGATGTTCTTGAGTGGATATATATCGATCTGAGCACAGCTGGGCGCCGTATATACAGCATCGGGGTAGCTCTGATACCATTCAGATGCAACCCACGGCCATATATTACCTACAGGCGATGTTCTTGAGTGGATATATGTCGATCTGAGCACAGCTCGGCGCCGTAAATACAGCATGTGGGTAGCTCTGATACCAGCCAGATGCAACCCACGGCCATATAGGACCTACAGGCGATGTTCTTGAGTGGATATATGTCGATCTGAGCACAGCTGGGCGCCGTATGTACAGCATGGGGGTAGTTCTGATAGCAGCCAGATGCAACGCACGGCCATATAGGACCTACAGGCGATGTTCTTGAGACGATATATGTCGATCTGAGTACAGCTAGGCCACGTATATACAGCATGGGGGTAGCTGTGATACCAGCCAGCTAAAACCCCCGGCTATATAGGACCTACAGACGATGTTCTTGAGTCGATATATGTCGATCTGAGCACAGCTGGGCCCCGTATATACAGCATGGGGGTAGCTCTGATACCAGCCAGATGCAACCCACGGCCATATAGGACCTACAGGCGATGTTCTTGAGTCGATATATGTCGATCTGAGCACAGCTGGGCCACGTATATACAGCATGGGGCTAGCTGTGATACCAGCCAGCTAAAACCCCCAGCTATATAGGACCTACAGACGATGTTCTTGAGTCGATATATGTCGATCTGAGCACAGCTGGGCCCCGTATATACAGCATGGGGGTAGCTCTGATACCAGCCAGATGCAACCCACGTCCATATAAGACCTACAGGCGATGTTCTTGAGTCGATATATGTCGATCTGAGCACAGCTGGGCCACGTATATACAGCATGGGGGTAGCTGTGATACCAGCCAGCTGCAACTTACGGCTATATAGGACCTACAGGCGATGTTCTTGAGTCGATCTAAGCACAGCTGGGCCCCGTATATACAGCATGGGGGGTAGCTGTGATACCAGCCAGATGCAACCCACAACCATATAGGACCTACAGGCGATGTTCTTGAGTGGATATATGTCGATCTGAGCACAGCTGGGCGCCGTATATACAGCATGGAGGTAGCTCTGATACCAGCCAGATGCAACCCACGGCCATATAGGACCTACAGGCTATGTTCTTGAGTGGATATATGTCAATCTGAGCACAGCTGGGCCACGTATATACAGCATGGGGGTAGCTCTGATACCAGCCAGCTGAAATCCACGGCTATATAGGACCTACAGGCGATGTTCTTGAGTCGATCTGAGCACAGCTGGGCCCCGTATATACAGCATGGGGGTAGCTCTGATACCAGCCAGATCCAACCAACGGCCATATAGGACCTACAGGCGATGTTCTTGAGTGGATATATGTCGATCTGAGCACAGCTGGGCGCCGTATATACAGCATGGGGGTAGATCTGATACCAGCCAGATGCAACCCACGGCCATATAGGACCTACAGGCGATGTTCTTGAATCGATATATGTCGTTCTGAGCACAGCTGGGCCACGTATATACAGCATGGGGGTAGCTGTGATACCAGTCAGCTGCAACCCACGGCTATATAGGACCTACAGGCGATGTTCTTGAGTCGATATATGTCGATCTGAGCACAGCTGGGCCCCGTATATACAGCATGGGGGTAGCTCTGATACCAGCCAGATTCAACCCACGGCCATATAGGACCTACAGGCGATGTTCTTGAGTGGATATATATCGATCTGAGCACAGCTGGGCGCCGTATATACAGCATCGGGGTAGCTCTGATGCCATTCAGATGCAACCCACGGCCATATAGGACCTACAGGCGATGTTCTTGAGTGGATATATGTCGATCTGAGCACAGCTCGGCGCCGTAAATACAGCATGTGGGTAGCTCTGATACCAGCCAGATGCAACCCACGGCCATATAGGACCTAGAGGCGATGTTCTTGAGTGGATATATGTCGATCTGAGCACAGCTGGGCGCCGTATGTACAGCATGGGTGTAGTTCTGATACCAGCCAGATGCAACCCACGGCCATATAGGACCTACAGGCGATGTTCTTGAGACGATATATGTCGATCTGAGTACAGCTAGGCCACGTATATACAGCATGGGGGTAGCTGTGATTCCAGCCAGCTAAAACCCCCGGCTATATATTACCTACAGACGATGTTCTTGTGTCGATATATGTCGATCTGAGCACATCTGGGCCCCGTATATACAGCATGGGGGTAGCTCTGATACCAGCCAGATGCAACCCACGGCCATATAGGACCTACAGGCGATGTTCTTGAGTGGATATATGTCGATCTGAGCATGGGGGTAGCTCTGATACCAGCCAGATGCAACCCACGGCCATATAGGACCTACAGGCGATGTTCTTGAATCGATATATGTCGATCTGAGCACAGCAGGGCCACGTATATACAGCATGGGGGTAGCTGTCATACCAGCCAGCTGCAACCCACGGCTATATAGGACCTACAGGCGATGTTCTTGATTCGATATATGTCGATCTGAGCACAGCAGGGCCACGTATATACAGCATGGGGGTAGCTGTCATACCAGCCAGCTGCAACCCACGGCTATATAAGACCTACAGGCGATGTTCTTGAGTGAATATATGTCGATCTGAGCACAGCTGGGCGCCGTATATATAGCATGGGGGTAGCTCTGATACCAACCAGATGCAACCCACGGCCATATAGGACCTACAGGCGATGTTCTTGAATCGATATATGTCGATCTGAGCACAGCTGGGCCACGTATATACAGCATGGGGGTATCTGTGATACCAGCCAGCTGCAACCCACGGCTATATAGGACCTACAGGCGATGTTCTTGATTCGATATATGTCGATCTGAGCACAGCTGGGCCCCGTATATACAGCATGGAGGTAGCTCTGATACCAGGCAAATGCAAACCACGGCCATATAGGACCTACAGGCGATGTTCTTGAGTCGATATATGTCGATCTGAGCACAGCTGGGCCACGTATATACAGCATGGGGGTAGCTGTGATACCAGCCAGCTGCAACCCACGGCTAAATAGGACCTACAGGCGATGTTCTTGAGTCGATATATGTCGATCTGAGCACAGCTGGGCCACGTATATACAGCATGGGGGTAGTTGTGATACCAGCCAGCTGCAACCCACGGCTATATAGGACCTACAGGCGATGTTCTTGAGTCGATATATGTCGATCTGAGCACAGCTGGGCCCCGTATATACAGCATGGGGGGTAGCTGTGACACCAGCCAGATGCAACCCACAACCATATAGGACCTACAGGCGATGTTCTTGAGTGGATATATGTCGATCTGAGCACAGCTGGGCGCCGTATATACAGCATGGAGGTAGCTCTGATACCAGCCAGATGCAACCCACGGCCATATAGGACCTACAGGCGATGTTCTTGAGTGGATATATGTCAATCTGAGCACAGCTGGGCCACGTATATACAGCATGGGGGTAGCTGTGATACCAGCCAGCTGAAACCCACGGCTATATAGGACCTACAGGCGATGTTCTTGAGTCGATCTAAGCACAGCTGGGCCCCGTATATACAGCATGGGGGTAGCTCTGATACCAGCCAGATGCAACCAACGGCCATATAGGACCTACAGGCGATGTTCTTGAGTGGATATATGTCGATCTGAGCACAGCTGGGCGCCGTATATACAGCATGGGGGTAGATCTGATACCAGCCAGATGCAACCCACGGCCATATAGGACCTACAGGCGATGTTCTTGAATAGATATATGTCGTTCTGAGCACAGCTGGGCCACGTATATACAGCATGGGGGTAGCAGTGATACCAGCCAGCTGCAACCCACGGCTATATAGGACCTACAGGCGATGTTCTTGAGTCGATATATGTCGATCTGAGCACAGCTGGGCCCCGTATATACAGCATGGGGGTAGCTCTGATACCAGCCAGATTCAACCCACGGCCATATAGGACCTACAGGCGATGTTCTTGAGTGGATATATATCGATCTGAGCACAGCTGGGCGCCGTATATACAGCATCGGGGTAGCTCTGATACCATTCAGATGCAACCCACGGCCATATAGGACCTACAGGCGATGTTCTTGAGTGGATATAAGTCGATCTGAGCACAGCTCGGCGCCGTAAATACAGCATGGGGGTAGCTCTGATACCAGCCAGATGCAACCCACGGCCATATAGGACCTACAGGCGATGTTCTTGAATCGATATATGTCGATCTGAGCACAGCTGGGCCACGTATATACAGCATGGGGGTATCTGTGATACCAGCCAGCTGCAACCCACGGCTATATAGGACCTACAGGCGATGTTCTTGATTCGATATATGTCGATCTGAGCACAGCTGGGCCCCGTATATACAGCATGGAGGTAGCTCTGATACCAGGCAGATGCAAACCACGGCCATATAGGACCTACAGGCGATGTTCTTGAGTCGATATATGTCGATCTGAGCACAGCTGGGCCACGTATATACAGCATGGGGGTAGCTGTGATACCAGCCAGCTGCAACCCACGGCTAAATAGGACCTACAGGCGATGTTCTTGAGTCGATATATGTCGATCTGAGCACAGCTGGGCCACGTATATACAGCATGGGGGTAGTTGTGATACCAGCCAGCTGCAACCCACGGCTATATAGGACCTACAGGCGATGTTCTTGAGTCGATATATGTCGATCTGAGCACAGCTGGGCCCCGTATATACAGCATGGGGGGTAGCTGTGATACCAGCCAGATGCAACCCACAACCATATAGGACCTACAGGCGATGTTCTTGAGTGGATATATGTCGATCTGAGCACAGCTGGGCGCCGTATATACAGCATGGAGGTAGCTCTGATACCAGCCAGATGCAACCCACGGCCATATAGGACCTACAGGCGATGTTCTTGAGTGGATATATGTCAATCTGAGCACAGCTGGGCCACGTATATACAGCATGGGGGTAGCTGTGATACCAGCCAGCTGAAACCCACGGCTATATAGGACCTACAGGCGATGTTCTTGAGTCGATCTAAGCACAGCTGGGCCCCGTATATACAGCATGGGGGTAGCTCTGATACCAGCCAGATGCAACCAACGGCCATATAGGACCTACAGGCGATGTTCTTGAGTGGATATATGTCGATCTGAGCACAGCTGGGCGCCGTATATACAGCATGGGGGTAGATCTGATACCAGCCAGATGCAACCCACGGCCATATAGGACCTACAGGCGATGTTCTTGAATAGATATATGTCGTTCTGAGCACAGCTGGGCCACGTATATACAGCATGGGGGTAGCAGTGATACCAGCCAGCTGCAACCCACGGCTATATAGGACCTACAGGCGATGTTCTTGAGTCGATATATGTCGATCTGAGCACAGCTGGGCCCCGTATATACAGCATGGGGGTAGCTCTGATACCAGCCAGATTCAACCCACGGCCATATAGGACCTACAGGCGATGTTCTTGAGTGGATATATATCGATCTGAGCACAGCTGGGCGCCGTATATACAGCATCGGGGTAGCTCTGATACCATTCAGATGCAACCCACGGCCATATAGGACCTACAGGCGATGTTCTTGAGTGGATATAAGTCGATCTGAGCACAGCTCGGCGCCGTAAATACAGCATGGGGGTAGCTCTGATACCAGCCAGATGCAACCCACGGCCATATAGGACCTACAGGCGATGTTCTTGAGTCGATATATGTCGATCTGAGCACAGCTGGGCCACGTATATACAGCATGGGGGTAGCTGTGATACCAGCCAGCTGCAACCCACGGCTATATAGGACCTACAGGCGATGTTCTTGAGTCGATCTGAGCACAGCTGGGCCCCGTATATGCAGCATGGGGGTAGCTGTGATACCAGCCAGATGCAAACCACGGCCATATAGGACCTACAGGCGATGTTCTTGAGTGGATATATGTCGATTTGAGCACAGCTGGGCGCCGTATATACAGCATGGAGGTAGCTCTGATACCAGCCAGATGCAACCCACGGCCATATAGGACCTACAGGCGATGTTCTTGAGTCGATATATGTCGATCTGAGCACAGCTGGGCCACGTATATACAGCATGGGGGTAGCTGTGATACCAGCCAGCTGCAACCCACGGCTATATAGGACCTACAGGCGATGTTCTTAAGTCGATCTGAGCACAGCTGGGCCCCGTATATACAGCATGGGGGTAGCTCTGATACCAGCCAGATGCAACCCACGGCCATATAGGACCTACAGGCGATGTTCTTGAGTGGATATATGTCGATCTGAGCACAGCTGGGCGCCGTATATACAGCATGGGGGTAGCTCTGATACCATTCAGATGCAACCCACGGCCATATAGGACCTACAGGCGATGTTCTTGAGTCGATATATGTCGATCTGAGCACAGCTGGGCCACATATATACAGCATGGGGGTAGCTGTGATACCAGTAAGCTGCAACCCACGGCTATATAGGACCTACAGGCGATGTTCATGAGTCGATATATGTCGATCTGAGCACAGCTGGGCCCCGTATATACAGCATGGGGGTAGCTCTGATACCAGCCAGATGCAACCCACGGCCATATAGGACCTACAGGCGATGTTCTTGAGTGGATATATGTCGATCTGAGCACAGCTGGGCGCCGTATATACAGCATGGAGTTAGCTCTGATACCAGCCAGATGCAACCCACGGCCATATAGGACCTACAGGCGATGTTCTTGAGTCGATATATGTCGATCTGAGCACAGCTGGGCCACGTATATACAGCATGGGGGTAGCTGTGATACCAGCCAGCTGCAACCCACGGCTATATAGGACCTACAGGCGATGTTCTTGAGTCGAAATATGTCGATCTGAGCACAGCTGGGCCCCGTATATACAGCATGGGGGTAGCTCTGATACCAGCCAGATGCAACCCACGGCCATATAGGACCTACAGGCGATGTTCTTGAGTGGATATATGTCGATCTGAGCACAGCTGGGCGCCGTATGTACAGCATGGGGGTAGCTCTGATACCAGCCAGATGCAACCCACGGCCATATAGGACCTACAGTCGATGTTCTTGAGTCGATATATGTCGATCTGAGTACAGCTAGGCCACGTATATACAGCATGGGGGTAGCTGTGATACCAGCCAGCTAAAACCCCCGGCTATATAGGACCTACAGACGATGTTCTTGAGTCGATATATGTCGATCTGAGCACAGCTGGGCCCCGTATATACAGCATGGGGGTAGCTCTGATACCAGCCAGATGCAACCCACGGCCATATAGGACCCACAGGCGATGTTCTTGAGTGGATATATGTCGATCTGAGCACAGGTGGGCGCCGTATATACAGCATGGGGGTAGCTCTGATACCATCCAGATGCAACCCACGGCCATATAGGACCTACAGGCGATGTTCTTGAATCGATATATGTCGATCTGAGCACAGCTGGGCCACGTATATACAGCATGGGGGTAGCTGTGATACCAGCCAGCTGCAACCCACGGCTATATAGGACCTACAGGCGATGTTCTTGATTCGATATATGTCGATCTGAGCACAGCTGGGCCCCGTATATACAGCATGGGGGTAGCTCTGATACCAGCCAGATGCAACCCACGGCCATATAGGACCTACAGGCGATGTTCTTGAATCGATATATGTCGTTCTGAGCACAGCTGGGCCACGTATATACAGCATGGGGGTAGCAGTGATACCAGCCAGCTGCAACCCACGGCCATATAGGACCTACAGGCGATGTTCTTGAGTGGATATATGTCGATCTGAGCACAGGTGGGCGCCGTATATACAGCATGGGGGTAGCTCTGATACCAGCCAGATGCAACCCACGGCCATAAAGGACCTACAGGCGATGTTCTTGAATCGATATATGTCGATCTGGGCACAGCTGGGCCACGTATATACAGCATGGGGGTAGCTGTGATACCAGCCAGCTGCAACCCACGGCTATATAGGACCTACAGGCGATGTTCTTGATTCGATATATGTCGATCTGAGCACAGCTGGGCCCCGTATATACAGCATGGGGGTTGCTCTGATTCTAGCCAGATGCAACCCACGGCCATATAAGACCTACAGGCGATGTTCTTGAGTGGATATATGTCGATCTGAGCACAGGTGGGCGCCGTATATACAGCTGGGGGTAGCTCTGATACCAGCCAGATGCAACCCACGGCCATATAGGACCTACAGACGATGTTCTTGAGTCGATATATGTCGATCTGAGCACAGCTGGGCCACGTATATACAGCATGGGGGTAGCTGTGATACCAGCCAGCTGCAACTTACGGCTATATAGGACCTACAGGCGATGTTCTTGAGTCGATCTGAGCACAGCTGGGCCCCGTATATTCAGCATAGGGGTAGCTGTGATACCAGCCAGATGCAACCCACGGCCATATAGGACCTACAGGCGATGTTCTTGAGTGGATATATGTCGATCTGAGCACAGCTGGGCGCCGTATATACAGCATGGAGGTAGCTCTGATACCAGCCAGATGCAACCCACGGCCATATAGGACCTACAGGCGATGTTCTTGAGTGGATATATGTCGATCTGAGCACAGCTGGGCCACGTATATACAGCATGGGGGTAGCTGTGATACCAGCCAGCTGCAACCCACGGCTATATAGGACCTACAGGCGATGTTCTTGAGTCGATCTGAGCACAGCTGGGCCCCGTATATACAGCATGGGGGTAGCTCTGATACCAGCCAGATGCAACCCACGGCCATATAGGACCTACAGGCGATGTTCTTGAGTGGATATATGTCGATCTGAGCACAGCTGCGCCACGTATATACAGCATGGGGGTAGCTGTGCTACCAGCCAGCTGCAACCCACGGCTATATAGGACCTACAGGCGATGTTCTTGAGTGGATATATGTCGATCTGAGCACAGCTGGGCGCCGTATATACAGCATGGGGGTAGCTCTGATACCAGCCAGATTCAACCCACGGCCATATAGGACCTACAGGCGATGTTCTTGAGTGGATATATGTCAATCTGAGCACAGCTGGGCCACGTATATACAGCATGGGGGTAGCTGTGATACCAGCCAGCTGAAACCCACGGCTATATAGGACCTACAGGCGATGTTCTTGAGTCGATCTGAGCACAGCTGGGCCCCGTATATACAGCATGGGGGTAGCTCTGATACCAGCCAGATGCAACCAACGGCCATATAGGACCTACAGGCGATGTTCTTGAGTGGATATATGTCGATCTGAGCAGAGCTGGGCGCCATATATACAACATGGGGGTAGATCTGATACCAGCCAGATGCAACCCACGGCCATATAGGACCTACAGGCGATGTTCATGAATCGATATATGTCGTTCTGAGCACAGCTGGGCCACTTATATACAGCATGGGGGTAGCTGTGATACCAGCCAGCTGCAGCCCACGGCTATATAGGACCTACAGGCAATGTTCTTGAGTAGATATATGTCGATCTGAGCACAGCTGGGCCCCGTATATACAGCATGGGGGTAGCTCTGATACCAGCCAGATTCAACCCACGGCCATATAGGACCTACAGGCGATGTTCTTGAGTGGATATATATATCGATCTGAGAACAGCTGGGCGCCGTATATACAGCATCGGGGTAGCTCTGATACCATTCAGATGCAACCCACGGCCATATAGGACCTACAGGCGATGTTCTCGAGTGGATATATGTCGATCTGAGCACAGCTCGGCGCCGTAAATAAAGCATGGGGGTAGCTCTGATACCAGCCAGATGCAACCCACGGCCATATAGGACCTACAGGCGATGTTCTTGAGTGGATATATGTCGATCTGAGCACAGCTGGGCGCCGTATGTACAGCATGGGGGGTAGTTCTGTTACCAGCCAGATGCAACCCACGGCCATATAGGACCTACATGCGATGTTCTTGAGACGATATATGTCGATCTGAGTACAGCTAGGCCACGTATATACAGCATGGTGGTAGCTGTGATACCAGCCAGCTAAAACCCCCGGCTATATAGGACCTACAGACGATGTTCTTGAGTCGATATATGTCGATCTGAGCATAGCTGGGCCCCGTATATACAGCATGGGGGTAGCTCTGATACCAGCCAGATGCAACCCACGGCCATATAGGACCTACAGGCGATGTTCTTGAGTGGATATATGTCGATCTGAGCACAGGTGGGCGCCGTATATACAACATGGGGGTAGCTCTGATACCAGCCAGATACAACCCACGGCCATATAGGACCTACAGGCGATGTTCTTGAATCGATATATGTCGATCTGAGCACAGCTGGGCCACGTATATACAGCATGGGGGTAGCTGTCATACAAGCCAGCTGCAACCCACGGCTATATAGGACCTACAGGCGATGTTCTTGATTCGATATATGTCGATCTGAGCACAGCTGGGCCCCGTATATACAGCATGGGGGTAGCTCTGATTCTAGCCAGATGCAACCCACGGCCATATAAGACCTACAGGCGATGTTCTTGAGTGAATATATGTCGATCTGAGCACAGCTGGGCGCCGTATATACAGCATGGGGGTAGCTCTGATACCAACCAGATGCAACCCACGGCCATATAGGACCTACAGGCGATGTTCTTGAATCGATATATGTCGATCTGAGCCCAGCTGGGCCACGTATATACAGCATGGGGGTAGCTGTGATACCAGCCAGCTGCAACCCACGGCTATATAGGACCTACAGGCGATGTTCTTGATTCGATATATGTCGATCTGAGCACAGCTGGGCCCCGTATATACAGCATGGGGGTAGCTCTGATACCAGCCAGATGCAACCCACGGCCATATAGGACCTACAGACGATGTTCTTGAGTCGATATATGTCGATCTGAGCACAGCTGGGCCACGTATATACAGCATGGGGGTAGCTGTGATACCAGCCAGCTGCAACTTACGGCAATATAGGACCTACAGGCGATGTTCTTGAGTCGATCTGAGCACAGCTGGGAACCGTATATGCAGCATGGGGGTAGCTGTGATACCTGCCAGATGCAAACCACGGCCATATAGGACCTACAGGCGATGTTCTTGAGTGGATATATGTCGATCTGAGCACAGCTGGGCGCCGTATATACAGCATGGAGGTAGCTCTGATACCAGCCAGATGCAACCCACGGCCATATAGGACCTACAGGCGATGTTCTTGAGTCGATATATGTCGATCTGAGCACAGCTGGGCCACGTATATACAGCATGGGGGTAGCTGTGATACCAGCCAGCTGCAACCCACGGCTATATAGGACCTACAGGCGATGTTCTTAAGTCGATCTGAGCACAGCTGGGCCCCGTATATACAGCATGGGGGTAGCTCTGATACCAGCCAGATGCAACCCACGGCCATATAGGACCTACAGGCGATGTTCTTGAGTGGATATATGTCGATCTGAGCACAGCTGGGCGCCGTATATACAGCATGGGGGTAGCTCTGATATCATTCAGATGCAACCCACGGCCATATAGGACCTACAGGCGATGTTCTTGAGTCGATATATGTCGATCTGAGCACAGCTGGGCCACATATATACTGCATGGGGGTAGCTGTGATACCAGTAAGCTGCAACCCACGGCTATATAGGACCTACAGGCGATGTTCTTGAGTCGATATATGTCGATCTGAGCACAGCTGGGCCCCGTATATACAGCATGGGGGTAGCTCTGATACCAGCCAGATGCAACCCACGGCCATATAGGACCTACAGGCGATGTTCTTGAGTGGATATATGTCGATCTGAGCACAGCTGGGCGCCGTATATACAGCATGGAGTTAGCTCTGATACCAGCCAGATGCAACCCACGGCCATATAGGACCTACAGGCGATGTTCTTGAGTCGATATATGTCGATCTGAGCACAGCTGGGCCACGTATATACAGCATGGGGGTAGCTGTGATACCAGCCAGCTGCAACCCACGGCTATATAGGACCTACAGGCGATGTTCTTGAGTCGAAATATGTCGATCTGAGCACAGCTGGGCCCCGTATATACAGCATGGGGGTAGCTCTGATACCAGCCAGATGCAACCCACGGCCATATAGGACCTACAGACGATGTTCTTGAGTCGATATATGTCGATCTGAGCACAGCTGGGCCACGTATATACAGCATGGGGGTAGCTGTGATACCAGCCAGCTGCAACTTACGGCAATATAGGACCTACAGGCGATGTTCTTGAGTCGATCTGAGCACAGCTGGGAACCGTATATGCAGCATGGGGGTAGCTGTGATACCTGCCAGATGCAAACCACGGCCATATAGGACCTACAGGCGATGTTCTTGAGTGGATATATGTCGATCTGAGCACAGCTGGGCGCCGTATATACAGCATGGAGGTAGCTCTGATACCAGCCAGATGCAACCCACGGCCATATAGGACCTACAGGCGATGTTCTTGAGTCGATATATGTCGATCTGAGCACAGCTGGGCCACGTATATACAGCATGGGGGTAGCTGTGATACCAGCCAGCTGCAACCCACGGCTATATAGGACCTACAGGCGATGTTCTTAAGTCGATCTGAGCACAGCTGGGCCCCGTATATACAGCATGGGGGTAGCTCTGATACCAGCCAGATGCAACCCACGGCCATATAGGACCTACAGGCGATGTTCTTGAGTGGATATATGTCGATCTGAGCACAGCTGGGCGCCGTATATACAGCATGGGGGTAGCTCTGATATCATTCAGATGCAACCCACGGCCATATAGGACCTACAGGCGATGTTCTTGAGTCGATATATGTCGATCTGAGCACAGCTGGGCCACATATATACTGCATGGGGGTAGCTGTGATACCAGTAAGCTGCAACCCACGGCTATATAGGACCTACAGGCGATGTTCTTGAGTCGATATATGTCGATCTGAGCACAGCTGGGCCCCGTATATACAGCATGGGGGTAGCTCTGATACCAGCCAGATGCAACCCACGGCCATATAGGACCTACAGGCGATGTTCTTGAGTGGATATATGTCGATCTGAGCACAGCTGGGCGCCGTATATACAGCATGGAGTTAGCTCTGATACCAGCCAGATGCAACCCACGGCCATATAGGACCTACAGGCGATGTTCTTGAGTGGATATATGTCGATCTGAGCACAGCTGGGCGCCGTATGTACAGCATGGGGGTAGCTCTGATACCAGCCAGATGCAACCCACGGCCATATAGGACCTACAGGCGATGTTCTTGAGTCGATATATGTCGATCTGAGTACAGCTAGGCCACGTATATACAGCATGGGTGTAGCTGTGATACCAGCCAGCTAAAACCCCCGGCTATATAGGACCTACAGACGATGTTCTTGACTCGATATATGTCGATCTGAGCACAGCTGGGCCCCGTATATACAGCATGGGGGTAGCTCTGATACCAGCCAGATGCAACCCACGGCCATATAGGACCCACAGGCGATGTTCTTGAGTGGATATATGTCGATCTGAGCACAGGTGGGCGCCGTATATACAGCATGGGGGTAGCTCTGATACCAGCCAGATGCAACCCACGGCCATATAGGACCTACAGGCGATGTTCTTGAATCGATATATGTCGATCTGAGCACAGCTGGGCCACGTATATACAGCATGGGGGTAGCTGTGATACCAGCCAGCTGCAACCCACGGCTATATAGGACCTACAGGCGATGTTCTTGATTCGATATATGTCGATCTGAGCACAGCTGGGCCCCGTATATACAGCATGGGGGTAGCTCTGATACCAGCCAGATGCAACCCACGGCCATATAGGACCTACAGGCGATGTTCTTGAATCGATATATGTCGTTCTGAGCACAGCTGGGCCACGTATATACAGCATGGGGGTAGCAGTGATACCAGCCAGCTGCAACCCACGGCCATATAGGACCTACAGGCGATGTTCTTGAGTGGATATATGTCGTTCTGAGCACAGGTGGGCGCCGTATATACAGCATGGGGGTAGCTCTGATACCAGCCAGATGCAACCCACGGCCATAAAGGACCTACAGGCGATGTTCTTGAATCGATATATGTCGATCTGGGCACAGCTGGGCCACGTATATACAGCATGGGGGTAGCTGTGATACAAGCCAGCTAAAACCCCCGGCTATATAGGACCTACAGACGATGTTCTTGAGTCGATATATGTCGATCTGAGCACAGCTGGGCCCCGTATATACAGCATGGGGGTAGCTCTGATACCAGCCAGATGCAACCCACGGCCATATAAGACCTACAGGCGATGTTCTTGAGTCGATATATGTCGATCTGAGCACAGCTGGGCCACGTATATACAGCATGGGGGTAGCTGTGATACCAGCCAGCTGCAACCCACGGCTATATAGGACCTACAGGCGATGTTCTTGAGTCGATATATGTCGATCTGAGCACAGCTGGGCCCCGTATATACAGCATGGGGGTAGCTCTGATACCAGCCAGATGCAACCCACGGCCATATAGGACCTACAGGCGATGTTCTTGAGAGGATATATGTCGATCTGAGCACAGCTGGGCGCCGTATGTACAGCATGGGGGTAGCTCTGATACCAGCCAGATGCAACCCACGGCCATATAGGACCTACAGGCGATGTTCTTGAATCGATATATGTCGATCTGAGCACAGCTGGGCCACGTATATACAGCATGGGGGTAGCTGTGATACCAGCCAGCTGCAACCCACGGCTATATAGGACCTACAGGCGATGTTATTGATTCGATATATGTCGATCTGAGCACAGCTGGGCCCCGTATATACAGCATGGGGGTTGCTCTGATTCTAGCCAGATGCAACCCACGGCCATATAAGACCTACAGGCGATGTTCTTGAGTGGATATATGTCGATCTGAGCACAGCTGGGCGCCGTATATACAGCTGGGGGTAGCTCTGATACCAGCCAGATGCAACCCACGGCCATATAGGACCTACAGGCGATGTTCTTGAATCGATATATGTCGATCTGAGCACAGCTGGGCCACGTATATACAGCATGGGGGTAGCTGTGATACCAGCCAGATGCAACCCACGGCCATATAGGACCTAAAGGCGATGTTCTTGAGTGGATATATGTCGATCTGAGCACAGCTGGGCGCCGTATATACAGCATGGAGGTAGCTCTGATACCAGCCAGATGCAACCCACGGCCATATAGGACCTACAGGCGATGTTCTTGAGTGGATATATGTCGATCTGAGCACAGCTGGGCCACGTATATACAGCATGGGGGTAGCTGTGATACCAGCCAGCTGCAACCCACGGCTATATAGGACCTACAGGCGATGTTCTTGAGTCGACCTGAGCACAGCTGGGCCCCGTATATACAGCATGGGGGTAGCTCTGATACCAGCCAGATGCAACCCACGGCCATATAGGACCTACAGGCGATGTTCTTGAGTGGATATATATCGATCTGAGCACAGCTGCGCCACGTATATACAGCATGGGGGTAGCTGTGCTACCAGCCAGCTGCAACCCACGGCTATATAGGACCTACAGGCGATGTTCTAGAGTGGATATATGTCGATCTGAGCACAGCTGGGCGCCGTATATACAGCATGGGTTAGCTCTGATACCAGCCAGATTCAACCCACGGCCATATAGGACCTACAGGCGATGTTCTTGAGTGGATATATGTCAATCTGAGCACAGCTGGGCCACGTATATACAGCATGGGGGTAGCTGTGATACCAGCCAGCTGAAACCCACGGCTATATAGGACCTACAGGCGATGTTCTTGAGTCGATCTGAGCACAGCTGGGCCCCGTATATACAGCATGGGGGTAGCTCTGATACCAGCCAGATGCAACCAACGGCCATATAGGACCTACAGGCGATGTTCTTGAGTGGATATATGTCGATCTGAGCACAGCTGGGCGCCGTATATACAGCATGGGGGTAGATCTGATACCAGCCAGATGCAACCCACGGCCATATAGGACCAACAGGCGATGTTCTTGAATCGATATATGTCGTTCTGAGCACAGCTGGGCCACGTATATACAGCATGGGGGTAGCTGTGATACCAGCCAGCTGCAACCCACGGCTATATAGGACGTACAGGCAATGTTCTTGAGTCGATATATGTCGATCTGAGCACAGCTGGGCCCCGTATATACAGCATGGGGGTAGCTCTGATACCAGCCAGATTCAACCCACGGCCATATAGGACCTACAGGCGATGTTCTTGAGTGGATATATATCGATCTGAGCACAGCTGGGCGCCGTATATACAGCATCGGGGTAGCTTTGATACCATTCAGATGCAACCCACGGCCATATAGGACCTACAGGCGATGTTCTTGAGTGGATATATGTCGATATGAGCACAGCTCGGCGCCGTAAATACAGCATGGGGGTAGCTCTGATACCAGCTAGATGCAACCCACGGCCATATAGGACCTACAGGCGATGTTCTGGAGTGGATATATGTCGATCTGAGCACAGCTGGGCGCCATATGTACAGCATGGGGGTAGTTCTGATACCAGCCAGATGCAACCCACGGCCATATAGGACCTACAGGCGATGTTCTTGAGACGATATATGTAGATCTGAGTACAGCTAGGCCACGTATATACAGCATGGGGGTAGCTGTGATACCAGCCAGCTAAAACCCCCGGCTATATAGGACCTACAGACGATGTTCTTGAATCGATATATGTCGATCTGAGGACAGCTGGGCCCCGTATATACAGCATGGGGGTAGCTCTGATACCAGCCAGATGCAACCCACGGCCATATAGGACCTACAGGCGATGTTCTTGAGTGGATATATGTCGATCTGAGCACAGGTGGGCGCCGTATATACAGCATGGGGGTAGCTCTGATACCAGCCAGATGCAACCCACGGCCATATAGGACCTACAGGCGATGTTCTTGAATCGATATATGTCGATCTGAGCACAGCTGGGCCACGTATATACAGCATGGGGGTAGCTGTCATACTAGCCAGCTGCAACCCACGGCTATATAGGACCCACAGGCGATGTTCTTGATTCGATATATGTCGATCTGAGCACAGCTGGGCCCCGTATATACAGCATGGGGGTAGCTCTGATTCTGGCCAGATGCAACCCACGGCCATATAAGACCTACAGGCGATGTTCTTGAGTGAATATATGTCGATCTGAGCACAGCTGGGCGCCGTATATACAGCATGGGGGTAGCTCTGATACCAACCAGATGCAACCCACGGCCATATAGGACCTACAGGCGATGCTCTTGAATCGATATATGTCGATCTGAGCACAGCTGGGCCACGTATATACAGCATGGGGGTAGCTGTGATACCAGCCAGCTGCAACCCACGGCTATATAGGACCTACAGGCGATGTTCTTGATTCGATATATGTCGATCTGAGCACAGCTGGGCCCCGTATATACAGCATGGAGGTAGCTCTGATACCAGCCAGATGCAACCCACGGCCATATAGGACCTACAGGCGATGTTCTTGAGTCGATATATGTCGATCTGAGCACAGCTGGGCCACGTATATACAG
Source organism: Lordithon lunulatus (assembly GCA_963942505.1). NCBI lineage: Eukaryota > Metazoa > Arthropoda > Insecta > Coleoptera > Staphylinidae > Lordithon > Lordithon lunulatus. The sequence continues at coordinate 22,461,058 of OZ012673.1, forward strand.
CATGGGGGTAGTTGTGATACCAGCCAGCTGCAACCCACGGCTATATAGGACCTACAGGCGATGTTCTTGAGTCGATATATGTCGATCTGTCGCACAGCTGGGCCCCGTATATACAGCATGGGGGTAGCTCTGATACCAGCCAGATGAAACCCACGGCCATATAGGACCTACAGGCGATGTTCTTTAGTGGATATATGTCGATCTGAGCACAGCTGGGCGCTGTAAATACAGCATGGGGGTAGCTCTGATACCAGCCAGATGCAACCCACGGCCATATAAGACCTACAGGCGATGTTCTTGAGTCGATATATGTCGATCTGAGCACAGCTGGGCCACGTATATACAGCATGGGGGTAGCTGTGATACCAGCCAGCTGCAACTTACGGCTATATAGGACCTACAGGCGATGTTCTTGAGTCGATCTAAGCACAGCTGGGCCCCGTATATACAGCATGGGGGGTAGCTGTGATACCAGCCAGATGCAACCCACAACCATATAGGACCTACAGGCGATGTTCTTGAGTGTATATATGTCGATCTGAGCACAGCTGGGCGCCGTATATACAGCATGGAGGTAGCTCTGATACCAGCCAGATGCAACCCACGGCCATATAGGACCTACAGGCGATGTTCTTGAGTGGATATATGTCAATCTGAGCACAGCTGGGCCACGTATATACAGCATGGGGGTAGCTCTGATACCAGCCAGCTGAAACCCACGGCTATATAGGACCTACAGGCGATGTTCTTGAGTCGATCTGAGCACAGCTGGGCCCCGTACATACAGCATGGGGGTAGCTCTGATACCAGCAAGATCCAACCAACGGCCATATAGGACCTGCAGGCGATGTTCTTGAGAGGATATATGTCGATCTGAGCACAGCTGGGCGCCGTATATACAGCAGGGGGGTAGATCTGATACCAGCCAGATGCAACCCACGGCCATATAGGACCTACAGGCGATGTTCTTGAATCGATATATGTCGTTCTGAGCACAGCTGGGCCACGTATATACAGCATGGGGGTAGCTGTGATACCAGCCAGCTGCAACCCACGGCTATATAGGACCTACAGGCGATGTTCTTGAGTCGATATATGTCGATCTGAGCACAGCTGGGCCCCGTATATACAGCATGGGGGTAGCTCTGATACCAGCCAGATTCAACCCACGGCCATATAGGACCTACAGGCGATGTTCTTGAGTGGATATATATATATATCGATCTGAGCACAGCTGGGCGCCGTATATACAGCATCGGGGTAGCTCTGATACCATTCAGATGCAACCCACGGCCATATATTACCTACAGGCGATGTTCTTGAGTGGATATATGTCGATCTGAGCACAGCTCGGCGCCGTAAATACAGCATGTGGGTAGCTCTGATACCAGCCAGATGCAACCCACGGCCATATAGGACCTACAGGCGATGTTCTTGAGTGGATATATGTCGATCTGAGCACAGCTGGGCGCCGTATGTACATCATGGGGGTAGTTCTGATACCAGCCAGATGCAACGCACGGCCATATAGGACCTACAGGCGATGTTCTTGAGACGATATATCTCGATCTGAGTACAGCTAGGCCACGTATATACAGCATGGGGGTAGCTGTGATACCAGCCAGCTAAAACCCCCGGCTATATAGGACCTACAAACGATGTTCTTGAGTCGATATATGTCGATCTGAGCACAGCTGGGCCCCGTATATACAGCATGGGGGTAGCTCTGATACCAGCCAGATGCAACCCACGGCCATATAGGACCTACAGGCGATGTTCTTGAGTGGATATATGTCGATCTGAGCACAGGTGGGCGCCGTATATACAGCATGGGGGTAGCTCTGATACCAGCCAGATGCAACCCACGGCCATATAGGACCTACAGGCGATGTTCTTGAATCGATATATGTCGATCTGAGCACAGCTGGGCCACGTATATACAGCATGGGGGTAGCTGTCATACCAGCCAGCTGCAACCCACGGCTATATAGGACCTACAGGCGATGTTCTTGATTCGATATATGTCGATCTGAGCACAGCTGGGCCCCGTATATACAGCATGGGGGTAGCTCTGATTCTAGCCAGATGCAACCCACGGCCATATAAGACCTACAAGCGATGTTCTTGAGTGAATATATGTCGATCTGAGCACAGCCGGGCGCCGTATATACAGCATGGGGGTAGCTCTGATACCAACCAGATGCAACCCACGGCCATATAGGACCTACAGGCGATGTTCTTGAATCGATATATGTCGATCTGAGCACAGCTGGGCCACGTATATACAGCATGGGGATAGCTGTGATACCAGCCAGCTGCAACCCACGGCTATATAGGACCTACAGGCGATGTTCTTGATTCGATATATGTCGATCTGAGCACAGCTGGGCCCCGTATATACAGCATGGAGGTAGCTCTGATACCAGCCAGATGCAACCCACGGCCATATAGGACCTACAGGCGATGTTCTTGAGTCGATATATGTCGATCTGAGCACAGCTGGGCCACGTATATACCGCATGGGGGTAGCTGTGATACCAGCCAGCTGCAACCCACGGCTAAATAGGTCCTACAGGCGATGTTCTTGAGTCGATATATGTCGATCTGAGCACAGCTGGGCCACGTATATACAGCATGGGGGTAGTTGTGATACCAGCCAGCTGCAACCCACGGCTATATAGGACCTACAGGCGATGTTCTTGAGTCGATATATGTCGATCTGAGCACAGCTGGGCCCCGCATATACAACATGGGGGTAGCTCTGATACCAGCCAGATGAAACCCACGGCCATATAGGACCTACAGGCGATGTTCTTGAGTGGATATATGTCGATCTGAGCACAGCTGGGCGCCGTAAATACAGCATGGGGGTAGCTCTGATACCAGCCAGATGCAACCCACGGCCATATAAGACCTACAGGCGATGTTCTTGAGTCGATATATGTCGATCTGAGCACAGCTGGGCCACGTATATACAGCATGGGGGTAGCTGTGATACCAGCCAGCTGCAACTTACGGCTATATAGGACCTACAGGCGATGTTCTTGAGTCGATCTAAGCACAGCTGGGCCCCGTATATACAGCATGGGGGGTAGCTGTGATACCAGCCAGATGCAACCCACAACCATATAGGACCTACAGGCGATGCTCTTGAGTGGATATATGTCGATCTGAGCACAGCTGGGCGCCGTATATACAGCATGGAGGTAGCTCTCATACCTGCCAGATGCAACCCACGGCCATATAGGACCTACAGGCGATGTTCTTGAGTGGATATATGTCAATCTGAGCACAGCTGGGCCACGTATATACAGCATGGGGGTAGCTCTGATACCAGCCAGCTGAAACCCACGGCTATATAGGACCTACAGGCGATGTTCTTGAGTCGATCTGAGCACAGCTGGGCCCCGTACATACAGCATGGGGGTAGCTCTGATACCAGCCAGATCCAACCAACGGCCATATAGGACCTGCAGGCGATGGTCTTGAGTGGACATATGTCGATCTGAGCACAGCTGGGCGCCGTATATACAGCATGGGGGTAGATCTGATACCAGCCAGATGCAACCCACTGCCATATAGGACCTACAGGCGATGTTCTTGAATCGATATATGTCGTTCTGAGCACAGCTGGGCCACGTATATACAGCATGGGGGTAGCTGTGATACCAGCCAGCTGCAACCCACGGCTATATAGGACCTACAGGCGATGTTCTTGAGTCGATATATGTCGATCTGAGCACAGCTGGGCCCCGTATATACAGCATGGGGGTAGCTCTGATACCAGCCAGATTCAACCCACGGACATATAGGACCTACAGGCGATGTTCTTGAGTGGATATATATCGATCTGAGCACAGCTGGGCGCCGTATATACAGCATCGGGTTAGCTCTGATACCATTCAGATGCAACCCACGGCCATATATTACCTACAGGCGATGTTCTTGAGTGGATATATGTCGATCTGAGCACAGCTCGGCGCCGTAAATACAGCATGTGGGTAGCTCTGATACCAGCCAGATGCAACCCACGGCCATATAGGACCTACAGGCGATGTTCTTGAGTGGATATATGTCGATCTGAGCACAGCTGGGCGCCGTATGTACAGCATGGGGGTAGTTCTGATACCAGCCAGATGCAACGCACGGCCATATAGGACCTACAGGCGATGTTCTTGAGACGATATATGTCGATCTGAGTACAGCTAGGCCACGTATATACAGCATGGGGGTAGCTGTGATACCAGCCAGCTAAAACCCCCGGCTATATAGGACCTACAGACGATGTTCTTGAGTCGATATATGTCGATCTGAGCACAGCTGGGCCCCGTATATACAGCATGGGGGTAGCTCTGATACCAGCCAGATGCAACCCACGGCCATATAGGACCTACAGGCGATGTTCTTGAGTCGATATATGTCGATCTGAGCACAGCTGGGCCACGTATATACAGCATGGGGCTAGCTGTGATACCAGCCAGCTAAAACCCCCAGCTATATAGGACCTACAGACGATGTTCTTGAGTCGATATATGTCGATCTGAGCACAGCTGGGCCCCGTATATACAGCATGGGGGTAGCTCTGATACCAGCCAGATGCAACCCACGTCCATATAAGACCTACAGGCGATGTTCTTGAGTCGATATATGTCGATCTGAGCACAGCTGGGCCACGTATATACAGCATGGGGGTAGCTGTGATACCAGCCAGCTGCAACTTACGGCTATATAGGACCTACAGGCGATGTTCTTGAGTCGATCTAAGCACAGCTGGGCCCCGTATATACAGCATGGGGGGTAGCTGTGATACCAGCCAGATGCAACCCACAACCATATAGGACCTACAGGCGATGTTCTTGAGTGGATATATGTCGATCTGAGCACAGCTGGGCGCCGTATATACAGCATGGAGGTAGCTCTGATACCAGCCAGATGCAACCCACGGCCATATAGGACCTACAGGCTATGTTCTTGAGTGGATATATGTCAATCTGAGCACAGCTGGGCCACGTATATACAGCATGGGGGTAGCTCTGATACCAGCCAGCTGAAACCCACGGCTATATAGGACCTACAGGCGATGTTCTTGAGTCGATCTGAGCACAGCTGGGCCCCGTATATACAGCATGGGGGTAGCTCTGATACCAGCCAGATCCAACCAACGGCCATATAGGACCTACAGGCGATGTTCTTGAGTAGATATATGTCGATCTGAGCACAGCTGGGCGCCGTATATACAGCATGGGGGTAGATCTGATACCAGCCAGATGCAACCCACGGCCATATAGGACCTACAGGCGATGTTCTTGAATCGATATATGTCGTTCTGAGCACAGCTGGGCCACGTATATACAGCATGGGGGTAGCTGTGATACCAGTCAGCTGCAACCCACGGCTATATAGGACCTACAGGCGATGTTCTTGAGTCGATATATGTCGATCTGAGCACAGCTGGGCGCCGTATATACAGCATCGGGGTAGCTCTGATACCATTCAGATGCAACCCACGGCCATATAGGACCTACAGGCGATGTTCTTGAGTGGATATATGTCGATCTGAGCACAGCTCGGCGCCGTAAATACAGCATGTGGGTAGCTCTGATACCAGCCAGATGCAACCCACGGCCATATAGGACCTAGAGGCGATGTTCTTGAGTGGATATATGTCGATCTGAGCACAGCTGGGCGCCGTATGTACAGCATGGGTGTAGTTCTGATACCAGCCAGATGCAACCCACGGCCATATAGGACCTACAGGCGATGTTCTTGAGACGATATATGTCGATCTGAGTACAGCTAGGCCACGTATATACAGCATGGGGGTAGCTGTGATTCCAGCCAGCTAAAACCCCCGGCTATATATTACCTACAGACGATGTTCTTGAGTCGATATATGTCGATCTGAGCACAGCTGGGCCCCGTATATACAGCATGGGGGTAGCTCTGATACCAGCCAGATGCAACCCACGGCCATATAGGACCTACAGGCGATGTTCTTGAGTGGATATATGTCGATCTGAGCATGGGGGTAGCTCTGATACCAGCCAGATGCAACCCACGGCCATATAGGACCTACAGGCGATGTTCTTGAATCGATATATGTCGATCTGAGCACAGCAGGGCCACGTATATACAGCATGGGGGTAGCTGTCATACCAGCCAGCTGCAACCCACGGCTATATAGGACCTACAGGCGATGTTCTTGATTCGATATATGTCGATCTGAGCACAGCAGGGCCACGTATATACAGCATGGGGGTAGCTGTCATACCAGCCAGCTGCAACCCACGGCTATATAAGACCTACAGGCGATGTTCTTGAGTGAATATATGTCGATCTGAGCACAGCTGGGCGCCGTATATATAGCATGGGGGTAGCTCTGATACCAACCAGATGCAACCCACGGCCATATAGGACCTACAGGCGATGTTCTTGAATCGATATATGTCGATCTGAGCACAGCTGGGCCACGTATATACAGCATGGGGGTATCTGTGATACCAGCCAGCTGCAACCCACGGCTATATAGGACCTACAGGCGATGTTCTTGAGTGGATATATGTCGATCTGAGCACAGCTCGGCGCCGTAAATACAGCATGTGGGTAGCTCTGATACCAGCCAGATGCAACCCACGGCCATATAGGACCTACAGGCGATGTTCTTGAGTGGATATATGTCGATCTGAGCACAGCTGGGCGCCGTATGTACATCATGGGGGTAGTTCTGATACCAGCCAGATGCAACGCACGGCCATATAGGACCTACAGGCGATGTTCTTGAGACGATATATGTCGATCTGAGTACAGCTAGGCCACGTATATACAGCATGGGGGTAGCTGTGATACCAGCCAGCTAAAACCCCCGGCTATATAGGACCTACAGACGATGTTCTTGAGTCGATATATGTCGATCTGAGCACAGCTGGGCCCCGTATATACAGCATGGGGGTAGCTCTGATACCAGCCAGATGCAACCCACGGCCATATAGGACCTACAGGCGATGTTCTTGAGTGGATATATGTCGATCTGAGCACAGGTGGGCGCCGTATATACAGCATGGGGGTAGCTCTGATACCAGCCAGATGCAACCCACGGCCATATAGGACCTACAGGCGATGTTCTTGAATCGATATATGTCGATCTGAGCACAGCTGGGCCACGTATATACAGCATGGGGGTAGCTGTCATACCAGCCAGCTACAACCCACGGCTATATAGGCGATGTTCTTGATTCGATATATGTCGATCTGAGCACAGCTGGGCCCCGTATATACAGCATGGGGGTAGCTCTGATTCTAGCCAGATGCAACCCACGGCCATATAAGACCTACAAGCGATGTTCTTGAGTGAATATATGTCGATCTGAGCACAGCTGGGCGCCGTATATACAGCATGGGGGTAGCTCTGATACCAACCAGATGCAACCCACGGCCATATAGGACCTACAGGCGATGTTCTTGAATCGATATATGTCGATCTGAGCACAGCTGGGCCACGTATATACAGCATGGGGGTAGCTGTGATACCAGCCAGCTGCAACCCACGGCTATATAGGACCTACAGGCGATGTTCTTGATTCGATATATGTCGATCTGAGCACAGCTGGGCCCCGTATATACAGCATGGAGGTAGCTCTGATACCAGCCAGATGCAACCCACGGCCATATAGGACCTACAGGCGATGTTCTTGAGTCGATATATGTCGATCTGAGCACAGCTGGGCCACGTATATACCGCATGGGGGTAGCTGTGATACCAGCCAGCTGCAACCCACGGCTAAATAGGTCCTACAGGCGATGTTCTTGAGTCGATATATGTCGATCTGAGCACAGCTGGGCCACGTATATACAGCATGGGGGTAGTTGTGATACCAGCCAGCTGCAACCCACGGCTATATAGGACCTACAGGCGATGTTCTTGAGTCGATATATGTCGATCTGAGCACAGCTGGGCCCCGCATATACAACATGGGGGTAGCTCTGATACCAGCCAGATGAAACCCACGGCCATATAGGACCTACAGGCGATGTTCTTGAGTGGATATATGTCGATCTGAGCACAGCTGGGCGCCGTAAATACAGCATGGGGGTAGCTCTGATACCAGCCAGATGCAACCCACGGCCATATAAGACCTACAGGCGATGTTCTTGAGTCGATATATGTCGATCTGAGCACAGCTGGGCCACGTATATACAGCATGGGGGTAGCTGTGATACCAGCCAGCTGCAACTTACGGCTATATAGGACCTACAGGCGATGTTCTTGAGTCGATCTAAGCACAGCTGGGCCCCGTATATACAGCATGGGGGGTAGCTGTGATACCAGCCAGATGCAACCCACAACCATATAGGACCTACAGGCGATGCTCTTGAGTGGATATATGTCGATCTGAGCACAGCTGGGCGCCGTATATACAGCATGGAGGTAGCTCTGATACCTGCCAGATGCAACCCACGGCCATATAGGACCTACAGGCGATGTTCTTGAGTGGATATATGTCAATCTGAGCACAGCTGGGCCACGTATATACAGCATGGGGGTAGCTCTGATACCAGCCAGCTGAAACCCACGGCTATATAGGACCTACAGGCGATGTTCTTGAGTCGATCTGAGCACAGCTGGGCCCCGTACATACAGCATGGGGGTAGCTCTGATACCAGCCAGATCCAACCAACGGCCATATAGGACCTGCAGGCGATGGTCTTGAGTGGATATATGTCGATCTGAGCACAGCTGGGCGCCGTATATACAGCATGGGGGTAGATCTGATACCAGCCAGATGCAACCCACTGCCATATAGGACCTACAGGCGATGTTCTTGAATCGATATATGTCGTTCTGAGCACAGCTGGGCCACGTATATACAGCATGGGGGTAGCTGTGATACCAGCCAGCTGCAACCCACGGCTATATAGGACCTACAGGCGATGTTCTTGAGTCGATATATGTCGATCTGAGCACAGCTGGGCCCCGTATATACAGCATGGGGGGTGCTCTGATACCAGCCAGATTCAACCCACGGACATATAGGACCTACAGGCGATGTTCTTGAGTGGATATATATCGATCTGAGCACAGCTGGGCGTCGTATATACAGCATCGGGGTAGCTCTGATACCATTCAGATGCAACCCACGGCCATATATTACCTACAGGCGATGTTCTTGAGTGGATATATGTCGATCTGAGCACAGCTCGGCGCCGTAAATACAGCATGTGGGTAGCTCTGATACCAGCCAGATGCAACCCACGGCCATATAGGACCTACAGGCGATGTTCTTGAGTGGATATATGTCGATCTGAGCACAGCTGGGCGCCGTATGTACAGCATGGGGGTAGTTCTGATACCAGCCAGATGCAACGCACGGCCATATAGGACCTACAGGCGATGTTCTTGAGACGATATATGTCGATCTGAGTACAGCTAGGCCACGTATATACAGCATGGGGGTAGCTGTGATACCAGCCAGCTAAAACCCCCGGCTATATAGGACCTACAGACGATGTTCTTGAGTCGATATATGTCGATCTGAGCACAGCTGGGCCCCGTATATACAGCATGGGGGTAGCTCTGATACCAGCCAGATGCAACCCACGGCCATATAGGACCTACAGGCGATGTTCTTGAGTCGATATATGTCGATCTGAGCACAGCTGGGCCACGTATATACAGCATGGGGCTAGCTGTGATACCAGCCAGCTAAAACCCCCAGCTATATAGGACCTACAGACGATGTTCTTGAGTCGATATATGTCGATCTGAGCACAGCTGGGCCCCGTATATACAGCATGGGGGTAGCTCTGATACCAGCCAGATGCAACCCACGTCCATATAAGACCTACAGGCGATGTTCTTGAGTCGATATATGTCGATCTGAGCACAGCTGGGCCACGTATATACAGCATGGGGGTAGCTGTGATACCAGCCAGCTGCAACTTACGGCTATATAGGACCTACAGGCGATGTTCTTGAGTCGATCTAAGCACAGCTGGGCCCCGTATATACAGCATGGGGGGTAGCTGTGATACCAGCCAGATGCAACCCACAACCATATAGGACCTACAGGCGATGTTCTTGAGTGGATATATGTCGATCTGAGCACAGCTGGGCGCCGTATATACAGCATGGAGGTAGCTCTGATACCAGCCAGATGCAACCCACGGCCATATAGGACCTACAGGCTATGTTCTTGAGTGGATATATGTCAATCTGAGCACAGCTGGGCCACGTATATACAGCATGGGGGTAGCTCTGATACCAGCCAGCTGAAACCCACGGCTATATAGGACCTACAGGCGATGTTCTTGAGTCGATCTGAGCACAGCTGGGCCCCGTATATACAGCATGGGGGTAGCTCTGATACCAGCCAGATCCAACCAACGGCCATATAGGACCTACAGGCGATGTTCTTGAGTAGATATATGTCGATCTGAGCACAGCTGGGCGCCGTATATACAGCATGGGGGTAGATCTGATACCAGCCAGATGCAACCCACGGCCATATAGGACCTACAGGCGATGTTCTTGAATCGATATATGTCGTTCTGAGCACAGCTGGGCCACGTATATACAGCATGGGGGTAGCTGTGATACCAGTCAGCTGCAACCCACGGCTATATAGGACCTACAGGCGATGTTCTTGAGTCGATATATGTCGATCTGAGCACAGCTGGGCCCCGTATATACAGCATGGGGGTAGCTCTGATACCAGCCAGATTCAACCCACGGCTATATAGGACCTACAGGCGATGTTCTTGAGTGGATATATATCGATCTGAGCACAGCTGGGCGCCGTATATACAGCATCGGGGTAGCTCTGATACCATTCAGATGCAACCCACGGCCATATAGGACCTACAGGCGATGTTCTTGAGTGGATATATGTCGATCTGAGCACAGCTCGGCGCCGTAAATACAGCATGTGGGTAGCTCTGATACCAGCCAGATGCAACCCACGGCCATATAGGACCTAGAGGCGATGTTCTTGAGTGGATATATGTCGATCTGAGCACAGCTGGGCGCCGTATGTACAGCATGGGTGTAGTTCTGATACCAGCCAGATGCAACCCACGGCCATATAGGACCTACAGGCGATGTTCTTGAGACGATATATGTCGATCTGAGTACAGCTAGGCCACGTATATACAGCATGGGGGTAGCTGTGATTCCAGCCAGCTAAAACCCCCGGCTATATATTACCTACAGACGATGTTCTTGAGTCGATATATGTCGATCTGAGCACAGCTGGGCCCCGTATATACAGCATGGGGGTAGCTCTGATACCAGCCAGATGCAACCCACGGCCATATAGGACCTACAGGCGATGTTCTTGAGTGGATATATGTCGATCTGAGCATGGGGGTAGCTCTGATACCAGCCAGATGCAACCCACGGCCATATAGGACCTACAGGCGATGTTCTTGAGTGGATATATGTCGATCTGAGCATGGGGGTAGCTCTGATACCAGCCAGATGCAACCCACGGCCATATAGGACCTACAGGCGATGTTCTTGAATCGATATATGTCGATCTGAGCACAGCAGGGCCACGTATATACAGCATGGGGGTAGCTGTCATACCAGCCAGCTGCAACCCACGGCTATATAGGACCTACAGGCGATGTTCTTGATTCGATATATGTCGATCTGAGCACAGCAGGGCCACGTATATACAGCATGGGGGTAGCTGTCATACCAGCCAGCTGCAACCCACGGCTATATAAGACCTACAGGCGATGTTCTTGAGTGAATATATGTCGATCTGAGCACAGCTGGGCGCCGTATATATAGCATGGGGGTAGCTCTGATACCAACCAGATGCAACCCACGGCCATATAGGACCTACAGGCGATGTTCTTGAATCGATATATGTCGATCTGAGCACAGCTGGGCCACGTATATACAGCATGGGGGTATCTGTGATACCAGCCAGCTGCAACCCACGGCTATATAGGACCTACAGGCGATGTTCTTGAGTGGATATATGTCGATCTGAGCACAGCTCGGCGCCGTAAATACAGCATGTGGGTAGCTCTGATACCAGCCAGATGCAACCCACGGCCATATAGGACCTACAGGCGATGTTCTTGAGTGGATATATGTCGATCTGAGCACAGCTGGGCGCCGTATGTACATCATGGGGGTAGTTCTGATACCAGCCAGATGCAACGCACGGCCATATAGGACCTACAGGCGATGTTCTTGAGACGATATATGTCGATCTGAGTACAGCTAGGCCACGTATATACAGCATGGGGGTAGCTGTGATACCAGCCAGCTAAAACCCCCGGCTATATAGGACCTACAGACGATGTTCTTGAGTCGATATATGTCGATCTGAGCACAGCTGGGCCCCGTATATACAGCATGGGGGTAGCTCTGATACCAGCCAGATGCAACCCACGGCCATATAGGACCTACAGGCGATGTTCTTGAGTGGATATATGTCGATCTGAGCACAGGTGGGCGCCGTATATACAGCATGGGGGTAGCTCTGATACCAGCCAGATGCAACCCACGGCCATATAGGACCTACAGGCGATGTTCTTGAATCGATATATGTCGATCTGAGCACAGCTGGGCCACGTATATACAGCATGGGGGTAGCTGTCATACCAGCCAGCTGCAACCCACGGCTATATAGGCGATGTTCTTGATTCGATATATGTCGATCTGAGCACAGCTGGGCCCCGTATATACAGCATGGGGGTAGCTCTGATTCTAGCCAGATGCAACCCACGGCCATATAAGACCTACAAGCGATGTTCTTGAGTGAATATATGTCGATCTGAGCACAGCTGGGCGCCGTATATACAGCATGGGGGTAGCTCTGATACCAACCAGATGCAACCCACGGCCATATAGGACCTACAGGCGATGTTCTTGAATCGATATATGTCGATCTGAGCACAGCTGGGCCACGTATATACAGCATGGGGGTAGCTGTGATACCAGCCAGCTGCAACCCACGGCTATATAGGACCTACAGGCGATGTTCTTGATTCGATATATGTCGATCTGAGCACAGCTGGGCCCCGTATATACAGCATGGAGGTAGCTCTGATACCAGCCAGATGCAACCCACGGCCATATAGGACCTACAGGCGATGTTCTTGAGTCGATATATGTCGATCTGAGCACAGCTGGGCCACGTATATACCGCATGGGGGTAGCTGTGATACCAGCCAGCTGCAACCCACGGCTAAATAGGTCCTACAGGCGATGTTCTTGAGTCGATATATGTCGATCTGAGCACAGCTGGGCCACGTATATACAGCATGGGGGTAGTTGTGATACCAGCCAGCTGCAACCCACGGCTATATAGGACCTACAGGCGATGTTCTTGAGTCGATATATGTCGATCTGAGCACAGCTGGGCCCCGCATATACAACATGGGGGTAGCTCTGATACCAGCCAGATGAAACCCACGGCCATATAGGACCTACAGGCGATGTTCTTGAGTGGATATATGTCGATCTGAGCACAGCTGGGCGCCGTAAATACAGCATGGGGGTAGCTCTGATACCAGCCAGATGCAACCCACGGCCATATAAGACCTACAGGCGATGTTCTTGAGTCGATATATGTCGATCTGAGCACAGCTGGGCCACGTATATACAGCATGGGGGTAGCTGTGATACCAGCCAGCTGCAACTTACGGCTATATAGGACCTACAGGCGATGTTCTTGAGTCGATCTAAGCACAGCTGGGCCCCGTATATACAGCATGGGGGGTAGCTGTGATACCAGCCAGATGCAACCCACAACCATATAGGACCTACAGGCGATGCTCTTGAGTGGATATATGTCGATCTGAGCACAGCTGGGCGCCGTATATACAGCATGGAGGTAGCTCTGATACCTGCCAGATGCAACCCACGGCCATATAGGACCTACAGGCGATGTTCTTGAGTGGATATATGTCAATCTGAGCACAGCTGGGCCACGTATATACAGCATGGGGGTAGCTCTGATACCAGCCAGCTGAAACCCACGGCTATATAGGACCTACAGGCGATGTTCTTGAGTCGATCTGAGCACAGCTGGGCCCCGTACATACAGCATGGGGGTAGCTCTGATACCAGCCAGATCCAACCAACGGCCATATAGGACCTGCAGGCGATGGTCTTGAGTGGATATATGTCGATCTGAGCACAGCTGGGCGCCGTATATACAGCATGGGGGTAGATCTGATACCAGCCAGATGCAACCCACTGCCATATAGGACCTACAGGCGATGTTCTTGAATCGATATATGTCGTTCTGAGCACAGCTGGGCCACGTATATACAGCATGGGGGTAGCTGTGATACCAGCCAGCTGCAACCCACGGCTATATAGGACCTACAGGCGATGTTCTTGAGTCGATATATGTCGATCTGAGCACAGCTGGGCCCCGTATATACAGCATGGGGGGTGCTCTGATACCAGCCAGATTCAACCCACGGACATATAGGACCTACAGGCGATGTTCTTGAGTGGATATATATCGATCTGAGCACAGCTGGGCGTCGTATATACAGCATCGGGGTAGCTCTGATACCATTCAGATGCAACCCACGGCCATATATTACCTACAGGCGATGTTCTTGAGTGGATATATGTCGATCTGAGCACAGCTCGGCGCCGTAAATACAGCATGTGGGTAGCTCTGATACCAGCCAGATGCAACCCACGGCCATATAGGACCTACAGGCGATGTTCTTGAGTGGATATATGTCGATCTGAGCACAGCTGGGCGCCGTATGTACAGCATGGGGGTAGTTCTGATACCAGCCAGATGCAACGCACGGCCATATAGGACCTACAGGCGATGTTCTTGAGACGATATATGTCGATCTGAGTACAGCTAGGCCACGTATATACAGCATGGGGGTAGCTGTGATACCAGCCAGCTAAAACCCCCGGCTATATAGGACCTACAGACGATGTTCTTGAGTCGATATATGTCGATCTGAGCACAGCTGGGCCCCGTATATACAGCATGGGGGTAGCTCTGATACCAGCCAGATGCAACCCACGGCCATATAGGACCTACAGGCGATGTTCTTGAGTCGATATATGTCGATCTGAGCACAGCTGGGCCACGTATATACAGCATGGGGCTAGCTGTGATACCAGCCAGCTAAAACCCCCAGCTATATAGGACCTACAGACGATGTTCTTGAGTCGATATATGTCGATCTGAGCACAGCTGGGCCCCGTATATACAGCATGGGGGTAGCTCTGATACCAGCCAGATGCAACCCACGTCCATATAAGACCTACAGGCGATGTTCTTGAGTCGATATATGTCGATCTGAGCACAGCTGGGCCACGTATATACAGCATGGGGGTAGCTGTGATACCAGCCAGCTGCAACTTACGGCTATATAGGACCTACAGGCGATGTTCTTGAGTCGATCTAAGCACAGCTGGGCCCCGTATATACAGCATGGGGGGTAGCTGTGATACCAGCCAGATGCAACCCACAACCATATAGGACCTACAGGCGATGTTCTTGAGTGGATATATGTCGATCTGAGCACAGCTGGGCGCCGTATATACAGCATGGAGGTAGCTCTGATACCAGCCAGATGCAACCCACGGCCATATAGGACCTACAGGCTATGTTCTTGAGTGGATATATGTCAATCTGAGCACAGCTGGGCCACGTATATACAGCATGGGGGTAGCTCTGATACCAGCCAGCTGAAACCCACGGCTATATAGGACCTACAGGCGATGTTCTTGAGTCGATCTGAGCACAGCTGGGCCCCGTATATACAGCATGGGGGTAGCTCTGATACCAGCCAGATCCAACCAACGGCCATATAGGACCTACAGGCGATGTTCTTGAGTAGATATATGTCGATCTGAGCACAGCTGGGCGCCGTATATACAGCATGGGGGTAGATCTGATACCAGCCAGATGCAACCCACGGCCATATAGGACCTACAGGCGATGTTCTTGAATCGATATATGTCGTTCTGAGCACAGCTGGGCCACGTATATACAGCATGGGGGTAGCTGTGATACCAGTCAGCTGCAACCCACGGCTATATAGGACCTACAGGCGATGTTCTTGAGTCGATATATGTCGATCTGAGCACAGCTGGGCCCCGTATATACAGCATGGGGGTAGCTCTGATACCAGCCAGATTCAACCCACGGCTATATAGGACCTACAGGCGATGTTCTTGAGTGGATATATATCGATCTGAGCACAGCTGGGCGCCGTATATACAGCATCGGGGTAGCTCTGATACCATTCAGATGCAACCCACGGCCATATAGGACCTACAGGCGATGTTCTTGAGTGGATATATGTCGATCTGAGCACAGCTCGGCGCCGTAAATACAGCATGTGGGTAGCTCTGATACCAGCCAGATGCAACCCACGGCCATATAGGACCTAGAGGCGATGTTCTTGAGTGGATATATGTCGATCTGAGCACAGCTGGGCGCCGTATGTACAGCATGGGTGTAGTTCTGATACCAGCCAGATGCAACCCACGGCCATATAGGACCTACAGGCGATGTTCTTGAGACGATATATGTCGATCTGAGTACAGCTAGGCCACGTATATACAGCATGGGGGTAGCTGTGATTCCAGCCAGCTAAAACCCCCGGCTATATATTACCTACAGACGATGTTCTTGAGTCGATATATGTCGATCTGAGCACAGCTGGGCCCCGTATATACAGCATGGGGGTAGCTCTGATACCAGCCAGATGCAACCCACGGCCATATAGGACCTACAGGCGATGTTCTTGAGTGGATATATGTCGATCTGAGCATGGGGGTAGCTCTGATACCAGCCAGATGCAACCCACGGCCATATAGGACCTACAGGCGATGTTCTTGAATCGATATATGTCGATCTGAGCACAGCAGGGCCACGTATATACAGCATGGGGGTAGCTGTCATACCAGCCAGCTGCAACCCACGGCTATATAGGACCTACAGGCGATGTTCTTGATTCGATATATGTCGATCTGAGCACAGCAGGGCCACGTATATACAGCATGGGGGTAGCTGTCATACCAGCCAGCTGCAACCCACGGCTATATAAGACCTACAGGCGATGTTCTTGAGTGAATATATGTCGATCTGAGCACAGCTGGGCGCCGTATATATAGCATGGGGGTAGCTCTGATACCAACCAGATGCAACCCACGGCCATATAGGACCTACAGGCGATGTTCTTGAGTGGATATATGTCGATCTGAGCACAGGTGGGCGCCGTATATACAGCATGGGGGTAGCTCTGATACCAGCCAGATGCAACCCACGGCCATATAGGACCTACAGGCGATGTTCTTGAATCGATATATGTCGATCTGAGCACAGCTGGGCCACGTATATACAGCATGGGGGTAGCTGTCATACCAGCCAGCTGCAACCCACGGCTATATAGGACCTACAGGCGATGTTCTTGATTCGATATATGTCGATCTGAGCACAGCTGGGCCCCGTATATACAGCATGGGGGTAGCTCTGATTCTAGCCAGATGCAACCCACGGCCATATAAGACCTACAAGCGATGTTCTTGAGTGAATATATGTCGATCTGAGCACAGCCGGGCGCCGTATATACAGCATGGGGGTAGCTCTGATACCAACCAGATGCAACCCACGGCCATATAGGACCTACAGGCGATGTTCTTGAATCGATATATGTCGATCTGAGCACAGCTGGGCCACGTATATACAGCATGGGGGTAGCTGTGATACCAGCCAGCTGCAACCCACGGCTATATAGGACCTACAGGCGATGTTCTTGATTCGATATATGTCGATCTGAGCACAGCTGGGCCCCGTATATACAGCATGGAGGTAGCTCTGATACCAGCCAGATGCAACCCACGGCCATATAGGACCTACAGGCGATGTTCTTGAGTCGATATATGTCGATCTGAGCACAGCTGGGCCACGTATATACCGCATGGGGGTAGCTGTGATACCAGCCAGCTGCAACCCACGGCTAAATAGGTCCTACAGGCGATGTTCTTGAGTCGATATATGTCGATCTGAGCACAGCTGGGCCACGTATATACAGCATGGGGGTAGTTGTGATACCAGCCAGCTGCAACCCACGGCTATATAGGACCTACAGGCGATGTTCTTGAGTCGATATATGTCGATCTGAGCACAGCTGGGCCCCGCATATACAACATGGGGGTAGCTCTGATACCAGCCAGATGAAACCCACGGCCATATAGGACCTACAGGCGATGTTCTTGAGTGGATATATGTCGATCTGAGCACAGCTGGGCGCCGTAAATACAGCATGGGGGTAGCTCTGATACCAGCCAGATGCAACCCACGGCCATATAAGACCTACAGGCGATGTTCTTGAGTCGATATATGTCGATCTGAGCACAGCTGGGCCACGTATATACAGCATGGGGGTAGCTGTGATACCAGCCAGCTGCAACTTACGGCTATATAGGACCTACAGGCGATGTTCTTGAGTCGATCTAAGCACAGCTGGGCCCCGTATATACAGCATGGGGGGTAGCTGTGATACCAGCCAGATGCAACCCACAACCATATAGGACCTACAGGCGATGCTCTTGAGTGGATATATGTCGATCTGAGCACAGCTGGGCGCCGTATATACAGCATGGAGGTAGCTCTGATACCTGCCAGATGCAACCCACGGCCATATAGGACCTACAGGCGATGTTCTTGAGTGGATATATGTCAATCTGAGCACAGCTGGGCCACGTATATACAGCATGGGGGTAGCTCTGATACCAGCCAGCTGAAACCCACGGCTATATAGGACCTACAGGCGATGTTCTTGAGTCGATCTGAGCACAGCTGGGCCCCGTACATACAGCATGGGGGTAGCTCTGATACCAGCCAGATCCAACCAACGGCCATATAGGACCTGCAGGCGATGGTATTGAGTGGATATATGTCGATCTGAGCACAGCTGGGCGCCGTATATACAGCATGGGGGTAGATCTGATACCAGCCAGATGCAACCCACTGCCATATAGGACCTACAGGCGATGTTCTTGAATCGATATATGTCGTTCTGAGCACAGCTGGGCCACGTATATACAGCATGGGGGTAGCTGTGATACCAGCCAGCTGCAACCCACGGCTATATAGGACCTACAGGCGATGTTCTTGAGTGGATATATGTCGATCTGATTACAGCTCGGCGCCGTAAATACAGCATGTGGGTGGCTCTGATACCAGCCAGATGCAACCCACGGCCATATAGGACCTACAGGCGATGTTCTTGAGTGGATATATGTCGATCTGAGCACAGCTGGGCGCCGTATGTACAGCATGGGGGTAGTTCTGATACCAGCCAGATGCAACGCACGGCCATATAGGACCTACAGGCGATGTTCTTGAGACGATATATGTCGATCTGAGTACAGCTAGGCCACGTATATACAGCATGGGGGTAGCTGTGATACCAGCCAGCTAAAACCCCCGGCTATATAGGACCTACAGACGATGTTCTTGAGTCGATATATGTCGATCTGAGCACAGCTGGGCCCCGTATATACAGCATGGGGGTAGCTCTGATACCAGCCAGATGCAACCCACGGCCATATAGGACCTACAGGCGATGTTCTTGAGTCGATATATGTCGATCTGAGCACAGCTGGGCCACGTATATACAGCATGGGGCTAGCTGTGATACCAGCCAGCTAAAACCCCCAGCTATATAGGACCTACAGACGATGTTCTTGAGTCGATATATGTCGATCTGAGCACAGCTGGGCCCCGTATATACAGCATGGGGGTAGCTCTGATACCAGCCAGATGCAACCCACGTCCATATAAGACCTACAGGCGATGTTCTTGAGTCGATATATGTCGATCTGAGCACAGCTGGGCCACGTATATACAGCATGGGGGTAGCTGTGATACCAGCCAGCTGCAACTTACGGCTATATAGGACCTACAGGCGATGTTCTTGAGTCGATCTAAGCACAGCTGGGCCCCGTATATACAGCATGGGGGGTAGCTGTGATACCAGCCAGATGCAACCCACAACCATATAGGACCTACAGGCGATGTTCTTGAGTGGATATATGTCGATCTGAGCACAGCTGGGCGCCGTATATACAGCATGGAGGTAGCTCTGATACCAGCCAGATGCAACCCACGGCCATATAGGACCTACAGGCTATGTTCTTGAGTGGATATATGTCAATCTGAGCACAGCTGGGCCACGTATATACAGCATGGGGGTAGCTCTGATACCAGCCAGCTGAAACCCACGGCTATATAGGACCTACAGGCGATGTTCTTGAGTCGATCTGAGCACAGCTGGGCCCCGTATATACAGCATGGGGGTAGCTCTGATACCAGCCAGATCCAACCAACGGCCATATAGGACCTACAGGCGATGTTCTTGAGTAGATATATGTCGATCTGAGCACAGCTGGGCGCCGTATATACAGCATGGGGGTAGATCTGATACCAGCCAGATGCAACCCACGGCCATATAGGACCTACAGGCGATGTTCTTGAATCGATATATGTCGTTCTGAGCACAGCTGGGCCACGTATATACAGCATGGGGGTAGCTGTGATACCAGTCAGCTGCAACCCACGGCTATATAGGACCTACAGGCGATGTTCTTGAGTCGATATATGTCGATCTGAGCACAGCTGGGCCCCGTATATACAGCATGGGGGTAGCTCTGATACCAGCCAGATTCAACCCACGGCTATATAGGACCTACAGGCGATGTTCTTGAGTGGATATATATCGATCTGAGCACAGCTGGGCGCCGTATATACAGCATCGGGGTAGCTCTGATACCATTCAGATGCAACCCACGGCCATATAGGACCTACAGGCGATGTTCTTGAGTGGATATATGTCGATCTGAGCACAGCTCGGCGCCGTAAATACAGCATGTGGGTAGCTCTGATACCAGCCAGATGCAACCCACGGCCATATAGGACCTAGAGGCGATGTTCTTGAGACGATATATGTCGATCTGAGTACAGCTAGGCCACGTATATACAGCATGGGGGTAGCTGTGATTCCAGCCAGCTAAAACCCCCGGCTATATATTACCTACAGACGATGTTCTTGAGTCGATATATGTCGATCTGAGCACAGCTGGGCCCCGTATATACAGCATGGGGGTAGCTCTGATACCAGCCAGATGCAACCCACGGCCATATAGGACCTACAGGCGATGTTCTTGAGTGGATATATGTCGATCTGAGCACAGCTCGGCGCCGTAAATACAGCATGGGTGTAGTTCTGATACCTGCCAGATGCAACCCACGGCCATATAGGACCTACAGGCGATGTTCTTGAGACGATAAATGTCGATCTGAGTACAGCTAGGCCACGTATATACAGCATGGGGGTAGCTGTGATTCCAGCCAGCTAAAACCCCCGGCTATATATTACCTACAGACGATGTTCTTGAGTCGATATATGTCGATCTGAGCACAGCTGGGCCCCGTATATACAGCATGGGGGTAGCTCTGATACCAGCCAGATGCAACCCACGGCCATATAGGACCTACAGGCGATGTTCTTGAGTGGATATATGTCGATCTGAGCATGGGGGTAGCTCTGATACCAGCCAGATGCAACCCACGGCCATATAGGACCTACAGGCGATGTTCTTGAATCGATATATGTCGATCTGAGCACAGCAGGGCCACGTATATACAGCATGGGGGTAGCTGTCATACCAGCCAGCTGCAACCCACGGCTATATAGGACCTACAGGCGATGTTCTTGATTCGATATATGTCGATCTGAGCACAGCAGGGCCACGTATATACAGCATGGGGGTAGCTGTCATACCAGCCAGCTGCAACCCACGGCTATATAAGACCTACAGGCGAAGTTCTTGAGTGAATATATGTCGATCTGAGCACAGCTGGGCGCCGTATATATAGCATGGGGGTAGCTCTGATACCAACCAGATGCAACCCACGGCCATATAGGACCTACAGGCGATGTTCTTGAATCGATATATGTCGATCTGAGCACAGCTGGGCCACGTATATACAGCATGGGGGTATCTGTGATACCAGCCAGCTGCAACCCACGGCTATATAGGACCTACAGGCGATGTTCTTGAGTGGATATATGTCGATCTGAGCACAGCTCGGCGCCGTAAATACAGCATGTGGGTAGCTCTGATACCAGCCAGATGCAACCCACGGCCATATAGGACCTACAGGCGATGTTCTTGAGTGGATATATGTCGATCTGAGCACAGCTGGGCGCCGTATGTACATCATGGGGGTAGTTCTGATACCAGCCAGATGCAACGCACGGCCATATAGGACCTACAGGCGATGTTCTTGAGACGATATATGTCGATCTGAGTACAGCTAGGCCACGTATATACAGCATGGGGGTAGCTGTGATACCAGCCAGCTAAAACCCCCGGCTATATAGGACCTACAGACGATGTTCTTGAGTCGATATATGTCGATCTGAGCACAGCTGGGCCCCGTATATACAGCATGGGGGTAGCTCTGATACCAGCCAGATGCAACCCACGGCCATATAGGACCTACAGGCGATGGTCTTGAGTGGATATATGTCGATCTGAGCACAGGTGGGCGCCGTATATACAGCATGGGGGTAGCTCTGATACCAGCCAGATGCAACCCACGGCCATATAGGACCTACAGGCGATGTTCTTGAATCGATATATGTCGATCTGAGCACAGCTGGGCCACGTATATACAGCATGGGGGTAGCTGTCATACCAGCCAGCTGCAACCCACGGCTATATAGGACCTACAGGCGATGTTCTTGATTCGATATATGTCGATCTGAGCACAGCTGGGCCCCGTATATACAGCATGGGGGTAGCTCTGATTCTAGCCAGATGCAACCCACGGCCATATAAGACCTACAAGCGATGTTCTTGAGTGAATATATGTCGATCTGAGCACAGCTGGGCGCCGTATATACAGCATGGGGGTAGCTCTGATACCAACCAGATGCAACCCACGGCCATATAGGACCTACAGGCGATGTTCTTGAATCGATATATGTCGATCTGAGCACAGCTGGGCCACGTATATACAGCATGGGGGTAGCTGTGATACCAGCCAGCTGCAACCCACGGCTATATAGGACCTACAGGCGATGTTCTTGATTCGATATATGTCGATCTGAGCACAGCTGGGCCCCGTATATACAGCATGGAGGTAGCTCTGATACCAGCCAGATGCAACCCACGGCCATATAGGACCTACAGGCGATGTTCTTGAGTCGATATATGTCGATCTGAGCACAGCTGGGCCACGTATATACCGCATGGGGGTAGCTGTGATACCAGCCAGCTGCAACCCACGGCTAAATAGGTCCTACAGGCGATGTTCTTGAGTCGATATATGTCGATCTGAGCACAGCTGGGCCACGTATATACAGCATGGGGGTAGTTGTGATACCAGCCAGCTGCAACCCACGGCTATATAGGACCTACAGGCGATGTTCTTGAGTCGATATATGTCGATCTGAGCACAGCTGGGCCCCGCATATACAACATGGGGGTAGCTCTGATACCAGCCAGATGAAACCCACGGCCATATAGGACCTACAGGCGATGTTCTTGAGTGGATATATGTCGATCTGAGCACAGCTGGGCGCCGTAAATACAGCATGGGGGTAGCTCTGATACCAGCCAGATGCAACCCACGGCCATATAAGACCTACAGGCGATGTTCTTGAGTCGATATATGTCGATCTGAGCACAGCTGGGCCACGTATATACAGCATGGGGGTAGCTGTGATACCAGCCAGCTGCAACTTACGGCTATATAGGACCTACAGGCGATGTTCTTGAGTCGATCTAAGCACAGCTGGGCCCCGTATATACAGCATGGGGGGTAGCTGTGATACCAGCCAGATGCAACCCACAACCATATAGGACCTACAGGCGATGCTCTTGAGTGGATATATGTCGATCTGAGCACAGCTGGGCGCCGTATATACAGCATGGAGGTAGCTCTGATACCTGCCAGATGCAACCCACGGCCATATAGGACCTACAGGCGATGTTCTTGAGTGGATATATGTCAATCTGAGCACAGCTGGGCCACGTATATACAGCATGGGGGTAGCTCTGATACCAGCCAGCTGAAACCCACGGCTATATAGGACCTACAGGCGATGTTCTTGAGTCGATCTGAGCACAGCTGGGCCCCGTACATACAGCATGGGGGTAGCTCTGATACCAGCCAGATCCAACCAACGGCCATATAGGACCTGCAGGCGATGGTCTTGAGTGGATATATGTCGATCTGAGCACAGCTGGGCGCCGTATATACAGCATGGGGGTAGATCTGATACCAGCCAGATGCAACCCACTGCCATATAGGACCTACAGGCGATGTTCTTGAATCGATATATGTCGTTCTGAGCACAGCTGGGCCACGTATATACAGCATGGGGGTAGCTGTGATACCAGCCAGCTGCAACCCACGGCTATATAGGACCTACAGGCGATGTTCTTGAGTCGATATATGTCGATCTGAGCACAGCTGGGCCCCGTATATACAGCATGGGGGTAGCTCTGATACCAGCCAGATTCAACCCACGGACATATAGGACCTACAGGCGATGTTCTTGAGTGGATATATATCGATCTGAGCACAGCTGGGCGCCGTACATACAGCATCGGGGTAGCTCTGATACCATTCAGATGCAACCCACGGCCATATATTACCTACAGGCGATGTTCTTGAGTGGATATATGTCGATCTGAGCACAGCTCGGCGCCGTAAATACAGCATGTGGGTAGCTCTGATACCAGCCAGATGCAACCCACGGCCATATAGGACCTACAGGCGATGTTCTTGAGTGGATATATGTCGATCTGAGCACAGCTGGGCGCCGTATGTACAGCATGGGGGTAGTTCTGATACCAGCCAGATGCAACGCACGGCCATATAGGACCTACAGGCGATGTTCTTGAGACGATATATGTCGATCTGAGTACAGCTAGGCCACGTATATACAGCATGGGGGTAGCTGTGATACCAGCCAGCTAAAACCCCCGGCTATATAGGACCTACAGACGATGTTCTTGAGTCGATATATGTCGATCTGAGCACAACTGGGCCCCGTATATACAGCATGGGGGTAGCTCTGATACCAGCCAGATGCAACCCACGGCCATATAGGACCTACAGGCGATGTTCTTGAGTCGATATATGTCGATCTGAGCACAGCTGGGCCACGTATATACAGCATGGGGCTAGCTGTGATACCAGCCAGCTAAAACCCCCAGCTATATAGGACCTACAGACGATGTTCTTGAGTCGATATATGTCGATCTGAGCACAGCTGGGCCCCGTATATACAGCATGGGGGTAGCTCTGATACCAGCCAGATGCAACCCACGTCCATATAAGACCTACAGGCGATGTTCTTGAGTCGATATATGTCGATCTGAGCACAGCTGGGCCACGTATATACAGCATGGGGGTAGCTGTGATACCAGCCAGCTGCAACTTACGGCTATATAGGACCTACAGGCGATGTTCTTGAGTCGATCTAAGCACAGCTGGGCCCCGTATATACAGCATGGGGGGTAGCTGTGATACCAGCCAGATGCAACCCACAACCATATAGGACCTACAGGCGATGTTCTTGAGTGGATATATGTCGATCTGAGCACAGCTGGGCGCCGTATATACAGCATGGAGGTAGCTCTGATACCAGCCAGATGCAACCCACGGCCATATAGGACCTACAGGCTATGTTCTTGAGTGGATATATGTCAATCTGAGCACAGCTGGGCCACGTATATACAGCATGGGGGTAGCTCTGATACCAGCCAGCTGAAACCCACGGCTATATAGGACCTACAGGCGATGTTCTTGAGTCGATCTGAGCACAGCTGGGCCCCGTATATACAGCATGGGGGTAGCTCTGATACCAGCCAGATCCAACCAACGGCCATATAGGACCTACAGGCGATGTTCTTGAGTAGATATATGTCGATCTGAGCACAGCTGGGCGCCGTATATACAGCATGGGGGTAGATCTGATACCAGCCAGATGCAACCCACGGCCATATAGGACCTACAGGCGATGTTCTTGAATCGATATATGTCGTTCTGAGCACAGCTGGGCCACGTATATACAGCATGGGGGTAGCTGTGATACCAGTCAGCTGCAACCCACGGCTATATAGGACCTACAGGCGATGTTCTTGAGTCGATATATGTCGATCTGAGCACAGCTGGGCCCCGTATATACAGCATGGGGGTAGCTCTGATACCAGCCAGATTCAACCCACGGCCATATAGGACCTACAGGCGATGTTCTTGAGTGGATATATATCGATCTGAGCACAGCTGGGCGCCGTATATACAGCATCGGGGTAGCTCTGATACCATTCAGATGCAACCCACGGCCATATAGGACCTACAGGCGATGTTCTTGAGTGGATATATGTCGATCTGAGCACAGCTCGGCGCCGTAAATACAGCATGTGGGTAGCTCTGATACCTGCCAGATGCAACCCACGGCCATATAGGACCTAGAGGCGATGTTCTTGAGTGGATATATGTCGATCTGAGCACAGCTGGGCGCCGTATGTACAGCATGGGTGTAGTTCTGATACCAGCCAGATGCAACCCACGGCCATATAGGACCTACAGGCGATGTTCTTGAGACGATATATGTCGATCTGAGTACAGCTAGGCCACGTATATACAGCATGGGGGTAGCTGTGATTCCAGCCAGCTAAAACCCCCGGCTATATATTACCTACAGACGATGTTCTTGAGTCGATATATGTCGATCTGAGCACAGCTGGGCCCCGTATATACAGCATGGGGGTAGCTCTGATACCAGCCAGATGCAACCCACGGCCATATAGGACCTACAGGCGATGTTCTTGAGTGGATATATGTCGATCTGAGCATGGGGGTAGCTCTGATACCAGCCAGATGCAACCCACGGCCATATAGGACCTACAGGCGATGTTCTTGAATCGATATATGTCGATCTGAGCACAGCAGGGCCACGTATATACAGCATGGGGGTAGCTGTCATACCAGCCAGCTGCAACCCACGGCTATATAGGACCTACAGGCGATGTTCTTGATTCGATATATGTCGATCTGAGCACAGCAGGGCCACGTATATACAGCATGGGGGTAGCTGTCATACCAGCCAGCTGCAACCCACGGCTATATAAGACCTACAGGCGATGTTCTTGAGTGAATATATGTCGATCTGAGCACAGCTGGGCGCCGTATATATAGCATGGGGGTAGCTCTGATACCAACCAGATGCAACCCACGGCCATATAGGACCTACAGGCGATGTTCTTGAATCGATATATGTCGATCTGAGCACAGCTGGGCCACGTATATACAGCATGGGGGTATCTGTGATACCAGCCAGCTGCAACCCACGGCTATATAGGACCTACAGGCGATGTTCTTGATTCGATATATGTCGATCTGAGCACAGCTGGGCCCCGTATATACAGCATGGAGGTAGCTCTGATACCAGGCAGATGCAAACCACGGCCATATAGGACCTACAGGCGATGTTCTTGAGTCGATATATGTCGATCTGAGCACAGCTGGGCCACGTATATACAGCATGGGGCTAGCTGTGATACCAGCCAGCTAAAACCCCCAGCTATATAGGACCTACAGACGATGTTCTTGAGTCGATATATGTCGATCTGAGCACAGCTGGGCCCCGTATATACAGCATGGGGGTAGCTCTGATACCAGCCAGATGCAACCCACGTCCATATAAGACCTACAGGCGATGTTCTTGAGTCGATATATGTCGATCTGAGCACAGCTGGGCCACGTATATACAGCATGGGGGTAGCTGTGATACCAGCCAGCTGCAACTTACGGCTATATAGGACCTACAGGCGATGTTCTTGAGTCGATCTAAGCACAGCTGGGCCCCGTATATACAGCATGGGGGGTAGCTGTGATACCAGCCAGATGCAACCCACAACCATATAGGACCTACAGGCGATGTTCTTGAGTGGATATATGTCGATCTGAGCACAGCTGGGCGCCGTATATACAGCATGGAGGTAGCTCTGATACCAGCCAGATGCAACCCACGGCCATATAGGACCTACAGGCTATGTTCTTGAGTGGATATATGTCAATCTGAGCACAGCTGGGCCACGTATATACAGCATGGGGGTAGCTCTGATACCAGCCAGCTGAAACCCACGGCTATATAGGACCTACAGGCGATGTTCTTGAGTCGATCTGAGCACAGCTGGGCCCCGTATATACAGCATGGGGGTAGCTCTGATACCAGCCAGATCCAACCAACGGCCATATAGGACCTACAGGCGATGTTCTTGAGTAGATATATGTCGATCTGAGCACAGCTGGGCGCCGTATATACAGCATGGGGGTAGATCTGATACCAGCCAGATGCAACCCACGGCCATATAGGACCTACAGGCGATGTTCTTGAATCGATATATGTCGTTCTGAGCACAGCTGGGCCACGTATATACAGCATGGGGGTAGCTGTGATACCAGTCAGCTGCAACCCACGGCTATATAGGACCTACAGGCGATGTTCTTGAGTCGATATATGTCGATCTGAGCACAGCTGGGCCCCGTATATACAGCATGGGGGTAGCTCTGATACCAGCCAGATTCAACCCACGGCTATATAGGACCTACAGGCGATGTTCTTGAGTGGATATATATCGATCTGAGCACAGCTGGGCGCCGTATATACAGCATCGGGGTAGCTCTGATACCATTCAGATGCAACCCACGGCCATATAGGACCTACAGGCGATGTTCTTGAGTGGATATATGTCGATCTGAGCACAGCTCGGCGCCGTAAATACAGCATGTGGGTAGCTCTGATACCAGCCAGATGCAACCCACGGCCATATAGGACCTAGAGGCGATGTTCTTGAGACGATATATGTCGATCTGAGTACAGCTAGGCCACGTATATACAGCATGGGGGTAGCTGTGATTCCAGCCAGCTAAAACCCCCGGCTATATATTACCTACAGACGATGTTCTTGAGTCGATATATGTCGATCTGAGCACAGCTGGGCCCCGTATATACAGCATGGGGGTAGCTCTGATACCAGCCAGATGCAACCCACGGCCATATAGGACCTACAGGCGATGTTCTTGAGTGGATATATGTCGATCTGAGCACAGCTCGGCGCCGTAAATACAGCATGGGTGTAGTTCTGATACCTGCCAGATGCAACCCACGGCCATATAGGACCTACAGGCGATGTTCTTGAGACGATATATGTCGATCTGAGTACAGCTAGGCCACGTATATACAGCATGGGGGTAGCTGTGATTCCAGCCAGCTAAAACCCCCGGCTATATATTACCTACAGACGATGTTCTTGAGTCGATATATGTCGATCTGAGCACAGCTGGGCCCCGTATATACAGCATGGGGGTAGCTCTGATACCAGCCAGATGCAACCCACGGCCATATAGGACCTACAGGCGATGTTCTTGAGTGGATATATGTCGATCTGAGCATGGGGGTAGCTCTGATACCAGCCAGATGCAACCCACGGCCATATAGGACCTACAGGCGATGTTCTTGAATCGATATATGTCGATCTGAGCACAGCAGGGCCACGTATATACAGCATGGGGGTAGCTGTCATACCAGCCAGCTGCAACCCACGGCTATATAGGACCTACAGGCGATGTTCTTGATTCGATATATGTCGATCTGAGCACAGCAGGGCCACGTATATACAGCATGGGGGTAGCTGTCATACCAGCCAGCTGCAACCCACGGCTATATAAGACCTACAGGCGATGCTCTTGAGTGAATATATGTCGATCTGAGCACAGCTGGGCGCCGTATATATAGCATGGGGGTAGCTCTGATACCAACCAGATGCAACCCACGGCCATATAGGACCTACAGGCGATGTTCTTGAATCGATATATGTCGATCTGAGCACAGCTGGGCCACGTATATACAGCATGGGGGTATCTGTGATACCAGCCAGCTGCAACCCACGGCTATATAGGACCTACAGGCGATGTTCTTGAGTGGATATATGTCGATCTGAGCACAGCTCGGCGCCGTAAATACAGCATGTGGGTAGCTCTGATACCAGCCAGATGCAACCCACGGCCATATAGGACCTACAGGCGATGTTCTTGAGTGGATATATGTCGATCTGAGCACAGCTGGGCGCCGTATGTACATCATGGGGGTAGTTCTGATACCAGCCAGATGCAACGCACGGCCATATAGGACCTACAGGCGATGTTCTTGAGACGATATATGTCGATCTGAGTACAGCTAGGCCACGTATATACAGCATGGGGGTAGCTGTGATACCAGCCAGCTAAAACCCCCGGCTATATAGGACCTACAGACGATGTTCTTGAGTCGATATATGTCGATCTGAGCACAGCTGGGCCCCGTATATACAGCATGGGGGTAGCTCTGATACCAGCCAGATGCAACCCACGGCCATATAGGACCTACAGGCGATGGTCTTGAGTGGATATATGTCGATCTGAGCACAGGTGGGCGCCGTATATACAGCATGGGGGTAGCTCTGATACCAGCCAGATGCAACCCACGGCCATATAGGACCTACAGGCGATGTTCTTGAATCGATATATGTCGATCTGAGCACAGCTGGGCCACGTATATACAGCATGGGGGTAGCTGTCATACCAGCCAGCTGCAACCCACGGCTATATAGGACCTACAGGCGATGTTCTTGATTCGATATATGTCGATCTGAGCACAGCTGGGCCCCGTATATACAGCATGGGGGTAGCTCTGATTCTAGCCAGATGCAACCCACGGCCATATAAGACCTACAAGCGATGTTCTTGAGTGAATATATGTCGATCTGAGCACAGCTGGGCGCCGTATATACAGCATGGGGGTAGCTCTGATACCAACCAGATGCAACCCACGGCCATATAGGACCTACAGGCGATGTTCTTGAATCGATATATGTCGATCTGAGCACAGCTGGGCCACGTATATACAGCATGGGGGTAGCTGTGATACCAGCCAGCTGCAACCCACGGCTATATAGGACCTACAGGCGATGTTCTTGATTCGATATATGTCGATCTGAGCACAGCTGGGCCCCGTATATACAGCATGGAGGTAGCTCTGATACCAGCCAGATGCAACCCACGGCCATATAGGACCTACAGGCGATGTTCTTGAGTCGATATATGTCGATCTGAGCACAGCTGGGCCACGTATATACCGCATGGGGGTAGCTGTGATACCAGCCAGCTGCAACCCACGGCTAAATAGGTCCTACAGGCGATGTTCTTGAGTCGATATATGTCGATCTGAGCACAGCTGGGCCACGTATATACAGCATGGGGGTAGTTGTGATACCAGCCAGCTGCAACCCACGGCTATATAGGACCTACAGGCGATGTTCTTGAGTCGATATATGTCGATCTGAGCACAGCTGGGCCCCGCATATACAACATGGGGGTAGCTCTGATACCAGCCAGATGAAACCCACGGCCATATAGGACCTACAGGCGATGTTCTTGAGTGGATATATGTCGATCTGAGCACAGCTGGGCGCCGTAAATACAGCATGGGGGTAGCTCTGATACCAGCCAGATGCAACCCACGGCCATATAAGACCTACAGGCGATGTTCTTGAGTCGATATATGTCGATCTGAGCACAGCTGGGCCACGTATATACAGCATGGGGGTAGCTGTGATACCAGCCAGCTGCAACTTACGGCTATATAGGACCTACAGGCGATGTTCTTGAGTCGATCTAAGCACAGCTGGGCCCCGTATATACAGCATGGGGGGTAGCTGTGATACCAGCCAGATGCAACCCACAACCATATAGGACCTACAGGCGATGCTCTTGAGTGGATATATGTCGATCTGAGCACAGCTGGGCGCCGTATATACAGCATGGAGGTAGCTCTGATACCTGCCAGATGCAACCCACGGCCATATAGGACCTACAGGCGATGTTCTTGAGTGGATATATGTCAATCTGAGCACAGCTGGGCCACGTATATACAGCATGGGGGTAGCTCTGATACCAGCCAGCTGAAACCCACGGCTATATAGGACCTACAGGCGATGTTCTTGAGTCGATCTGAGCACAGCTGGGCCCCGTACATACAGCATGGGGGTAGCTCTGATACCAGCCAGATCCAACCAACGGCCATATAGGACCTGCAGGCGATGGTCTTGAGTGGATATATGTCGATCTGAGCACAGCTGGGCGCCGTATATACAGCATGGGGGTAGATCTGATACCAGCCAGATGCAACCCACTGCCATATAGGACCTACAGGCGATGTTCTTGAATCGATATATGTCGTTCTGAGCACAGCTGGGCCACGTATATACAGCATGGGGGTAGCTGTGATACCAGCCAGCTGCAACCCACGGCTATATAGGACCTACAGGCGATGTTCTTGAGTCGATATATGTCGATCTGAGCACAGCTGGGCCCCGTATATACAGCATGGGGGTAGCTCTGATACCAGCCAGATTCAACCCACGGACATATAGGACCTACAGGCGATGTTCTTGAGTGGATATATATCGATCTGAGCACAGCTGGGCGCCGTACATACAGCATCGGGGTAGCTCTGATACCATTCAGATGCAACCCACGGCCATATATTACCTACAGGCGATGTTCTTGAGTGGATATATGTCGATCTGAGCACAGCTCGGCGCCGTAAATACAGCATGTGGGTAGCTCTGATACCAGCCAGATGCAACCCACGGCCATATAGGACCTACAGGCGATGTTCTTGAGTGGATATATGTCGATCTGAGCACAGCTGGGCGCCGTATGTACAGCATGGGGGTAGTTCTGATACCAGCCAGATGCAACGCACGGCCATATAGGACCTACAGGCGATGTTCTTGAGACGATATATGTCGATCTGAGTACAGCTAGGCCACGTATATACAGCATGGGGGTAGCTGTGATACCAGCCAGCTAAAACCCCCGGCTATATAGGACCTACAGACGATGTTCTTGAGTCGATATATGTCGATCTGAGCACAGCTGGGCCCCGTATATACAGCATGGGGGTAGCTCTGATACCAGCCAGATGCAACCCACGGCCATATAGGACCTACAGGCGATGTTCTTGAGTCGATATATGTCGATCTGAGCACAGCTGGGCCACGTATATACAGCATGGGGCTAGCTGTGATACCAGCCAGCTAAAACCCCCAGCTATATAGGACCTACAGACGATGTTCTTGAGTCGATATATGTCGATCTGAGCACAGCTGGGCCCCGTATATACAGCATGGGGGTAGCTCTGATACCAGCCAGATGCAACCCACGTCCATATAAGACCTACAGGCGATGTTCTTGAGTCGATATATGTCGATCTGAGCACAGCTGGGCCACGTATATACAGCATGGGGGTAGCTGTGATACCAGCCAGCTGCAACTTACGGCTATATAGGACCTACAGGCGATGTTCTTGAGTCGATCTAAGCACAGCTGGGCCCCGTATATACAGCATGGGGGGTAGCTGTGATACCAGCCAGATGCAACCCACAACCATATAGGACCTACAGGCGATGTTCTTGAGTGGATATATGTCGATCTGAGCACAGCTGGGCGCCGTATATACAGCATGGAGGTAGCTCTGATACCAGCCAGATGCAACCCACGGCCATATAGGACCTACAGGCTATGTTCTTGAGTGGATATATGTCAATCTGAGCACAGCTGGGCCACGTATATACAGCATGGGGGTAGCTCTGATACCAGCCAGCTGAAACCCACGGCTATATAGGACCTACAGGCGATGTTCTTGAGTCGATCTGAGCACAGCTGGGCCCCGTATATACAGCATGGGGGTAGCTCTGATACCAGCCAGATCCAACCAACGGCCATATAGGACCTACAGGCGATGTTCTTGAGTAGATATATGTCGATCTGAGCACAGCTGGGCGCCGTATATACAGCATGGGGGTAGATCTGATACCAGCCAGATGCAACCCACGGCCATATAGGACCTACAGGCGATGTTCTTGAATCGATATATGTCGTTCTGAGCACAGCTGGGCCACGTATATACAGCATGGGGGTAGCTGTGATACCAGTCAGCTGCAACCCACGGCTATATAGGACCTACAGGCGATGTTCTTGAGTCGATATATGTCGATCTGAGCACAGCTGGGCCCCGTATATACAGCATGGGGGTAGCTCTGATACCAGCCAGATTCAACCCACGGCCATATAGGACCTACAGGCGATGTTCTTGAGTGGATATATATCGATCTGAGCACAGCTGGGCGCCGTATATACAGCATCGGGGTAGCTCTGATACCATTCAGATGCAACCCACGGCCATATAGGACCTACAGGCGATGTTCTTGAGTGGATATATGTCGATCTGAGCACAGCTCGGCGCCGTAAATACAGCATGTGGGTAGCTCTGATACCTGCCAGATGCAACCCACGGCCATATAGGACCTAGAGGCGATGTTCTTGAGTGGATATATGTCGATCTGAGCACAGCTGGGCGCCGTATGTACAGCATGGGTGTAGTTCTGATACCAGCCAGATGCAACCCACGGCCATATAGGACCTACAGGCGATGTTCTTGAGACGATATATGTCGATCTGAGTACAGCTAGGCCACGTATATACAGCATGGGGGTAGCTGTGATTCCAGCCAGCTAAAACCCCCGGCTATATATTACCTACAGACGATGTTCTTGAGTCGATATATGTCGATCTGAGCACAGCT
Organism: Lordithon lunulatus; assembly: GCA_963942505.1. Taxonomy (NCBI): domain Eukaryota; kingdom Metazoa; phylum Arthropoda; class Insecta; order Coleoptera; family Staphylinidae; genus Lordithon; species Lordithon lunulatus. The sequence goes on from OZ012673.1 coordinate 22,495,786, forward strand.
GGGCCCCGTATATACAGCATGGGGGTAGCTCTGATACCAGCCAGATGCAACCCACGGCCATATAGGACCTACAGGCGATGTTCTTGAGTGGATATATGTCGATCTGAGCATGGGGGTAGCTCTGATACCAGCCAGATGCAACCCACGGCCATATAGGACCTACAGGCGATGTTCTTGAATCGATATATGTCGATCTGAGCACAGCAGGGCCACGTATATACAGCATGGGGGTAGCTGTCATACCAGCCAGCTGCAACCCACGGCTATATAGGACCTACAGGCGATGTTCTTGATTCGATATATGTCGATCTGAGCACAGCAGGGCCACGTATATACAGCATGGGGGTAGCTGTCATACCAGCCAGCTGCAACCCACGGCTATATAAGACCTACAGGCGATGTTCTTGAGTGAATATATGTCGATCTGAGCACAGCTGGGCGCCGTATATATAGCATGGGGGTAGCTCTGATACCAACCAGATGCAACCCACGGCCATATAGGACCTACAGGCGATGTTCTTGAATCGATATATGTCGATCTGAGCACAGCTGGGCCACGTATATACAGCATGGGGGTATCTGTGATACCAGCCAGCTGCAACCCACGGCTATATAGGACCTACAGGCGATGTTCTTGATTCGATATATGTCGATCTGAGCACAGCTGGGCCCCGTATATACAGCATGGAGGTAGCTCTGATACCAGGCAGATGCAAACCACGGCCATATAGGACCTACAGGCGATGTTCTTGAGTCGATATATGTCGATCTGAGCACAGCTGGGCCACGTATATACAGCATGGGGGTAGCTGTGATACCAGCCAGCTGCAACCCACGGCTAAATAGGACCTACAGGCGATGTTCTTGAGTCGATATATGTCGATCTGAGCACAGCTGGGCCACGTATATACAGCATGGGGGTAGTTGTGATACCAGCCAGCTGCAACCCACGGCTATATAGGACCTACAGGCGATGTTCTTGAGTCGATATATGTCGATCTGAGCACAGCTGGGCCCCGTATATACAGCATGGGGGGTAGCTGTGATACCAGCCAGATGCAACCCACAACCATATAGGACCTACAGGCGATGTTCTTGAGTGGATATATGTCGATCTGAGCACAGCTGGGCGCCGTATATACAGCATGGAGGTAGCTCTGATACCAGCCAGATGCAACCCACGGCCATATAGGACCTACAGGCGATGTTCTTGAGTGGATATATGTCAATCTGAGCACAGCTGGGCCACGTATATACAGCATGGGGGTAGCTGTGATACCAGCCAGCTGAAACCCACGGCTATATAGGACCTACAGGCGATGTTCTTGAGTCGATCTAAGCACAGCTGGGCCCCGTATATACAGCATGGGGGTAGCTCTGATACCAGCCAGATGCAACCAACGGCCATATAGGACCTACAGGCGATGTTCTTGAGTGGATATATGTCGATCTGAGCACAGCTGGGCGCCGTATATACAGCATGGGGGTAGATCTGATACCAGCCAGATGCAACCCACGGCCATATAGGACCTACAGGCGATGTTCTTGAATAGATATATGTCGTTCTGAGCACAGCTGGGCCACGTATATACAGCATGGGGGTAGCAGTGATACCAGCCAGCTGCAACCCACGGCTATATAGGACCTACAGGCGATGTTCTTGAGTCGATATATGTCGATCTGAGCACAGCTGGGCCCCGTATATACAGCATGGGGGTAGCTCTGATACCAGCCAGATTCAACCCACGGCCATATAGGACCTACAGGCGATGTTCTTGAGTGGATATATATCGATCTGAGCACAGCTGGGCGCCGTATATACAGCATCGGGGTAGCTCTGATACCATTCAGATGCAACCCACGGCCATATAGGACCTACAGGCGATGTTCTTGAGTGGATATATGTCGATCTGAGCACAGCTCGGCGCCGTAAATACAGCATGGGGGTAGCTCTGATACCAGCCAGATGCAACCCACGGCCATATAGGACCTACAGGCGATGTTCTTGAGTCGATATATGTCGATCTGAGCACAGCTGGGCCACGTATATACAGCATGGGGGTAGCTGTGATACCAGCCAGCTGCAACCCACGGCTATATAGGACCTACAGGCGATGTTCTTGAGTCGATCTGAGCACAGCTGGGCCCCGTATATGCAGCATGGGGGTAGCTGTGATACCAGCCAGATGCAAACCACGGCCATATAGGACCTACAGGCGATGTTCTTGAGTGGATATATGTCGATCTGAGCACAGCTGGGCGCCGTATATACAGCATGGAGGTAGCTCTGATACCAGCCAGATGCAACCCACGGCCATATAGGACCTACAGGCGATGTTCTTGAGTCGATATATGTCGATCTGAGCACAGCTGGGCCACGTATATACAGCATGGGGGTAGCTGTGATACCAGCCAGCTGCAACCCACGGCTATATAGGACCTACAGGCGATGTTCTTAAGTCGATCTGAGCACAGCTGGGCCCCGTATATACAGCATGGGGGTAGCTCTGATACCAGCCACATGCAACCCACGGCCATATAGGACCTACAGGCGATGTTCTTGAGTGGATATATGTCGATCTGAGCACAGCTGGGCGCCGTATATACAGCATGGGGGTAGCTCTGATACCATTCAGATGCAACCCACGGCCATATAGGACCTACAGGCGATGTTCTTGAGTCGATATATGTCGATCTGAGCACAGCTGGGCCACATATATACAGCATGGGGGTAGCTGTGATACCAGTAAGCTGCAACCCACGGCTATATAGGACCTACAGGCGATGTTCTTGAGTCGATATATGTCGATCTGAGCACAGCTGGGCCCCGTATATACAGCATGGGGGTAGCTCTGATACCAGCTAGATGCAACCCACGGCCATATAGGACCTACAGGCGATGTTCTTGAGTGGATATATGTCGATCTGAGCACAGCTGGGCGCCGTATATACAGCATGGGGGTAGCTCTGATACCAGCCAGATGCAACCCACGGCCATATAGGACCTACAGGCGATGTTCTTGAGTGGATATATGTCGATCTGAGCACAGCTGCGCCACGTATATACAGCATGGGGGTAGCTGTGCTACCAGCCAGCTGCAACCCACGGCTATATAGGACCTACAGGCGATGTTCTAGAGTGGATATATGTCGATCTGAGCACAGCTGGGCGCCGTATATACAGCATGGGTTAGCTCTGATACCAGCCAGATTCAACCCACGGCCATATAGGACCTACAGGCGATGTTCTTGAGTGGATATATGTCAATCTGAGCACAGCTGGGCCACGTATATACAGCATGGGGGTAGCTGTGATACCAGCCAGCTGAAACCCACGGCCATATAGGACCTACAGGCGATGTTCTTGAGTGGATATATGTCGATCTGAGCACAGCTGCGCCACGTATATACAGCATGGGGGTAGCTGTGCTACCAGCCAGCTGCAACCCACGGCTATATAGGACCTACAGGCGATGTTCTAGAGTGGATATATGTCGATCTGAGCACAACTGGGCGCCGTATATACAGCATGGGTTAGCTCTGATACCAGCCAGATTCAACCCACGGCCATATAGGACCTACAGGCGATGTTCTTGAGTGGATATATGTCAATCTGAGCACAGCTGGGCCACGTATATACAGCATGGGGGTAGCTGTGATACCAGCCAGCTGAAACCCACGGCTATATAGGACCTACAGGCGATGTTCTTGAGTCGATCTGAGCACAGCTGGGCCCCGTATATACAGCATGGGGGTAGCTCTGATACCAGCCAGATGCAACCAACGGCCATATAGGACCTACAGGCGATGTTCTTGAGTGGATATATGTCGATCTGAGCACAGCTGGGCGCCGTATATACAGCATGGGGGTAGATCTGATACCAGCCAGATGCAACCCACGGCCATATAGGACCTACAGGCGATGTTCTTGAATCGATATATGTCGTTCTGAGCACAGCTGGGCCACGTATATACAGCATGGGGGTAGCTGTGATACCAGCCAGCTGCAACCCACGGCTATATAGGACGTACAGGCAATGTTCTTGAGTCGATATATGTCGATCTGAGCACAGCTGGGCCCCGTATATACAGCATGGGGGTAGCTCTGATACCAGCCAGATTCAACCCACGGCCATATAGGACCTACAGGCGATGTTCTTGAGTGGATATATATCGATCTGAGCACAGCTGGGCGCCGTATATACAGCATCGGGGTAGCTTTGATACCATTCAGATGCAACCCACGGCCATATAGGACCTACAGGCGATGTTCTTGAGTGGATATATGTCGATATGAGCACAGCTCGGCGCCGTAAATACAGCATGGGGGTAGCTCTGATACCAGCCAGATGCAACCCACGGCCATATAGGACCTACAGGCGATGTTCTTGAGTGGATATATGTCGATCTGAGCACAGCTGGGCGCCATATGTACAGCATGGGGGTAGTTCTGATACCAGCCAGATGCAACCCACGGCCATATAGGACCTACAGGCGATGTTCTTGAGACGATATATGTAGATCTGAGTACAGCTAGGCCACGTATATACAGCATGGGGGTAGCTGTGATACCAGCCAGCTAAAACCCCCGGCTATATAGGACCTACAGACGATGTTCTTGAATAGATATATGTCGATCTGAGGACAGCTGGGCCTCGTATATACAGCATGAGGGTAGCTCTGATACCAGCCAGATGCAACCCACGGCCATATAGGACCTACAGGCGATGTTCTTGAGTGGATATATGTCGATCTGAGCACAGGTGGGCGCCGTATATACAGCATGGGGGTAGCTCTGATACCAGCCAGATGCAACCCACGGCCATATAGGACCTACAGGCGATGTTCTTGAATCGATATATGTCGATCTGAGCACAGCTGGGCCACGTATATACAGCATGGGGGTAGCTGTCATACCAGCCAGCTGCAACCCACGGCTATATAGGACCCACAGGCGATGTTCTTGATTCGATATATGTCGATCTGAGCACAGCTGGGCCCCGTATATACAGCATGGGGGTAGCTCTGATTCTGGCCAGATGCAACCCACGGCCATATAAGACCTACAGGCGATGTTCTTGAGTGAATATATGTCGATCTGAGCACAGCTGGGCGCCGTATATACAGCATGGGGGTAGCTCTGATACCAACCAGATGCAACCCACGGCCATATAGGACCTACAGGCGATGCTCTTGAATCGATATATGTCGATCTGAGCACAGCTGGGCCACGTATATACAGCATGGGGGTAGCTGTGATACCAGCCAGCTGCAACCCACGGCTATATAGGACCTACAGGCGATGTTCTTGATTCGATATATGTCGATCTGAGCACAGCTGGGCCCCGTATATACAGCATGGATATGTCGATCTGAGTACAGCTAGGCCACGTATATACAGCATGGGGGTAGCTGTGATACCAGCCAGCTAAAACCCCCGGCTATATAGGACCTACAGACGATGTTCTTGAGTCGATATATGTCGATCTGAGCACAGCTCGGCGCCGTAAATACAGCATGTGGGTAGCTCTGATACCAGCCAGATGCAACCCACGGCCATATAGGACCTACAGGCGATGTTCTTGAGTGGATATATGTCGATCTGAGCACAGCTGGGCGCCGTATGTACATCATGGGGGTAGTTCTGATACCAGCCAGATGCAACGCACGGCCATATAGGACCTACAGGCGATGTTCTTGAGACGATATATGTCGATCTGAGTACAGCTAGGCCACGTATATACAGCATGGGGGTAGCTGTGATACCAGCCAGCTAAAACCCCCGGCTATATAGGACCTACAGACGATGTTCTTGAGTCGATATATGTCGATCTGAGCACAGGTGGGCGCCGTATATACAGCATGGGGGTTGCTCTGATACCAGCCAGATGCAACCCACGGCCATATAGGACCTACAGGCGATGTTCTTGAATCGATATATGTCGATCTGAGCACAGCTGGGCCACGTATATACAGCATGGGGGTAGCTGTCATACCAGCCAGCTGCAACCCACGGCTATATAGGACCTACAGGCGATGTTCTTGATTCGATATATGTCGATCTGAGCACAGCTGGGCCCCGTATATACAGCATGGGGGTAGCTCTGATTCTAGCCAGATGCAACCCACGGCCATATAAGACCTACAGGCGATGTTCTTGAGTGAATATATGTCGATCTGAGCACAGCTGGGCGCCGTATATACAGCATGGGGGTAGCTCTGATACCAACCAGATGCAACCCACGGCCATATAGGACCTACAGGCGATGTTCTTGAATCGATATATGTCGATCTGAGCACAGCTGGGCCACGTATATACAGCATGGGGGTAGCTGTGATACCAGCCAGCTGCAACCCACGGCTATATAGGACCTACAGGCGATGTTCTTGATTCGATATATGTCGATCTGAGCACAGCTGGGCCCCGTATATACAGCATGGAGGTAGCTCTGATACCAGCCAGATGCAACCCACGGCCATATAGGACCTACAGGCGATGTTCTAGAGTCGATATATGTCGATCTGAGCACAGCTGGGCCACGTATATACCGCATGGGGGTAGCTGTGATACCAGCCAGCTGCAACCCACGGCTAAATAGGTCCTACAGGCGATGTTCTTGAGTCGATATATGTCGATCTGAGCACAGCTGGGCCACGTATATACAGCATGGGGGTAGTTGTGATACCAGCCAGCTGCAACCCACGGCTATATAGGACCTACAGGCGATGTTCTTGAGTCGATATATGTCGATCTGAGCACAGCTGGGCCCCGCATATACAACATGGGGGTAGCTCTGATACGGCCATATAAGACCTACAGGCGATGTTCTTGAGTCGATATATGTCGATCTGAGCACAGCTGGGCCACGTATATACAGCATGGGGGTAGCTGTGATACCAGCCAGCTGCAACTTACGGCTATATAGGACCTACAGGCGATGTTCTTGAGTCGATCTAAGCACAGCTGGGCCCCGTATATACAGCATGGGGGGTAGCTGTGATACCATCCAGATGCAACCCACAACCATATAGGACCTACAGGCGATGCTCTTGAGTGGATATATGTCGATCTGAGCACAGCTGGGCGCCGTATATACAGCATGGAGGTAGCTCTGATACCTGCCAGATGCAACCCACGGCCATATAGGACCTACAGGCGATGTTCTTGAGTGGATATATGTCAATCTGAGCACAGCTGGGCCACGTATATACAGCATGGGGGTAGCTCTGATACCAGCCAGCTGAAACCCACGGCTATATAGGACCTACAGGCGATGTTCTTGAGTCGATCTGAGCACAGCTGGGCCCCGTACATACAGCATGGGGGTAGCTCTGATACCAGCCAGATCCAACCAACGGCCATATAGGACCTGCAGGCGATGGTCTTGAGTGGATATATGTCGATCTGAGCACAGCTGGGCGCCGTATATACAGCATGGGGGTAGATCTGATACCAGCCAGATGCAACCCACTGCCATATAGGACCTACAGGCGATGTTCTTGAATCGATATATGTCGTTCTGAGCACAGCTGGGCCACGTATATACAGCATGGGGGTAGCTGTGATACCAGCCAGCTGCAACCCACGGCTATATAGGACCTACAGGCGATGTTCTTGAGTCGATATATGTCGATCTGAGCACAGCTGGGCCCCGTATATACAGCATGGGGGTAGCTCTGATACCAGCCAGATTCAACCCACGGACATATAGGACCTACAGGCGATGTTCTTGAGTGGATATATATCGATCTGAGCACAGCTGGGCGCCGTATATACAGCATCGGGGTAGCTCTGATACCATTCAGATGCAACCCACGGCCATATATTACCTACAGGCGATGTTCTTGAGTGGATATATGTCGATCTGAGCACAGCTCGGCGCCGTAAATACAGCATGTGGGTAGCTCTGATACCAGCCAGATGCAACCCACGGCCATATAGGACCTACAGGCGATGTTCTTGAGTGGATATATGTCGATCTGAGCACAGCTGGGCGCCGTATGTACAGCATGGGGGTAGTTCTGATAGCAGCCAGATGCAACGCACGGCCATATAGGACCTACAGGCGATGTTCTTGAGACGATATATGTCGATCTGAGTACAGCTAGGCCACGTATATACAGCATGGGGGTAGCTGTGATACCAGCCAGCTAAAACCCCCGGCTATATAGGACCTACAGACGATGTTCTTGAGTCGATATATGTCGATCTGAGCACAGCTGGGCCCCGTATATACAGCATGGGGGTAGCTCTGATACCAGCCAGATGCAACCCACGGCCATATAGGACCTACAGGCGATGTTCTTGAGTCGATATATGTCGATCTGAGCACAGCTGGGCCACGTATATACAGCATGGGGCTAGCTGTGATACCAGCCAGCTAAAACCCCCAGCTATATAGGACCTACAGACGATGTTCTTGAGTCGATATATGTCGATCTGAGCACAGCTGGGCCCCGTATATACAGCATGGGGGTAGCTCTGATACCAGCCAGATGCAACCCACGTCCATATAAGACCTACAGGCGATGTTCTTGAGTCGATATATGTCGATCTGAGCACAGCTGGGCCACGTATATACAGCATGGGGGTAGCTGTGATACCAGCCAGCTGCAACTTACGGCTATATAGGACCTACAGGCGATGTTCTTGAGTCGATCTAAGCACAGCTGGGCCCCGTATATACAGCATGGGGGGTAGCTGTGATACCAGCCAGATGCAACCCACAACCATATAGGACCTACAGGCGATGTTCTTGAGTGGATATATGTCGATCTGAGCACAGCTGGGCGCCGTATATACAGCATGGAGGTAGCTCTGATACCAGCCAGATGCAACCCACGGCCATATAGGACCTACAGGCTATGTTCTTGAGTGGATATATGTCAATCTGAGCACAGCTGGGCCACGTATATACAGCATGGGGGTAGCTCTGATACCAGCCAGCTGAAATCCACGGCTATATAGGACCTACAGGCGATGTTCTTGAGTCGATCTGAGCACAGCTGGGCCCCGTATATACAGCATGGGGGTAGCTCTGATACCAGCCAGATCCAACCAACGGCCATATAGGACCTACAGGCGATGTTCTTGAGTGGATATATGTCGATCTGAGCACAGCTGGGCGCCGTATATACAGCATAGGGGTAGATCTGATACCAGCCAGATGCAACCCACGGCCATATAGGACCTACAGGCGATGTTCTTGAATCGATATATGTCGTTCTGAGCACAGCTGGGCCACGTATATACAGCATGGGGGTAGCTGTGATACCAGTCAGCTGCAACCCACGGCTATATAGGACCTACAGGCGATGTTCTTGAGTCGATATATGTCGATCTGAGCACAGCTGGGCCCCGTATATACAGCATGGGGGTAGCTCTGATACCAGCCAGATTCAACCCACGGCCATATAGGACCTACAGGCGATGTTCTTGAGTGGATATATATCGATCTGAGCACAGCTGGGCGCCGTATATACAGCATCGGGGTAGCTCTGATGCCATTCAGATGCAACCCACGGCCATATAGGACCTACAGGCGATGTTCTTGAGTGGATATATGTCGATCTGAGCACAGCTCGGCGCCGTAAATACAGCATGTGGGTAGCTCTGATACCAGCCAGATGCAACCCACGGCCATATAGGACCTAGAGGCGATGTTCTTGAGTGGATATATGTCGATCTGAGCACAGCTGGGCGCCGTATGTACAGCATGGGTGTAGTTCTGATACCAGCCAGATGCAACCCACGGCCATATAGGACCTACAGGCGATGTTCTTGAGACGATATATGTCGATCTGAGTACAGCTAGGCCACGTATATACAGCATGGGGGTAGCTGTGATTCCAGCCAGCTAAAACCCCCGGCTATATATTACCTACAGACGATGTTCTTGTGTCGATATATGTCGATCTGAGCACATCTGGGCCCCGTATATACAGCATGGGGGTAGCTCTGATACCAGCCAGATGCAACCCACGGCCATATAGGACCTACAGGCGATGTTCTTGAGTGGATATATGTCGATCTGAGCATGGGGGTAGCTCTGATACCAGCCAGATGCAACCCACGGCCATATAGGACCTACAGGCGATGTTCTTGAATCGATATATGTCGATCTGAGCACAGCAGGGCCACGTATATACAGCATGGGGGTAGCTGTCATACCAGCCAGCTGCAACCCACGGCTATATAGGACCTACAGGCGATGTTCTTGATTCGATATATGTCGATCTGAGCACAGCAGGGCCACGTATATACAGCATGGGGGTAGCTGTCATACCAGCCAGCTGCAACCCACGGCTATATAAGACCTACAGGCGATGTTCTTGAGTGAATATATGTCGATCTGAGCACAGCTGGGCGCCGTATATATAGCATGGGGGTAGCTCTGATACCAACCAGATGCAACCCACGGCCATATAGGACCTACAGGCGATGTTCTTGAATCGATATATGTCGATCTGAGCACAGCTGGGCCACGTATATACAGCATGGGGGTATCTGTGATACCAGCCAGCTGCAACCCACGGCTATATAGGACCTACAGGCGATGTTCTTGATTCGATATATGTCGATCTGAGCACAGCTGGGCCCCGTATATACAGCATGGAGGTAGCTCTGATACCAGGCAGATGCAAACCACGGCCATATAGGACCTACAGGCGATGTTCTTGAGTCGATATATGTCGATCTGAGCACAGCTGGGCCACGTATATACAGCATGGGGGTAGCTGTGATACCAGCCAGCTGCAACCCACGGCTAAATAGGACCTACAGGCGATGTTCTTGAGTCGATATATGTCGATCTGAGCACAGCTGGGCCACGTATATACAGCATGGGGGTAGTTGTGATACCAGCCAGCTGCAACCCACGGCTATATAGGACCTACAGGCGATGTTCTTGAGTCGATATATGTCGATCTGAGCACAGCTGGGCCCCGTATATACAGCATGGGGGGTAGCTGTGATACCAGCCAGATGCAACCCACAACCATATAGGACCTACAGGCGATGTTCTTGAGTGGATATATGTCGATCTGAGCACAGCTGGGCGCCGTATATACAGCATGGAGGTAGCTCTGATACCAGCCAGATGCAACCCACGGCCATATAGGACCTACAGGCGATGTTCTTGAGTGGATATATGTCAATCTGAGCACAGCTGGGCCACGTATATACAGCATGGGGGTAGCTGTGATACCAGCCAGCTGAAACCCACGGCTATATAGGACCTACAGGCGATGTTCTTGAGTCGATCTAAGCACAGCTGGGCCCCGTATATACAGCATGGGGGTAGCTCTGATACCAGCCAGATGCAACCAACGGCCATATAGGACCTACAGGCGATGTTCTTGAGTGGATATATGTCGATCTGAGCACAGCTGGGCGCCGTATATACAGCATGGGGGTAGATCTGATACCAGCCAGATGCAACCCACGGCCATATAGGACCTACAGGCGATGTTCTTGAATAGATATATGTCGTTCTGAGCACAGCTGGGCCACGTATATACAGCATGGGGGTAGCAGTGATACCAGCCAGCTGCAACCCACGGCTATATAGGACCTACAGGCGATGTTCTTGAGTCTATATATGTCGATCTGAGCACAGCTGGGCCCCGTATATACAGCATGGGGGTAGCTCTGATACCAGCCAGATTCAACCCACGGCCATATAGGACCTACAGGCGATGTTCTTGAGTGGATATATATCGATCTGAGCACAGCTGGGCGCCGTATATACAGCATCGGGGTAGCTCTGATACCATTCAGATGCAACCCACGGCCATATAGGACCTACAGGCGATGTTCTTGAGTGGATATAAGTCGATCTGAGCACAGCTCGGCGCCGTAAATACAGCATGGGGGTAGCTCTGATACCAGCCAGATGCAACCCACGGCCATATAGGACCTACAGGCGATGTTCTTGAGTCGATATATGTCGATCTGAGCACAGCTGGGCCACGTATATACAGCATGGGGGTAGCTGTGATACCAGCCAGCTGCAACCCACGGCTATATAGGACCTACAGGCGATGTTCTTGAGTCGATCTGAGCACAGCTGGGCCCCGTATATGCAGCATGGGGGTAGCTGTGATACCAGCCAGATGCAAACCACGGCCATATAGGACCTACAGGCGATGTTCTTGAGTGGATATATGTCGATTTGAGCACAGCTGGGCGCCGTATATACAGCATGGAGGTAGCTCTGATACCAGCCAGATGCAACCCACGGCCATATAGGACCTACAGGCGATGTTCTTGAGTCGATATATGTCGATCTGAGCACAGCTGGGCCACGTATATACAGCATGGGGGTAGCTGTGATACCAGCCAGCTGCAACCCACGGCTATATAGGACCTACAGGCGATGTTCTTAAGTCGATCTGAGCACAGCTGGGCCCCGTATATACAGCATGGGGGTAGCTCTGATACCAGCCAGATGCAACCCACGGCCATATAGGACCTACAGGGGATGTTCTTGAGTGGATATATGTCGATCTGAGCACAGCTGGGCGCCGTATATACAGCATGGGGGTAGCTCTGATACCATTCAGATGCAACCCACGGCCATATAGGACCTACAGGCGATGTTCTTGAGTCGATATATGTCGATCTGAGCACAGCTGGGCCACATATATACAGCATGGGGGTAGCTGTGATACCAGTAAGCTGCAACCCACGGCTATATAGGACCTACAGGCGATGTTCTTGAGTCGATATATGTCGATCTGAGCACAGCTGGGCCCCGTATATACAGCATGGGGGTAGCTCTGATACCAGCCAGATGCAACCCACGGCCATATAGGACCTACAGGCGATGTTCTTGAGTGGATATATGTCGATCTGAGCACAGCTGGGCGCCGTATATACAGCATGGAGTTAGCTCTGATACCAGCCAGATGCAACCCACGGCCATATAGGACCTACAGGCGATGTTCTTGAGTCGATATATGTCGATCTGAGCACAGCTGGGCCACGTATATACAGCATGGGGGTAGCTGTGATACCAGCCAGCTGCAACCCACGGCTATATAGGACCTACAGGCGATGTTCTTGAGTCGAAATATGTCGATCTGAGCACAGCTGGGCCCCGTATATACAGCATGGGGGTAGCTCTGATACCAGCCAGATGCAACCCACGGCCATATAGGACCTACAGGCGATGTTCTTGAGTGGATATATGTCGATCTGAGCACAGCTGGGCGCCGTATGTACAGCATGGGGGTAGCTCTGATACCAGCCAGATGCAACCCACGGCCATATAGGACCTACAGTCGATGTTCTTGAGTCGATATATGTCGATCTGAGTACAGCTAGGCCACGTATATACAGCATGGGGGTAGCTGTGATACCAGCCAGCTAAAACCCCCGGCTATATAGGACCTACAGACGATGTTCTTGAGTCGATATATGTCGATCTGAGCACAGCTGGGCCCCGTATATACAGCATGGGGGTAGCTCTGATACCAGCCAGATGCAACCCACGGCCATATAGGACCCACAGGCGATGTTCTTGAGTGGATATATGTCGATCTGAACACAGGTGGGCGCCGTATATACAGCATGGGGGTAGCTCTGATACCATCCAGATGCAACCCACGGCCATATAGGACCTACAGGCGATGTTCTTGAATCGATATATGTCGATCTGAGCACAGCTGGGCCACGTATATACAGCATGGGGGTAGCTGTGATACCAGCCAGCTGCAACCCACGGCTATATAGGACCTACAGGCGATGTTCTTGATTCGATATATGTCGATCTGAGCACAGCTGGGCCCCGTATATACAGCATGGGGGTAGCTCTGATACCAGCCAGATGCAACCCACGGCCATATAGGACCTACAGGCGATGTTCTTGAATCGATATATGTCGTTCTGAGCACAGCTGGGCCACGTATATACAGCATGGGGGTAGCAGTGATACCAGCCAGCTGCAACCCACGGCCATATAGGACCTACAGGCGATGTTCTTGAGTGGATATATGTCGATCTGAGCACAGGTGGGCGCCGTATATACAGCATGGGGGTAGCTCTGATACCAGCCAGATGCAACCCACGGCCATAAAGGACCTACAGGCGATGTTCTTGAATCGATATATGTCGATCTGGGCACAGCTGGGCCACGTATATACAGCATGGGGGTAGCTGTGATACCAGCCAGCTGCAACCCACGGCTATATAGGACCTACAGGCGATGTTCTTGATTCGATATATGTCGATCTGAGCACAGCTGGGCCCCGTATATACAGCATGGGGGTTGCTCTGATTCTAGCCAGATGCAACCCACGGCCATATAAGACCTACAGGCGATGTTCTTGAGTGGATATATGTCGATCTGAGCACAGGTGGGCGCCGTATATACAGCTGGGGGTAGCTCTGATACCAGCCAGATGCAACCCACGGCCATATAGGACCTACAGACGATGTTCTTGAGTCGATATATGTCGATCTGAGCACAGCTGGGCCACGTATATACAGCATGGGGGTAGCTGTGATACCAGCCAGCTGCAACTTACGGCTATATAGGACCTACAGGCGATGTTCTTGAGTCGATCTGAGCACAGCTGGGCCCCGTATATTCAGCATGGGGGTAGCTGTGATACCAGCCAGATGCAACCCACGGCCATATAGGACCTACAGGCGATGTTCTTGAGTGGATATATGTCGATCTGAGCACAGCTGGGCGCCGTATATACAGCATGGAGGTAGCTCTGATACCAGCCAGATGCAACCCACGGCCATATAGGACCTACAGGCGATGTTCTTGAGTGGATATATGTCGATCTGAGCACAGCTGGGCCACGTATATACAGCATGGGGGTGGCTGTGATACCAGCCAGCTGCAACCCACGGCTATATAGGACCTACAGGCGATGTTCTTGAGTAGATCTGAGCACAGCTGGGCCCCGTATATACAGCATGGGGGTAGCTCTGATACCAGCCAGATGCAACCCACGGCCATATAGGACCTACAGGCGATGTTCTTGAGTGGATATATGTCGATCTGAGCACAGCTGCGCCACGTATATACAGCATGGGGGTAGCTGTGCTACCAGCCAGCTGCAACCCACGGCTATATAGGACCTACAGGCGATGTTCTTGAGTGGATATATGTCGATCTGAGCACAGCTGGGCGCCGTATATACAGCATGGGGGTAGCTCTGATACCAGCCAGATTCAACCCACGGCCATATAGGACCTACAGGCGATGTTCTTGAGTGGATATATGTCAATCTGAGCAC
This sequence comes from Lordithon lunulatus, assembly GCA_963942505.1. Classification (NCBI taxonomy): domain Eukaryota; kingdom Metazoa; phylum Arthropoda; class Insecta; order Coleoptera; family Staphylinidae; genus Lordithon; species Lordithon lunulatus. Next base: position 22,511,041 of record OZ012673.1, read on the forward strand.
AGCTGGGCCACGTATATACAGCATGGGGGTAGCTGTGATACCAGCCAGCTGAAACCCACGGCTATATAGGACCTACAGGCGATGTTCTTGAGTCGATCTGAGCACAGCTGGGCCCCGTATATACAGCATGGGGGTAGCTCTGATACCAGCCAGATGCAACCAACGGCCATATAGGACCTACAGGCGATGTTCTTGAGTGGATATATGTCGATCTGAGCAGAGCTGGGCGCCATATATACAACATGGGGGTAGATCTGATACCAGCCAGATGCAACCCACGGCCATATAGGACCTACAGGCGATGTTCATGAATCGATATATGTCGTTCTGAGCACAGCTGGGCCACTTATATACAGCATGGGGGTAGCTGTGATACCAGCCAGCTGCAGCCCACGGCTATATAGGACCTACAGGCAATGTTCTTGAGTAGATATATGTCGATCTGAGCACAGCTGGGCCCCGTATATACAGCATGGGGGTAGCTCTGATACCAGCCAGATTCAACCCACGGCCATATAGGACCTACAGGCGATGTTCTTGAGTGGATATATATATCGATCTGAGAACAGCTGGGCGCCGTATATACAGCATCGGGGTAGCTCTGATACCATTCAGATGCAACCCACGGCCATATAGGACCTACAGGCGATGTTCTTGAGTGGATATATGTCGATCTGAGCACAGCTCGGCGCCGTAAATACAGCATGGGGGTAGCTCTGATACCAGCCAGATGCAACCCACGGCCATATAGGACCTACAGGCGATGTTCTTGAGTGGATATATGTCGATCTGAGCACAGCTGGGCGCCGTATGTACAGCATGGGGGGTAGTTCTGTTACCAGCCAGATGCAACCCACGGCCATATAGGACCTACATGCGATGTTCTTGAGACGATATATGTCGATCTGAGTACAGCTAGGCCACGTATATACAGCATGGTGGTAGCTGTGATACCAGCCAGCTAAAACCCCCGGCTATATAGGACCTACAGACGATGTTCTTGAGTCGATATATGTCGATCTGAGCATAGCTGGGCCCCGTATATACAGCATGGGGGTAGCTCTGATACCAGCCAGATGCAACCCACGGCCATATAGGACCTACAGGCGATGTTCTTGAGTGGATATATGTCGATCTGAGCACAGGTGGGCGCCGTATATACAACATGGGGGTAGCTCTGATACCAGCCAGATACAACCCACGGCCATATAGGACCTACAGGCGATGTTCTTGAATCGATATATGTCGATCTGAGCACAGCTGGGCCACGTATATACAGCATGGGGGTAGCTGTCATACAAGCCAGCTGCAACCCACGGCTATATAGGACCTACAGGCGATGTTCTTGATTCGATATATGTCGATCTGAGCACAGCTGGGCCCCGTATATACAGCATGGGGGTAGCTCTGATTCTAGCCAGATGCAACCCACGGCCATATAAGACCTACAGGCGATGTTCTTGAGTGAATATATGTCGATCTGAGCACAGCTGGGCGCCGTATATACAGCATGGGGGTAGCTCTGATACCAACCAGATGCAACCCACGGCCATATAGGACCTACAGGCGATGTTCTTGAATCGATATATGTCGATCTGAGCCCAGCTGGGCCACGTATATACAGCATGGGGGTAGCTGTGATACCAGCCAGCTGCAACCCACGGCTATATAGGACCTACAGGCGATGTTCTTGATTCGATATATGTCGATCTGAGCACAGCTGGGCCCCGTATATACAGCATGGGGGTAGCTCTGATACCAGCCAGATGCAACCCACGGCCATATAGGACCTACAGACGATGTTCTTGAGTCGATATATGTCGATCTGAGCACAGCTGGGCCACGTATATACAGCATGGGGGTAGCTGTGATACCAGCCAGCTGCAACTTACGGCAATATAGGACCTACAGGCGATGTTCTTGAGTCGATCTGAGCACAGCTGGGAACCGTATATGCAGCATGGGGGTAGCTGTGATACCTGCCAGATGCAAACCACGGCCATATAGGACCTACAGGCGATGTTCTTGAGTGGATATATGTCGATCTGAGCACAGCTGGGCGCCGTATATACAGCATGGAGGTAGCTCTGATACCAGCCAGATGCAACCCACGGCCATATAGGACCTACAGGCGATGTTCTTGAGTCGATATATGTCGATCTGAGCACAGCTGGGCCACGTATATACAGCATGGGGGTAGCTGTGATACCAGCCAGCTGCAACCCACGGCTATATAGGACCTACAGGCGATGTTCTTAAGTCGATCTGAGCACAGCTGGGCCCCGTATATACAGCATGGGGGTAGCTCTGATACCAGCCAGATGCAACCCACGGCCATATAGGACCTACAGGCGATGTTCTTGAGTGGATATATGTCGATCTGAGCACAGCTGGGCGCCGTATATACAGCATGGGGGTAGCTCTGATATCATTCAGATGCAACCCACGGCCATATAGGACCTACAGGCGATGTTCTTGAGTCGATATATGTCGATCTGAGCACAGCTGGGCCACATATATACTGCATGGGGGTAGCTGTGATACCAGTAAGCTGCAACCCACGGCTATATAGGACCTACAGGCGATGTTCTTGAGTCGATATATGTCGATCTGAGCACAGCTGGGCCCCGTATATACAGCATGGGGGTAGCTCTGATACCAGCCAGATGCAACCCACGGCCATATAGGACCTACAGGCGATGTTCTTGAGTGGATATATGTCGATCTGAGCACAGCTGGGCGCCGTATATACAGCATGGAGTTAGCTCTGATACCAGCCAAATGCAACCCACGGCCATATAGGACCTACAGGCGATGTTCTTGAGTCGATATATGTCGATCTGAGCACAGCTGGGCCACGTATATACAGCATGGGGGTAGCTGTGATACCAGCCAGCTGCAACCCACGGCTATATAGGACCTACAGGCGATGTTCTTGAGTCGAAATATGTCGATCTGAGCACAGCTGGGCCCCGTATATACAGCATGGGGGTAGCTCTGATACCAGCCAGATGCAACCCACGGCCATATAGGACCTACAGACGATGTTCTTGAGTCGATATATGTCGATCTGAGCACAGCTGGGCCACGTATATACAGCATGGGGGTAGCTGTGATACCAGCCAGCTGCAACTTACGGCAATATAGGACCTACAGGCGATGTTCTTGAGTCGATCTGAGCACAGCTGGGAACCGTATATGCAGCATGGGGGTAGCTGTGATACCTGCCAGATGCAAACCACGGCCATATAGGACCTACAGGCGATGTTCTTGAGTGGATATATGTCGATCTGAGCACAGCTGGGCGCCGTATATACAGCATGGAGGTAGCTCTGATACCAGCCAGATGCAACCCACGGCCATATAGGACCTACAGGCGATGTTCTTGAGTCGATATATGTCGATCTGAGCACAGCTGGGCCACGTATATACAGCATGGGGGTAGCTGTGATACCAGCCAGCTGCAACCCACGGCTATATAGGACCTACAGGCGATGTTCTTAAGTCGATCTGAGCACAGCTGGGCCCCGTATATACAGCATGGGGGTAGCTCTGATACCAGCCAGATGCAACCCACGGCCATATAGGACCTACAGGCGATGTTCTTGAGTGGATATATGTCGATCTGAGCACAGCTGGGCGCCGTATATACAGCATGGGGGTAGCTCTGATATCATTCAGATGCAACCCACGGCCATATAGGACCTACAGGCGATGTTCTTGAGTCGATATATGTCGATCTGAGCACAGCTGGGCCACATATATACTGCATGGGGGTAGCTGTGATACCAGTAAGCTGCAACCCACGGCTATATAGGACCTACAGGCGATGTTCTTGAGTCGATATATGTCGATCTGAGCACAGCTGGGCCCCGTATATACAGCATGGGGGTAGCTCTGATACCAGCCAGATGCAACCCACGGCCATATAGGACCTACAGGCGATGTTCTTGAGTGGATATATGTCGATCTGAGCACAGCTGGGCGCCGTATATACAGCATGGAGTTAGCTCTGATACCAGCCAGATGCAACCCACGGCCATATAGGACCTACAGGCGATGTTCTTGAGTGGATATATGTCGATCTGAGCACAGCTGGGCGCCGTATGTACAGCATGGGGGTAGCTCTGATACCAGCCAGATGCAACCCACGGCCATATAGGACCTACAGGCGATGTTCTTGAGTCGATATATGTCGATCTGAGTACAGCTAGGCCACGTATATACAGCATGGGTGTAGCTGTGATACCAGCCAGCTAAAACCCCCGGCTATATAGGACCTACAGACGATGTTCTTGACTCGATATATGTCGATCTGAGCACAGCTGGGCCCCGTATATACAGCATGGGGGTAGCTCTGATACCAGCCAGATGCAACCCACGGCCATATAGGACCCACAGGCGATGTTCTTGAGTGGATATATGTCGATCTGAGCACAGGTGGGCGCCGTATATACAGCATGGGGGTAGCTCTGATACCAGCCAGATGCAACCCACGGCCATATAGGACCTACAGGCGATGTTCTTGAATCGATATATGTCGATCTGAGCACAGCTGGGCCACGTATATACAGCATGGGGGTAGCTGTGATACCAGCCAGCTGCAACCCACGGCTATATAGGACCTACAGGCGATGTTCTTGATTCGATATATGTCGATCTGAGCACAGCTGGGCCCCGTATATACAGCATGGGGGTAGCTCTGATACCAGCCAGATGCAACCCACGGCCATATAGGACCTACAGGCGATGTTCTTGAATCGATATATGTCGTTCTGAGCACAGCTGGGCCACGTATATACAGCATGGGGGTAGCAGTGATACCAGCCAGCTGCAACCCACGGCCATATAGGACCTACAGGCGATGTTCTTGAGTGGATATATGTCGTTCTGAGCACAGGTGGGCGCCGTATATACAGCATGGGGGTAGCTCTGATACCAGCCAGATGCAACCCACGGCCATAAAGGACCTACAGGCGATGTTCTTGAATCGATATATGTCGATCTGGGCACAGCTGGGCCACGTATATACAGCATGGGGGTAGCTGTGATACAAGCCAGCTGCAACCCACGGCTATATAGGACCTACAGGCGATGTTCTTGATTCGATATATGTCGATCTGAGCACAGCTGGGCCCCGTATATACAGCATGGGGGTTGCTCTGATTCTAGCCAGATGCAACCCACGGCCATATAAGACCTACAGGCGATGTTCTTGAGTGGATATATGTCGATCTGAGCACAGGTGGGCGCCGTATATACAGCTGGGGGTAGCTCTGATACCAGCCAGATGCAACCCACGGCCATATAGGACCTACAGACGATGTTCTTGAGTCGATATATGTCGATCTGAGCACAGCTGGGCCACGTATATACAGCATGGGGGTAGCTGTGATACCAGCCAGCTGCAACTTACGGCTATATAGGACCTACAGGCGATGTTCTTGAGTCGATCTGAGCACAGCTGGGCCCCGTATATACAGCATGGGGGTAGCTGTGATACCAGCCAGATGCAACCCACGGCCATATAGGACCTACAGACGATGTTCTTGAGTCGATATATGTCGATCTGAGCACAGCTGGGCCACGTATATACAGCATGGGGGTAGCTGTGATACCAGCCAGCTGCAACTTACGGCTATATAGGACCTACAGGCGATGTTCTTGAGTCGATCTGAGCACAGCTGGGCCCCGTATATACAGCATGGGGGTAGCTCTGATACCAGCCAGATGCAACCCACGGCCATATAGGACCTACAGGCGATGTTCTTGAGTGGATATATGTCGATCTGAGCACAGCTGGGCCACGTATATACAGCATGGGGGTAGCTGTGATACCAGCCAGCTGCAACCCACGGCTATATAGGACCTACAGGCGATGTTCTTGAGTCGATCTGAGCACAGCTGGGCCCCGTATATACAGCATGGGGGTAGCTCTGATACCAGCCAGATGCAACCCACGGCCATATAGGACCTACAGGCGATGTTCTTGAGTGGATATATGTCGATCTGAGCACAGCTGCGCCACGTATATACAGCATGGGGGTAGCTGTGCTACCAGCCAGCTGCAACCCACGGCTATATAGGACCTACAGGCGATGTTCTTGAGTGGATATATGTCGATCTGAGCACAGCTGGGCGCCGTATATACAGCATGGGGGTAGCTCTGATACCAGCCAGATTCAACCCACGGCCATATAGGACCTACAGGCGATGTTCTTGAGTGGATATATGTCAATCTGAGCACAGCTGGGCCACGTATATACAGCATGGGGGTAGCTGTGATACCAGCCAGCTGAAACCCACGGCTATATAGGACCTACAGGCGATGTTCTTGAGTCGATCTGAGCACAGCTGGGCCCCGTATATACAGCATAGGGGTAGCTCTGATACCAGCCAGATGCAACCAACGGCCATATAGGACCTACAGGCGATGTTCTTGAGTGGATATATGTCGATCTGAGCAGAGCTGGGCGCCGTATATACAACATGGGGGTAGATCTGATACCAGCCAGATGCAACCCACGGCCATATAGGACCTACAGGCGATGTTCCTGAATCGATATATGTCGTTCTGAGCACAGCTGGGCCACTTATATACAGCATGGGGGTAGCTGTGATACCAGCCAGCTGCAGCCCACGGCTATACAGGACCTACAGGCAATGTTCTTGAGTCGATATATGTCGATCTGAGCACAGCTTGGCCCCGTATATACAGCATGAGGGTAGCTCTGATACCAGCCAGATTCAACCCACGGCCATATAGGACCTACAGGCGATGTTCTTGAGTGGATATATATATATCGATCTGAGAACAGCTGGGCGCCGTATATACAGCATCGGGGTAGCTCTGATACCATTCAGATGCAACCCACGGCCATATAGGACCTACAGGCGATGTTCTTGAGTGGATATATGTCGATCTGAGCACAGCTCGGCGCCGTAAATACAGCATGGGGGTAGCTCTGATACCAGCCAGATGCAACCCACGGCCATATAGGACCTACAGGCGATGTTCTTGAATCGATATATGTCGATCTGAGCACAGCTGGGCCACGTATATACAGCATGGGGGTAGCTGTCATACAAGCCAGCTGCAACCCACGGCTATATAGGACCTACAGGCGATGTTCTTGATTCGATATATGTCGATCTGAGCACAGCTGGGCCCCGTATATACAGCATGGGGGTAGCTCTGATTCTAGCCAGATGCAACCCACGGCCATGTAAGACCTACAGGCGATGTTCTTGAGTGAATATATGTCGATCTGAGCACAGCTGGGCGCCGTATATACAGCATGGGGGTAGCTCTGATACCAACCAGATGCAACCCACGGCCATATAGGACCTACAGGCGATGTTCTTGAATCGATATATGTCGATCTGAGCCCAGCTGGGCCACGTATATACAGCATGGGGGTAGCTGTGATACCAGCCAGCTGCAACCCACGGCTATATAGGACCTACAGGCGATGTTCTTGATTCGATATATGTCGATCTGAGCACAGCTGGGCCCCGTATATACAGCATGGGGGTAGCTCTGATACCAGCCAGATGCAACCCACGGCCATATAGGACCTACAGACGATGTTCTTGAGTCGATATATGTCGATCTGAGCACAGCTGGGCCACGTATATACAGCATGGGGGTAGCTGTGATACCAGCCAGCTGCAACTTACGGCAATATAGGACCTACAGGCGATGTTCTTGAGTCGATCTGAGCACAGCTGGGAACCGTATATGCAGCATGGGGGTAGCTGTGATACCAGCCAGATGCAACCCACGGCCATATAGGACCTACAGGCGATGTTCTTGAGTCGATATATGTCGATCTGAGCACAGCTGGGCCACGTATATACAGCATGGGGGTAGCTGTGATACCAGCCAGCTGCAACCCACGGCTATATAGGACCTACAGGCGATGTTCTTAAGTCGATCTGAGCACAGCTTGGCCCCGTATATACAGCATGGGGGTAGCTCTGATACCAGCCAGATGCAACCCACGGCCATATAGGACCTACAGGCGATGTTCTTGAGTGGATATATGTCGATCTGAGCACAGCTGGGCGCCGTATATACAGCATGGGGGTAGCTCTGATATCATTCAGATGCAACCCACGGCCATATAGGACCTACAGGCGATGTTCTTGAGTCGATATATGTCGATCTGAGCACAGCTGGGCCACATATATACAGCATGGGGGTAGCTGTGATACCAGTAAGCTGCAACCCACGGCTATATAGGACCTACAGGCGATGTTCTTGAGTCGATATATGTCGATCTGAGCACAGCTGGGCCCCGTATATACAGCATGGGGGTAGCTCTGATACCAGCCAGATGCAACCCACGGCCATATAGGACCTACAGGCGATGTTCTTGAGTGGATATATGTCGATCTGAGCACAGCTGGGCGCCGTATATACAGCATGGAGTTAGCTCTGATACCAGCCAGATGCAACCCACGGCCATATAGGACCTACAGGCGATGTTCTTGAGTCGATATATGTCGATCTGAGCACAGCTGGGCCACGTATATACAGCATGGGGGTAGCTGTGATACCAGCCAGCTGCAACCCACGGCTATATAGGACCTACAGGCGATGTTCTTGAGTCGAAATATGTCGATCTGAGCACAGCTGGACCCCGTATATACAGCATGGGGGTAGCTCTGATACCAGCCAGATGCAACCCACGGCCATATAGGACCTACAGGCGATGTTCTTGAGTGGATATATGTCGATCTGAGCACAGCTGGGCGCCGTATGTACAGCATGGGGGTAGCTCTGATACCAGCCAGATGCAACCCACGGCCATATAGGACCTACAGGCGATGTTCTTGAGTCGATATATGTCGATCTGAGTACAGCTAGGCCACGTATATACAGCATGGGTGTAGCTGTGATACCAGCCAGCTAAAACCCCCGGCTATATAGGACCTACAGACGATGTTCTTGACTCGATATATGTCGATCTGAGCACAGCTGGGCCCCGTATATACAGCATGGGGGTAGCTCTGATACCAGCCAGATGCAACCCACGGCCATATAGGACCCACAGGCGATGTTCTTGAGTGGATATATGTCGATCTGAGCACAGGTGGGCGCCGTATATACAGCATGGGGGTAGCTCTGATACCAGCCAGATGCAACCCACGGCCATATAGGACCTACAGGCGATGTTCTTGAATCGATATATGTCGATCTGAGCACAGCTGGGCCACGTATATACAGCATGGGGGTAGCTGTGATACCAGCCAGCTGCAACCCACGGCTATATAGGACCTACAGGCGATGTTCTTGATTCGATATATGTCGATCTGAGCACAGCTGGGCCCCGTATATACAGCATGGGGGTAGCTCTGATACCAGCCAGATGCAACCCACGGCCATATAGGACCTATAGGCGATGTTCTTGAATCGATATATGTCGTTCTGAGCACAGCTGGGCCACGTATATACAGCATGGGGGTAGCAGTGATACCAGCCAGCTGCAACCCACGGCCATATAGGACCTACAGGCGATGTTCTTGAGTGGATATATGTCGATCTGAGCACAGGTGGGCGCCGTATATACAGCATGGGGGTAGCTCTGATACCAGCCAGATGCAACCCACGGCCATAAAGGACCTACAGGCGATGTTCTTGAATCGATATATGTCGATCTGGGCACAGCTGGGCCACGTATATACAGCATGGGGGTAGCTGTGATACCAGCCAGCTGCAACCCACGGCTATATAGGACCTACAGGCGATGTTCTTGATTCGATATATGTCGATCTGAGCACAGCTGGGCCCCGTATATACATCATGGGGGTTGCTCTGATTCTAGCCAGATGCAACCCACGGCCATATAAGACCTACAGGCGATGTTCTTGAGTGGATATATGTCGATCTGAGCACAGGTGGGCGCCGTATATACAGCTGGGGGTAGCTCTGATACCAGCCAGATGCAACCCACGGCCATATAGGACCTACAGACGATGTTCTTGAGTCGATATATGTCGATCTGAGCACAGCTGGGCCACGTATATACAGCATGGGGGTAGCTGTGATACCAGCCAGCTGCAACTTACGGCTATATAGGACCTACAGGCGATGTTCTTGAGTCGATCTGAGCACAGCTGGGCCCCGTATATACAGCATGGGGGTAGCTTTGATACCAGCCAGATGCAACCCACGGCCATATAGGACCTACAGGCGATGTTCTTGAATGGATATATGTCGATCTGAGCACAGCTGGGCGCCGTATATACAGCATGGAGGTAGCTCTGATACACCAGCCAGATGCAACCCACGGCCATATAGGACCTACAGGCGATGTTCTTGAGTGGATATATGTCGATCTGAGCACAGCTGGGCCACGTATATACAGCATGGGGGTAGCTGTGATACCAGCCAGCTGCAACCCACGGCTATATAGGACCTACAGGCGATGTTCTTGAGTCGATCTGAGCACAGCTGGGCCCCGTATATACAGCATGGGGGTAGCTCTGATACCAGCCAGATGCAACCCACGGCCATATAGGACCTACAGGCGATGTTCTTGAGTGGATATATGTCGATCTGAGCACAGCTGCGCCACGTATATACAGCATGGGGGTAGCTGTGCTACCAGCCAGCTGCAACCCACGGCTATATAGGACCTACAGGCGATGTTCTTGAGTGGATATATGTCGATCTGAGCACAGCTGGGCGCCGTATATACAGCATAGGGGTAGCTCTGATACCAGCCAGATTCAACCCACGGCCATATAGGACCTACAGGCGATGTTCTTGAGTGGATATATGTCAATCTGAGCACAGCTGGGCCACGTATATACAGCATGGGGGTAGCTGTGATACCAGCCAGCTGAAACCCACGGCTATATAGGACCTACAGGCGATGTTCTTGAGTCGATCTGAGCACAGCTGGGCCCCGTATATACAGCATGGGGGTAGCTCTGATACCAGCCAGATGCAACCAACGGCCATATAGGACCTACAGGCGATGTTGTTGAGTGGATATATGTCGATCTGAGCAGAGCTGGGCGCCGTATATACAACATGGGGGTAGATCTGATACCAGCCAGATGCAACCCACGGCCATATAGGACCTACAGGCGATGTTCCTGAATCGATATATGTCGTTCTGAGCACAGCTGGGCCACTTATATACAGCATGGGGGTAGCTGTGATACCAGCCAGCTGCAGCCCACGGCTATATAGGACCTACAGGCAATGTTCTTGAGTCGATATATGTCGATCTGAGCACAGCTGGGCCCCGTATATACAGCATGGGGGTAGCTCTGATACCAGCCAGATTCAACCCACGGCCATATAGGACCTACAGGCGATGTTCTTGAGTGGATATATATATATCGATCTGAGAACAGCTGGGCGCCGTATATACAGCATCGGGGTAGCTCTGATACCATTCAGATGCAACCCACGGCCATATAGGACCTACAGGCGATGTTCTTGAGTGGATATATGTCGATCTGAGCACAGCTCGGCGCCGTAAATACAGCATGGGGGTAGCTCTGATACCAGCCAGATGCAACCCACGGCCATATAGGACCTACAGGCGATGTTCTTGAGTGGATATATGTCGATCTGAGCACAGCTGGGCGCCGTATGTACAGCATGGGGGGTAGTTCTGTTACCAGCCAGATGCAACCCACGGCCATATAGGACCTACATGCGATGTTCTTGAGACGATATATGTCGATCTGAGTACAGCTAGGCCACGTATATACAGCATGGTGGTAGCTGTGATACCAGCCAGCTAAAACCCCCGGCTATATAGGACCTACAGACGATGTTCTTGAGTCGATATATGTCGATCTGAGCATAGCTGGGCCCCGTATATACAGCATGGGGGTAGCTCTGATACCAGCCAGATGCAACCCACGGCCATATAGGACCTACAGGCGATGTTCTTGAGTGGATATATGTCGATCTGAGCACAGGTGGGCGCCGTATATACAACATGGGGGTAGCTCTGATACCAGCCAGATGCAACCCACGGCCATATAGGACCTACAGGCGATGTTCTTGAATCGATATATGTCGATCTGAGCACAGCTGGGCCACGTATATACAGCATGGGGGTAGCTGTCATACAAGCCAGCTGCAACCCACGGCTATATAGGACCTACAGGCGATGTTCTTGATTGGATATATGTCGATCTGAGCACAGCTGGGCCCCGTATATACAGCATGGGGGTAGCTCTGATTCTAGCCAGATGCAACCCACGGCCATGTAAGACCTACAGGCGATGTTCTTGAGTGAATATATGTCGATCTGAGCACAGCTGGGCGCCGTATATACAGCATGGGGGTAGCTCTGATACCAACCAGATGCAACCCACGGCCATATAGGACCTACAGGCGATGTTCTTGAATCGATATATGTCGATCTGAGCCCAGCTGGGCCACGTATATACAGCATGGGGGTAGCTGTGATACCAGCCAGCTGCAACCCACGGCTATATAGGACCTACAGGCGATGTTCTTGATTCGATATATGTCGATCTGAGCACAGCTGGGCCCCGTATATACAGCATGGGGGTAGCTCTGATACCAGCCAGATGCAACCCACGGCCATATAGGACCTACAGGCGATGTTCTTGAGTGGATATATGTCGATCTGAGCACAGCTGGGCGCCGTATGTACAGCATGGGGGTAGCTCTGATACCAGCCAGATGCAACCCACGGCCATATAGGACCTACAGGCGATGTTCTTGAGTCGATATATGTCGATCTGAGTACAGCTAGGCCACGTATATACAGCATGGGTGTAGCTGTGATACCAGCCAGCTAAAACCCCCGGCTATATAGGACCTACAGACGATGTTCTTGACTCGATATATGTCGATCTGAGCACAGCTGGGCCCCGTATATACAGCATGGGGGTAGCTCTGATACCAGCCAGATGCAACCCACGGCCATATAGGACCCACAGGCGATGTTCTTGAGTGGATATATGTCGATCTGAGCACAGGTGGGCGCCGTATATACAGCATGGGGGTAGCTCTGATACCAGCCAGATGCAACCCACGGCCATATAGTACCTACAGGCGATGTTCTTGAATCGATATATGTCGATCTGAGCACAGCTGGGCCACGTATATACAGCATGGGGGTAGCTGTGATACCAGCCAGCTGCAACCCACGGCTATATAGGACCTACAGGCGATGTTCTTGATTCGATATATGTCGATCTGAGCACAGCTGGGCCCCGTATATACAGCATGGGGGTAGCTCTGATACCAGCCAGATGCAACCCACGGCCATATAGGACCTACAGGCGATGTTCTTGAATCGATATATGTCGTTCTGAGCACAGCTGGGCCACGTATATACAGCATGGGGGTAGCAGTGATACCAGCCAGCTGCAACCCACGGCCATATAGGACCTACAGGCGATGTTCTTGAGTGGATATATGTCGTTCTGAGCACAGGTGGGCGCCGTATATACAGCATGGGGGTAGCTCTGATACCAGCCAGATGCAACCCACGGCCATAAAGGACCTACAGGCGATGTTCTTGAATCGATATATGTCGATCTGGGCACAGCTGGGCCACGTATATACAGCATGGGGGTAGCTGTGATACAAGCCAGCTGCAACCCACGGCTATATAGGACCTACAGGCGATGTTCTTGATTCGATATATGTCGATCTGAGCACAGCTGGGCCCCGTATATACAGCATGGGGGTTGCTCTGATTCTAGCCAGATGCAACCCACGGCCATATAAGACCTACAGGCGATGTTCTTGAGTGGATATATGTCGATCTGAGCACAGGTGGGCGCCGTATATACAGCTGGGGGTAGCTCTGATACCAGCCAGATGCAACCCACGGCCATATAGGACCTACAGACGATGTTCTTGAGTCGATATATGTCGATCTGAGCACAGCTGGGCCACGTATATACAGCATGGGGGTAGCTGTGATACCAGCCAGCTGCAACTTACGGCTATATAGGACCTACAGGCGATGTTCTTGAGTCGATCTGAGCACAGCTGGGCCCCGTATATACAGCATGGGGGTAGCTGTGATACCAGCCAGATGCAACCCACGGCCATATAGGACCTACAGGCGATGTTCTTGAGTGGATATATGTCGATCTGAGCACAGCTGGGCGCCGTATATACAGCATGGAGGTAGCTCTGATACCAGCCAGATGCAACCCACGGCCATATAGGACCTACAGGCGATGTTCTTGAGTGGATATATGTCGATCTGAGCACAGCTGGGCCACGTATATACAGCATGGGGGTAGCTGTGATACCAGCCAGCTGCAACCCACGGCTATATAGGACCTACAGGCGATGTTCTTGAGTCGATCTGAGCACAGCTGGGCCCCGTATATACAGCATGGGGGTAGCTCTGATACCAGCCAGATGCAACCCACGGCCATATAGGACCTACAGGCGATGTTCTTGAGTGGATATATGTCGATCTGAGCACAGCTGCGCCACGTATATACAGCATGGGGGTAGCTGTGCTACCAGCCAGCTGCAACCCACGGCTATATAGGACCTACAAGCGATGTTCTTGAGTGGATATATGTCGATCTGAGCACAGCTGGGCGCCGTATATACAGCATGGGGGTAGCTCTGATACCAGCCAGATTCAACCCACGGCCATATAGGACCTACAGGCGATGTTCTTGAGTGGATATATGTCAATCTGAGCACAGCTGGGCCACGTATATACAGCATGGGGGTAGCTGTGATACCAGCCAGCTGAAACCCACGGCTATATAGGACCTACAGGCGATGTTCTTGAGTCGATCTGAGCACAGCTGGGCCCCGTATATACAGCATGGGGGTAGCTCTGATACCAGCCAGATGCAACCAACGGCCATATAGGACCTACAGGCGATGTTCTTGAGTGGATATATGTCGATCTGAGCAGAGCTGGGCGCCGTATATACAACATGGGGGTAGATCTGATACCAGCCAGATGCAACCCACGGCCATATAGGACCTACAGGCGATGTTCCTGAATCGATATATGTCGTTCTGAGCACAGCTGGGCCACTTATATACAGCATGGGGGTAGCTGTGATACCAGCCAGCTGCAGCCCACGGCTATACAGGACCTACAGGCAATGTTCTTGAGTCGATATATGTCGATCTGAGCACAGCTGGGCCCCGTATATACAGCATGGGGGTAGCTCTGATACCAGCCAGATTCAACCCACGGCCATATAGGACCTACAGGCGATGTTCTTGAGTGGATATATATATATATCGATCTGAGAACAGCTGGGCGCCGTATATACAGCATCGGGGTAGCTCTGATACCATTCAGATGCAACCCACGGCCATATAGGACCTACAGGCGATGTTCTTGAGTGGATATATGTCGATCTGAGCACAGCTCGGCGCCGTAAATACAGCATGGGGGTAGCTCTGATACCAGCCAGATGCAACCCACGGCCATATAGGACCTACAGGCGATGTTCTTGAATCGATATATGTCGATCTGAGCACAGCTGGGCCACGTATATACAGCATGGGGGTAGCTGTCATACAAGCCAGCTGCAACCCACGGCTATATAGGACCTACAGGCGATGTTCTTGATTCGATATATGTCGATCTGAGCACAGCTGGGCCCCGTATATACAGCATGGGGGTAGCTCTGATTCTAGCCAGATGCAACCCACGGCCATGTAAGACCTACAGGCGATGTTCTTGAGTGAATATATGTCGATCTGAGCACAGCTGGGCGCCGTATATACAGCATGGGGGTAGCTCTGATACCAACCAGATGCAACCCACGGCCATATAGGACCTACAGGCGATGTTCTTGAATCGATATATGTCGATCTGAGCCCAGCTGGGCCACGTATATACAGCATGGGGGTAGCTGTGATACCAGCCAGCTGCAACCCACGGCTATATAGGACCTACAGGCGATGTTCTTGATTCGATATATGTCGATCTGAGCACAGCTGGGCCCCGTATATACAGCATGGGGGTAGCTCTGATACCAGCCAGATGCAACCCACGGCCATATAGGACCTACAGACGATGTTCTTGAGTCGATATATGTCGATCTGAGCACAGCTGGGCCACGTATATACAGCATGGGGGTAGCTGTGATACCAGCCAGCTGCAACTTACGGCAATATAGGACCTACAGGCGATGTTCTTGAGTCGATCTGAGCACAGCTGGGAACCGTATATGCAGCATGGGGGTAGCTGTGATACCAGCCAGATGCAACCCACGGCCATATAGGACCTACAGGCGATGTTCTTGAGTCGATATATGTCGATCTGAGCACAGCTGGGCCACGTATATACAGCATGGGGGTAGCTGTGATACCAGCCAGCTGCAACCCACGGCTATATAGGACCTACAGGCGATGTTCTTAAGTCGATCTGAGCACAGCTTGGCCCCGTATATACAGCATGGGGGTAGCTCTGATACCAGCCAGATGCAACCCACGGCCATATAGGACCTACAGGCGATGTTCTTGAGTGGATATATGTCGATCTGAGCACAGCTGGGCGCCGTATATACAGCATGGGGGTAGCTCTGATATCATTCAGATGCAACCCACGGCCATATAGGACCTACAGGCGATGTTCTTGAGTCGATATATGTCGATCTGAGCACAGCTGGGCCACATATATACAGCATGGGGGTAGCTGTGATACCAGTAAGCTGCAACCCACGGCTATATAGGACCTACAGGCGATGTTCTTGAGTCGATATATGTCGATCTGAGCACAGCTGGGCCCCGTATATACAGCATGGGGGTAGCTCTGATACCAGCCAGATGCAACCCACGGCCATATAGGACCTACAGGCGATGTTCTTGAGTGGATATATGTCGATCTGAGCACAGCTGGGCGCCGTATATACAGCATGGAGTTAGCTCTGATACCAGCCAGATGCAACCCACGGCCATATAGGACCTACAGGCGATGTTCTTGAGTCGATATATGTCGATCTGAGCACAGCTGGGCCACGTATATACAGCATGGGGGTAGTTGTGATACCAGCCAGCTGCAACCCACGGCTATATAGGACCTACAGGCGATGTTCTTGAGTCGAAATATGTCGATCTGAGCACAGCTGGGCCCCGTATATACAGCATGGGGGTAGCTCTGATACCAGCCAGATGCAACCCACGGCCATATAGGACCTACAGGCGATGTTCTTGAGTGGATATATGTCGATCTGAGCACAGCTGGGCGCCGTATGTACAGCATGGGGGTAGCTCTGATACCAGCCAGATGCAACCCACGGCCATATAGGACCTACAGGCGATGTTCTTGAGTCGATATATGTCGATCTGAGTACAGCTAGGCCACGTATATACAGCATGGGTGTAGCTGTGATACCAGCCAGCTAAAACCCCCGGCTATATAGGACCTACAGACGATGTTCTTGACTCGATATATGTCGATCTGAGCACAGCTGGGCCCCGTATATACAGCATGGGGGTAGCTCTGATACCAGCCAGATGCAACCCACGGCCATATAGGACCCACAGGCGATGTTCTTGAGTGGATATATGTCGATCTGAGCACAGGTGGGCGCCGTATATACAGCATGGGGGTAGCTCTGATACCAGCCAGATGCAACCCACGGCCATATAGGACCTACAGGCGATGTTCTTGAATCGATATATGTCGATCTGAGCACAGCTGGGCCACGTATATACAGCATGGGGGTAGCTGTGATACCAGCCAGCTGCAACCCACGGCTATATAGGACCTACAGGCGATGTTCTTGATTCGATATATGTCGATCTGAGCACAGCTGGGCCCCGTATATACAGCATGGGGGTAGCTCTGATACCAGCCAGATGCAACCCACGGCCATATAGGACCTATAGGCGATGTTCTTGAATCGATATATGTCGTTCTGAGCACAGCTGGGCCACGTATATACAGCATGGGGGTAGCAGTGATACCAGCCAGCTGCAACCCACGGCCATATAGGACCTACAGGCGATGTTCTTGAGTGGATATATGTCGATCTGAGCACAGGTGGGCGCCGTATATACAGCATGGGGGTAGCTCTGATACCAGCCAGATGCAACCCACGGCCATAAAGGACCTACAGGCGATGTTCTTGAATCGATATATGTCGATCTGGGCACAGCTGGGCCACGTATATACAGCATGAGGGTAGCTGTGATACCAGCCAGCTGCAACCCACGGCTATATAGGACCTACAGGCGATGTTCTTGATTCGATATATGTCGATCTGAGCACAGCTGGGCCCCGTATATACATCATGGGGGTTGCTCTGATTCTAGCCAGATGCAACCCACGGCCATATAAGACCTACAGGCGATGTTCTTGAGTGGATATATGTCGATCTGAGCACAGGTGGGCGCCGTATATACAGCTGGGGGTAGCTCTGATACCAGCCAGATGCAACCCACGGCCATATAGGACCTACAGACGATGTTCTTGAGTCGATATATGTCGATCTGAGCACAGCTGGGCCACGTATATACAGCATGGGGGTAGCTGTGATACCAGCCAGCTGCAACTTACGGCTATATAGGACCTACAGGCGATGTTCTTGAGTCGATCTGAGCACAGCTGGGCCCCGTATATACAGCATGGGGGTAGCTTTGATACCAGCCAGATGCAACCCACGGCCATATAGGACCTACAGGCGATGTTCTTGAGTGGATATATGTCGATCTGAGCACAGCTGGGCGCCGTATATACAGCATGGTGGTAGCTCTGATACACCAGCCAGATGCAAACCACGGCCATATAGGACCTACAGGCGATGTTCTTGAGTGGATATATGTCGATCTGAGCACAGCTGGGCCACGTATATACAGCATGGGGGTAGCTGTGATACCAGCCAGCTGCAACCCACGGCTATATAGGACCTACAGGCGATGTTCTTGAGTCGATCTGAGCACAGCTGGGCCCCGTATATACAGCATGGGGGTAGCTCTGATACCAGCCAGATGCAACCCACGGCCATATAGGACCTACAGGCGATGTTCTTGAGTGGATATATGTCGATCTGAGCACAGCTGCGCCACGTATATACAGCATGGGGGTAGCTGTGCTACCAGCCAGCTGCAACCCACGGCTATATAGGACCTACAGGCGATGTTCTTGAGTGGATATATGTCGATCTGAGCACAGCTGGGCGCCGTATATACAGCATGGGGGTAGCTCTGATACCAGCCAGATTCAACCCACGGCCATATAGGACCTACAGGCGATGTTCTTGAGTGGATATATGTCAATCTGAGCACAACTGGGCCACGTATATACAGCATGGGGGTAGCTGTGATACCAGCCAGCTGAAACCCACGGCTATATAGGACCTACAGGCGATGTTCTTGAGTCGATCTGAGCACAGCTGGGCCCCGTATATACAGCATGGGGGTAGCTCTGATACCAGCCAGATGCAACCAACGGCCATATAGGACCTACAGGCGATGTTCTTGAGTGGATATATGTCGATCTGAGCAGAGCTGGGCGCCGTATATACAACATGGGGGTAGATCTGATACCAGCCAGATGCAACCCACGGCCATATAGGACCTACAGGCGATGTTCCTGAATCGATATATGTCGTTCTGAGCACAGCTGGGCCACTTATATACAGCATGGGGGTAGCTGTGATACCAGCCAGCTGCAGCCCACGGCTATATAGGACCTACAGGCAATGTTCTTGAGTCGATATATGTCGATCTGAGCACAGCTGGGCCCCGTATATACAGCATGGGGGTAGCTCTGATACCAGCCAGATTCAACCCACGGCCATATAGGACCTACAGGCGATGTTCTTGAGTGGATATATATATATCGATCTGAGAACAGCTGGGCGCCGTATATACAGCATCGGGGTAGCTCTGATACCATTCAGATGCAACCCACGGCCATATAGGACCTACAGGCGATGTTCTTGAGTGGATATATGTCGATCTGAGCACAGCTCGGCGCCGTAAATACAGCATGGGGGTAGCTCTGATACCAGCCAGATGCAACCCACGGCCATATAGGACCTACAGGCGATGTTCTTGAGTGGATATATGTCGATCTGAGCACAGCTGGGCGCCGTATGTACAGCATGGGGGGTAGTTCTGTTACCAGCCAGATGCAACCCACGGCCATATAGGACCTACATGCGATGTTCTTGAGACGATATATGTCGATCTGAGTACAGCTAGGCCACGTATATATAGCATGGTGGTAGCTGTGATACCAGCCAGCTAAAACCCCCGGCTATATAGGACCTACAGACGATGTTCTTGAGTCGATATATGTCGATCTGAGCATAGCTGGGCCCCGTATATACAGCATGGGGGTAGCTCTGATACCAGCCAGATGCAACCCACGGCCATATAGGACCTACAGGCGATGTTCTTGAGTGGATATATGTCGATCTGAGCACAGGTGGGCGCCGTATATACAACATGGGGGTAGCTCTGATACCAGCCAGATGCAACCCACGGCCATATAGGACCTACAGGCGATGTTCTTGAATCGATATATGTCGATCTGAGCACAGCTGGGCCACGTATATACAGCATGGGGGTAGCTGTCATACAAGCCAGCTGCAACCCACGGCTATATAGGACCTACAGGCGATGTTCTTGATTGGATATATGTCGATCTGAGCACAGCTGGGCCCCGTATATACAGCATGGGGGTAGCTCTGATTCTAGCCAGATGCAACCCACGGCCATGTAAGACCTACAGGCGATGTTCTTGAGTGAATATATGTCGATCTGAGCACAGCTGGGCGCCGTATATACAGCATGGGGGTAGCTCTGATACCAACCAGATGCAACCCACGGCCATATAGGACCTACAGGCGATGTTCTTGAATCGATATATGTCGATCTGAGCCCAGCTGGGCCACGTATATACAGCATGGGGGTAGCTGTGATACCAGCCAGCTGCAACCCACGGCTATATAGGACCTACAGGCGATGTTCTTGATTCGATATATGTCGATCTGAGCACAGCTGGGCCCCGTATATACAGCATGGGGGTAGCTCTGATACCAGCCAGATGCAACCCACGGCCATATAGGACCTACAGACGATGTTCTTGAGTCGATATATGTCGATCTGAGCACAGCTGGGCCACGTATATACAGCATGGGGGTAGCTGTGATACCAGCCAGCTGCAACTTACGGCTATATAGGACCTACAGGCGATGTTCTTGAGTCGATCTAAGCACAGCTGGGAACCGTATATGCAGCATGGGGGTAGCTGTGATACCTGCCAGATGCAAACCACGGCCATATAGGACCTACAGGCGATGTTCTTGAGTGGATATATGTCGATCTGAGCACAGCTGGGCGCCGTATATACAGCATGGAGGTAGCTCTGATACCAGCCAGATGCAACCCACGGCCATATAGGACCTACAGGCGATGTTCTTGAGTCGATATATGTCGATCTGAGCACAGCTGGGCCACGTATATACAGCATGGGGGTAGCTGTGATACCAGCCAGCTGCAACCCACGGCTATATAGGACCTACAGGCGATGTTCTTGAGTCGATCTGAGCACAGCTGGGCCCCGTATATACAGCATGGGGGTAGCTCTGATACCAGCCAGATGCAACCCACGGCCATATAGGACCTACAGGCGATGTTCTTGAGTGGATATATGTCGATCTGAGCACAGCTGCGCCACGTATATACAGCATGGGGGTAGCTGTGCTACCAGCCAGCTGCAACCCACGGCTATATAGGACCTACAGGCGATGTTCTTGAGTGGATATATGTCGATCTGAGCACAGCTGGGCGCCGTATATACAGCATGGGGGTAGCTCTGATACCAGCCAGATTCAACCCACGGCCATATAGGACCTACAGGCGATGTTCTTGAGTGGATATATGTCAATCTGAGCACAGCTGGGCCACGTATATACAGCATGGGGGTAGCTGTGATACCAGCCAGCTGAAACCCACGGCTATATAGGACCTACAGGCGATGTTCTTGAGTCGATCTGAGCACAGCTGGGCCCCGTATATACAGCATGGGGGTAGCTCTGATACCAGCCAAATGCAACCAACGGCCATATAGGACCTACAGGCGATGTTCTTGAGTGGATATATGTCGATCTGAGCAGAGCTGGGCGCCGTATATACAACATGGGGGTAGATCTGATACCAGCCAGATGCAACCCACGGCCATATAGGACCTAAAGGCGATGTTCCTGAATCGATATATGTCGTTCTGAGCACAGCTGGGCCACTTATATACAGCATGGGGGTAGCTGTGATACCAGCCAGCTGCAGCCCACGGCTATATAGGACCTACAGGCAATGTTCTTGAGTCGATATATGTCGATCTGAGCACAGCTGGGCCCCGTATATACAGCATGGGGGTAGCTCTGATACCAGCCAGATTCAACCCACGGCCATATAGGACCTACAGGCGATGTTCTTGAGTGGATATATATATCGATCTGAGAACAGCTGGGCGCCGTATATACAGCATCGGGGTAGCTCTGATACCATTCAGATGCAACCCACGGCCATATAGGACCTACATGCGATGTTCTTGAGACGATATATGTCGATCTGAGTACAGCTAGGCCACGTATATACAGCATGGTGGTAGCTGTGATACCAGCCAGCTAAAACCCCCGGCTATATAGGACCTACAGACGATGTTCTTGAGTCGATATATGTCGATCTGAGCATAGCTGGGCCCCGTATATACAGCATGGGGGTAGCTCTGATACCAGCCAGATGCAACCCACGGCCATATAGGACCTACAGGCGATGTTCTTGAGTGGATATATGTCGATCTGAGCACAGGTGGGCGCCGTATATACAACATGGGGGTAGCTCTGATACCAGCCAGATGCAACCCACGGCCATATAGGACCTACAGGCGATGTTCTTGAATCGATATATGTCGATCTGAGCACAGCTGGGCCACGTATATACAGCATGGGGGTAGCTGTCATACAAGCCAGCTGCAACCCACGGCTATATAGGACCTACAGGCGATGTTCTTGATTCGATATATGTCGATCTGAGCACAGCTGGGCCCCGTATATACAGCATGGGGGTAGCTCTGATTCTAGCCAGATGCAACCCACGGCCATGTAAGACCTACAGGCGATGTTCTTGAGTGAATATATGTCGATCTGAGCACAGCTGGGCGCCGTATAAACAGCATGGGGGTAGCTCTGATACCAACCAGATGCAACCCACGGCCATATAGGACCTACAGGCGATGTTCTTGAATCGATATATGTCGATCTGAGCCCAGCTGGGCCACGTATATACAGCATGGGGGTAGCTCTGATACCAGCCAGATGCAACCCACGGCCATATAGGACCTACAGACGATTTTCTTGAGTCGATATATGTCGATCTGAGCACAGCTGGGCCACGTATATACAGCATGGGGGTAGCTGTGATACCAGCCAGCTGCAACTTACGGCTATATAGGACCTACAGGCGATGTTCTTGAGTCGATCTGAGCACAGCTGGGCCACGTATATACAGCATGGGGGTAGCTGTGATACCAGCCAGCTGCAACCCACGGCTATATAGGACCTAAAGGCGATGTTCTTAAGTCGATCTGAGCACAGCTGGGCCCCGTATATACAGCATGGGGGTAGCTCTGATACCAGCCAGATGCAACCCACGGCCATATAGGACCTACAGGCGATGTTCTTGAGTGGATATATGTCGATCTGAGCACAGCTGGGCGCCGTATATACAGCATGGGGGTAGCTCTGATACCAGCCAGATTCAACCCACGGCCATATAGGACCTACAGGCGATGTTCTTGAGTGGATATATATCGATCTGAGCACAGCTGGGCGCCGTATATACAGCATCGGGGTAGCTCTGATACCATTCAGATGCAACCCACGGCCATATATTACCTACAGGCGATGTTCTTGAGTGGATATATGTCGATCTGTGCACAGCTCGGCGCCGTAAATACAGCATGTGGGTAGCTCTGATACCAGCCAGATGCAACCCACGGCCATATAGGACCTACAGGCGATGTTCTTGAGTGGATATATGTCGATCTGAGCACAGCTGGGCGCCGTATGTACAGCATGGGGGTAGTTCTGATACCAGCCAGATGCAACGCACGGCCATATAGGACCTACAGGCGATGTTCTTGAGACGATATATGTCGATCTGAGTACAGCTAGGCCACGTATATACAGCATGGGGGTAGCTGTGATACCAGCCAGCTAAAACCCCCGGCTATATAGGACCTACAGACGATGTTCTTGAGTCGATATATGTCGATCTGAGCACAGCTGGGCCCCGTATATACAGCATGGGGGTAGCTCTGATACCAGCCAGATGCAACCCACGGCCATATAGGACCTACAGGCGATGTTCTTGAGTCGATATATGTCGATCTGAGCACAGCTGGGCCACGTATATACAGCATGGGGCTAGCTGTGATACCAGCCAGCTAAAACCCCCAGCTATATAGGACCTACAGGCGATGTTCTTGAGTGGATATATGTCGATCTGAGCAGAGCTGGGCGCCGTATATACAACATGGGGGTAGATCTGATACCAGCCAGATGCAACCCACGGCCATATAGGACCTACAGGCGATGTTCCTGAATCGATATATGTCGTTCTGAGCACAGCTGGGCCACTTATATACAGCATGGGGGTAGCTGTGATACCAGCCAGCTGCAGCCCACGGCTATATAGGACCTACAGGCAATGTTCTTGAGTCGATATATGTCGATCTGAGCACAGCTGGGCCCCGTATATACAGCATGGGGGTAGCTCTGATACCAGCCAGATTCAACCCACGGCCATATAGGACCTACAGGCGATGTTCTTGAGTGGATATATATATCGATCTGAGAACAGCTGGGCGCCGTATATACAGCATCGGGGTAGCTCTGATACCATTCAGATGCAACCCACGGCCATATAGGACCTACAGGCGATGTTCTTGAGTGGATATATGTCGATCTGAGCACAGCTCGGCGCCGTAAATACAGCATGGGGGTAGCTCTGATACCAGCCAGATGCAACCCACGGCCATATAGGACCTACAGGCGATGTTCTTGAGTGGATATATGTCGATCTGAGCACAGCTGGGCGCCGTATGTACAGCATGGGGAGTAGTTCTGTTACCAGCCAGATGCAACCCACGGCCATATAGGACCTACATGCGATGTTCTTGAGACGATATATGTCGATCTGAGTACAGCTAGGCCACGTATATACAGCATGGTGGTAGCTGTGATACCAGCCAGCTAAAACCCCCGGCTATATAGGACCTACAGACGATGTTCTTGAGTCGATATATGTCGATCTGAGCATAGCTGGGCCCCGTATATACAGCATGGGGGTAGCTCTGATACCAGCCAGATGCAACCCACGGCCATATAGGACCTACAGGCGATGTTCTTGAGTGGATATATGTCGATCTGAGCACAGGTGGCCGCCGTATATACAACATGGGGGTAGCTCTGATACCAGCCAGATGCAACCCACGGCCATATAGGACCTACAGGCGATGTTCTTGAATCGATATATGTCGATCTGAGCACAGCTGGGCCACGTATATACAGCATGGGGGTAGCTGTCATACAAGCCAGCTGCAACCCACGGCTATATAGGACCTACAGGCGATGTTCTTGATTCGATATATGTCGATCTGAGCACAGCTGGGCCCCGTATATACAGCATGGGGGTAGCTCTGATTCTAGCCAGATGCAACCCACGGCCATGTAAGACCTACAGGCGATGTTCTTGAGTGAATATATGTCGATCTGAGCACAGCTGGGCGCCGTATATACAGCATGGGGGTAGCTCTGATACCAACCAGATGCAACCCACGGCCATATAGGACCTACAGGCGATGTTCTTGAATCGATATATGTCGATCTGAGCCCAGCTGGGCCACGTATATACATGGGGGTAGCTGTGATACCAGCCAGCTGCAACCCACGGCTATATAGGACCTACAGGCGATGTTCTTGATTCGATATATGTCGATCTGAGCACAGCTGGGCCCCGTATATACAGCATGGGGGTAGCTCTGATACCAGCCAGATGCAACCCACGGCCATATAGAACCTACAGACGATGTTCTTGAGTCGATATATGTCGATCTGAGCACAGCTGGGCCACGTATATACAGCATGGGGGTAGCTGTGATACCAGCCAGCTTCAACTTACGGCTATATAGGACCTACAGGCGATGTTCTTGAGTCGATCTGAGCACAGCTGGGCCACGTATATACAGCATGGGGGTAGCTGTGATACCAGCCAGCTGCAACCCACGGCTATATAGGACCTAAAGGCGATGTTCTTAAGTCGATCTGAGCACAGCTGGGCCCCGTATATACAGCATGGGGGTAGCTCTGATACCAGCCAGATGCAACCCACGGCCATATAGGACCTACAGGCGATGTTCTTGAGTGGATATATGTCGATCTGAGCACAGCTGGGCGCCGTATATACAGCATGGGGGTAGCTCTGATACCAGCCAGATTCAACCCACGGCCATATAGGACCTACAGGCGATGTTCTTGAGTGGATATATATCGATCTGAGCACAGCTGGGCGCCGTATATACAGCATCGGGGTAGCTCTGATACCATTCAGATGCAACCCACGGCCATATATTACCTACAGGCGATGTTCTTGAGTGGATATATGTCGATCTGAGCACAGCTCGGCGCCGTAAATACAGCATGTGGGTAGCTCTGATACCAGCCAGATGCAACCCACGGCCATATAGGACCTACAGGCGATGTTCTTGAGTGGATATATGTCGATCTGAGCACAGCTGGGCGCCGTATGTACAGCATGGGGGTAGTTCTGATACCAGCTAGATGCAACGCACGGCCATATAGGACCTACAGGCGATGTTCTTGAGACGATATATGTCGATCTGAGTACAGCTAGGCCACGTATATACAGCATGGGGGTAGCTGTGATACCAGCCAGCTAAAACCCCCGGCTATATAGGACCTACAGACGATGTTCTTGAGTCGATATATGTCGATCTGAGCACAGCTGGGCCCCGTATATACAGCATGGGGGTAGCTCTGATACCAGCCAGATGCAACCCACGGCCATATAGGACCTACAGGCGATGTTCTTGAGTCGATATATGTCGATCTGAGCACAGCTGGGCCACGTATATACAGCATGGGGCTAGCTGTGATACCAGCCAGCTAAAACCCCCAGCTATATAGGACCTACAGACGATGTTCTTGAGTCGATATATGTCGATCTGAGCACAGCTGGGCCCCGTATATACAGCATGGGGGTAGCTCTGATACCAGCCAGATGCAACCCACGTCCATATAAGACCTACAGGCGATGTTCTTGAGTCGATATATGTCGATCTGAGCACAGCTGGGCCACGTATATACAGCATGGGGGTAGCTGTGATACCAGCCAGCTGCAACTTACGGCTATATAGGACCTACAGGCGATGTTCTTGAGTCGATCTAAGCACAGCTGGGCCCCGTATATACAGCATGGGGGGTAGCTGTGATACCAGCCAGATGCAACCCACAACCATATAGGACCTACAGGCGATGTTCTTGAGTGGATATATGTCGATCTGAGCACAGCTGGGCGCCGTATATACAGCATGGAGGTAGCTCTGATACCAGCCAGATGCAACCCACGGCCATATAGGACCTACAGGCTATGTTCTTGAGTGGATATATGTCAATCTGAGCACAGCTGGGCCACGTATATACAGCATGGGGGTAGCTCTGATACCAACCAGCTGAAACCCACGGCTATATAGGACCTACAGGCGATGTTCTTGAGTCGATCTGAGCACAGCTGGGCCCCGTATATACAGCATGGGGGTAGCTCTGATACCAGCCAGATCCAACCAACGGCCATATAGGACCTACAGGCGATGTTCTTGAGTGGATATATGTCGATCTGAGCACAGCTGGGCGCCGTATATACAGCATGGGGGTAGATCTGATACCAGCCAGATGCAACCCACGGCCATATAGGACCTACAGGCGATGTTCTTGAATCGATATATGTCGTTCTGAGCACAGCTGGGCCACGTATATACAGCATGGAGGTAGCTGTGATACCAGTCAGCTGCAACCCACGGCTATATAGGACCTACAGGCGATGTTCTTGAGTCGATATATGTCGATCTGAGCACAGCTGGGCCCCGTATATACAGCATGGGGGTAGCTCTGATACCAGCCAGATTCAACGCACGGCCATATAGGACCTACAGGCGATGTTCTTGAGTGGATATATATCGATCTGAGCACAGCTGGGCGCCGTATATACAGCATCGGGGTAGCTCTGATACCATTCAGATGCAACCCACGGCCATATAGGACCTACAGGCGATGTTCTTGAGTGGATATATGTCGATCTGAGCACAGCTGGGCCACGTATATACAGCATGGGGGTAGCTGTGATACCAGCCAGCTGCAACCCACGGCTATATAGGACCTACAGGCGATGTTCTTGAGTCGACCTGAGCACAGCTGGGCCCCGTATATACAGCATGGGGGTAGCTCTGATACCAGCCAGATGCAACCCACGGCCATATAGGACCTACAGGCGATGTTCTTGAGTGGATATATGTCGATCTGAGCACAGCTGCGCCACGTATATACAGCATGGGGGTAGCTGTGCTACCAGCCAGCTGCAACCCACGGCTATATAGGACGATGTTCTAGAGTGGATATATGTCGATCTGAGCACAGCTGGGCGCCGTATATACAGCATGGGGGTAGCTCTGATACCAGCCAGATTCAACCCACGGCCATATAGGACCTACAGGCGATGTTCTTGAGTGGATATATGTCAATCTGAGCACAGCTGGGCCACGTATATACAGCATGGGGGTAGCTGTGATACCAGCCAGCTGAAACCCACGGCTATATAGGACCTACAGGCGATGTTCTTGAGTCGATCTGAGCACAGCTGGGCCCCGTATATACAGCATGGGGGTAGCTCTGATACCAGCCAGATGCAACCAACGGCCATATAGGACCTACAGGCGATGTTCTTGAGTGGATATATGTCGATCTGAGCACAGTTGGGCGCCGTATATACAGCATGGGGGTAGATCTGATACCAGCCAGATGCAACCCACGGCCATATAGGACCTACAGGCGATGTTCTTGAATCGATATATGTCGTTCTGAGCACAGCTGGGCCACGTATATACAGCATGGGGGTAGCTGTGATACCAGCCAGCTGCAACCCACGGCTATATAGGACGTACAGGCAATGTTCTTGAGTCGATATATGTCGATATATACAGCATCGGGGGTAGCTTTGATACCATTCAGATGCAACCCACGGCCATATAGGACCTACAGGCGATGTTCTTGAGTGGATATATGTCGATCTGAGCACAGCTGGGCGCCGTATATACAGCATGGAGGTAGCTCTGATACCAGCCAGATGCAACCCACGGCCATATAGGACCTACAGGCGATGTTCTTGAGTGGATATATGTCGATCTGAGCACAGCTGGGCCACGTATATACAGCATGGGGGTAGCTGTGATACCAGCCAGCTGCAACCCACGGCTATATAGGACCTACAGGCGATGTTCTTGAGTCGATCTGAGCACAGCTGGGCCCCGTATATACAGCATGGGGGTAGCTCTGATACCAGCCAGATTCAACCCACGGCCATATAGGACATACAGGCGATGTTCTTGAGTGGATATATGTCAATCTGAGCACAGCTGGGCCACGTATATACAGCATGGGGGTAGCTGTGATACCAGCCAGCTGCAACCCACGGCTATATAGGACCTACAGGCGATGTTCTTGATTCGATATATGTCGATCTGAGCACAGCTTGGCCCCGTATATACAGCATGGGGGTAGCTCTGATACCAGCCAGATGCAACCCACGGCCATATAGGACCTACAGACGATGTTCTTGAGTCGATATATGTCGATCTGAGCACAGCTGGGCCACGTATATACAGCATGGGGGTAGCTGTGATACCAGCCATCTGCAACTTACGGCTATATAGGACCTACAGGCGATGTTCTTGAGTCGATCTGAGCACAGCTGGGCCACGTATATACAGCATGGGGGTAGCTGTGATACCAGCCAGATGCAACCCACGGCCATATAGGACCTAAAGGCGATGTTCTTGAGTGGATATATGTCGATCTGAGCACAGCTGGGCGCCGTATATACAGCATGGAGGTAGCTCTGATACCAGCCAGATGCAACCCACGGCCATATAGGACCTACAGGCGATGTTCTTGAGTGGATATATGTCGATCTGAGCACAGCTGGGCCACGTATATACAGCATGGGGGTGGCTGTGATACCAGCCAGCTGCAACCCACGGCTATATAGGACCTACAGGCGATGTTCTTGAGTCGACCTGAGCACAGCTGGGCCCCGTATATACAGCATGGGGGTAGCTCTGATACCAGCCAGATGCAACCCACGGCCATATAGGACCTACAGGCGATGTTCTTGAGTGGATATATGTCGAACTGAGCACAGCTGCGCCACGTATATACAGCATGGGGGTAGCTGTGCTACCAGCCAGCTGCAACCCACGGCTATATAGGACCTACAGGCGATGTTCTAGAGTGGATATATGTCGATCTGAGCACAGCTGGGCGCCGTATATACAGCATGGGGGTAGCTCTGATACCAGCCAGATTCAACCCACGGCCATATAGGACCTACAGGCGATGTTCTTGAGTGGATATATGTCAATCTGAGCACAGCTGGGCCACGTATATACAGCATGGGGGTAGCTGTGATACCAGCCAGCTGCAACCCACGGCTATATAGGACCTACAGGCGATGTTCTTGATTCGATATATGTCGATCTGAGCACAGCTTGGCCCCGTATATACAGCATGGGGGTAGCTCTGATACCAGCCAGATGCAACCCACGGCCATATAGGACCTACAGACGATGTTCTTGAGTCGATATATGTCGATCTGAGCACAGCTGGGCCACGTATATACAGCATGGGGGTAGCTGTGATAGCAGCCAGCTGCAACCCACGGCTATATAGGACGTACAGGCAATGTTCTTGAGTCGATATATGTCGATCTGAGCACAGCTGGGCCCCGTATATACAGCATGGGGGTAGCTCTGATACCAGCCAGATTCAACCCACGGCCATATAGGACCTACAGGCGATGTTCTTGAGTGGATATATATCGATCTGAGCACAGCTGGGCGCCGTATATACAGCATCGGGGTAGCTTTGATACCATTCAGATGCAACCCACGGCCATATAGGACCTACAGGCGATGTTCTTGAGTGGATATATGTCGATATGAGCACAGCTCGGCGCCGTAAATACAGCATGGGGGTAGCTCTGATACCAGCCAGATGCAACCCACGGCCATATAGGACCTGCAGGCGATGTTCTTGAGTGGATATATGTCGATCTGAGCACAGCTGGGCGCCATATGTACAGCATGGGGGTAGTTCTGATACCAGCCAGATGCAACCCACGGCCATATAGGACCTACAGGCGATGTTCTTGAGACGATATATGTAGATCTGAGTACAGCTAGGCCACGTATATACAGCATGGGGGTAGCTGTGATACCAGCCAGCTAAAACCCCCGGCTATATAGGACCTACAGACGATGTTCGTGAATCGATATATGTCGATCTGAGGATAGCTGGGCCCCGTATATACAGCATGGGGGTAGCTCTGATACCAGCCAGATGCAACCCACGGCCATATTGGACCTACAGGCGATGTTCTTGAGTGGATATATGTCGATCTGAGCACAGGTGGGCGCCGTATATACAGCATGGGGGTAGCTCTGATACCAGCCAGATGCAACCCACGGCCATATAGGACCTACAGGCGATGTTCTTGAATCGATATATGTCGATCTGAGCACAGCTGGGCCACGTATATACAGCATGGGGGTAGCTGTCATACCAGCCAGCTGCAACCCACGGCTATATAGGACCTACAGGCGATGTTCTTGATTCGATATATGTCGATCTGAGCACAGCTGGGCCCCGTATATACAGCATGGGGGTAGCTCTGATTCTGGCCAGATGCAACCCACGGCCATATAAGACCTACAGGCGATGTTCTTGAGTGAATATATGTCGATCTGAGCACAGCTGGGCGCCGTATATACAGCATGGGGGTAGCTCTGATACCAACCAGATGCAACCCACGGCCATATAGGACCTACAGGCGATGCTCTTGAATCGATATATGTCGATCTGAGCACAGCTGGGCCACGTATATACAGCATGGGGGTAGCTGTGATACCAGCCAGCTGCAACCCACGGCTATATAGGACCTACAGGCGATGTTCTTGATTCGATATATGTCGATCTGAGCACAGCTGGGCCCCGTATATACAGCATGGAGGTAGCTCTGATACCAGCCAGATGCAACCCACGGCCATATAGGACCTACAGGCGATGTTCTTGAGTCGATATATGTCGATCTGAGCACAGCTGGGCCACGTATATACCGCATGGGGGTAGCTGTGATACCAGCCAGCTGCAACCCACGGCTAAATAGGACCTACAGGCGATGTTCTTGAGTCGATATATGTCGATCTGAGCACAGCTGGGCCACGTATATACAGCATGGGGGTAGCTCTGATACCAGCCAGATGAAACCCACGGCCATATAGGACCTACAGGCGATGTTCTTTAGTGGATATATGTCGATCTGAGCACAGCTGGGCGCTGTAAATACAGCATGGGGGTAGCTCTGATACCAGCCAGATGCAACCCACGGCCATATAAGACCTACAGGCGATGTTCTTGAGTCGATATATGTCGATCTGAGCACAGCTGGGCCACGTATATACAGCATGGGGGTAGCTGTGATACCAGCCAGCTGCAACTTACGGCTATATAGGACCTACAGGCGATGTTCTTGAGTCGATCTAAGCACAGCTGGGCCCCGTATATACAGCATGGGGGGTAGCTGTGATACCAGCCAGATGCAACCCACAACCATATAGGACCTACAGGCGATGTTCTTGAGTGGATATATGTCGATCTGAGCACAGCTGGGCGCCGTATATACAGCATGGAGGTAGCTCTGATACCAGCCAGATGCAACCCACGGCCATATAGGACCTACAGGCGATGTTCTTGAGTGGATATATGTCAATCTGAGCACAGCTGGGCCACGTATATACAGCATGGGGGTAGCTCTGATACCAGCCAGCTGAAACCCACGGCTATATAGGACCTACAGGCGATGTTCTTGAGTCGATCTGAGCACAGCTGGGCCCCGTACATACAGCATGGGGGTAGCTCTGATACCAGCCAGATCCAACCAACGGCCAGCAGGGGGGTAGATCTGATACCAGCCAGATGCAACCCACGGCCATATAGGACCTACAGGCGATGTTCTTGAATCGATATATGTCGTTCTGAGCACAGCTGGGCCACGTATATACAGCATGGGGGTAGCTGTGATACCAGCCAGCTGCAACCCACGGCTATATAGGACCTACAGGCGATGTTCTTGAGTCGATATATGTCGATCTGAGCACAGCTGGGCCCCGTATATACAGCGTGGGGGTAGCTCTGATACCAGCCAGATTCAACCCACGGCCATATAGGACCTACAGGCGATGTTCTTGAGTGGATATATATATCGATCTGAGCACAGCTGGGCGCCGTATATATAGCATCGGGGTAGCTCTGATACCATTCAGATGCAACCCACGGCCATATATTACCTACAGGCGATGTTCTTGAGTGGATATATGTCGATCTGAGCACAGCTCGGCGCCGTAAATACAGCATGTGGGTAGCTCTGATACCAGCCAGATGCAACCCACGGCCATATAGGACCTACAGGCGATGTTCTTGAGTGGATATATGTCGATCTGAGCACAGCTGGGCGCCGTATGTACAGCATGGGGGTAGTTCTGATACCAGCCAGATGCAACGCACGGCCATATAGGACCTACAGGCGATGTTCTTGAGACGATATATGTCGATCTGAGTACAGCTAGGCCACGTATATACAGCATGGGGGTAGCTGTGATACCAGCCAGCTAAAACCCCCGGCTATATAGGACCTACAGACGATGTTCTTGAGTCGATATATGTCGATCTGAGCACAGCTCGGCGCCGTAAATACAGCATGTGGGTAGCTCTGATACCAGCCAGATGCAACCCACGGTCATATAGGACCTACAGGCGATGTTCTTGAGTGGATATATGTCGATCTGAGCACAGCTGGGCGCCGTATGTACATCATGGGGGTAGTTCTGATACCAGCCAGATGCAACGCACGGCCATATAGGACCTACAGGCGATGTTCTTGAGACGATATATGTCGATCTGAGTACAGCTAGGCCACGTATATACAGCATGGGGGTAGCTGTGATACCAGCCAGCTAAAACCCCCGGCTATATAGGACCTACAGACGATGTTCTTGAGTCGATATATGTCGATCTGAGCACAGCTGGGCCCCGTATATACAGCATGGGGGTAGCTCTGATACCAGCCAGATGCAACCCACGGCCATATAGGACCTACAGGCGATGTTCTTGAGTGGATATATGTCGATCTGAGCACAGGTGGGCGCCGTATATACAGCATGGGGGTAGCTCTGATACCAGCCAGATGCAACCCACGGCCATATAGGACCTACAGGCGATGTTCTTGAATCGATATATGTCGATCTGAGCACAGCTGGGCCACGTATATACAGCATGGGGGTAGCTGTCATACCAGCCAGCTGCAACCCACGGCTATATAGGACCTACAGGCGATGTTCTTGATTCGATATATGTCGATCTGAGCACAGCTGGGCCCCGTATATACAGCATGGGGGTAGCTCTGATTCTAGCCAGATGCAACCCACGGCCATATAAGACCTACAGGCGATGTTCTTGAGTGAATATATGTCGATCTGAGCACAGCTGGGCGCCGTATATACAGCATGGGGGTAGCTCTGATACCAACCAGATGCAACCCACGGCCATATAGGACCTACAGGCGATGTTCTTGAATCGATATATGTCGATCTGAGCACAGCTGGGCCACGTATATACAGCATGGGGGTAGCTGTGATACCAGCCAGCTGCAACCCACGGCTATATAGGACCTACAGGCGATGTTCTTGATTCGATATATGTCGATCTGAGCACAGCTGGGCCCCGTATATACAGCATGGAGGTAGCTCTGATACCAGCCAGATGCAACCCACGGCCATATAGGACCTACAGGCGATGTTCTTGAGTCGATATATGTCGATCTGAGCACAGCTGGGCCACGTATATACCGGCATGGGGGTAGCTGTGATACCAGCCAGCTGCAACCCACGGCTAAATAGGACCTACAGGCGATGTTCTTGAGTCGATATATGTCGATCTGAGCACAGCTGGGCCACGTATATACAGCATGGGGGTAGTTGTGATACCAGCCAGCTGCAACCCACGGCTATATAGGACCTACAGGCGATGTTCTTGAGTCGATATATGTCGATCTGAGCACAGCTGGGCCCCGCATATACAACATGGGGGTAGCTCTGATACCAGCCAGATGAAACCCACGGCCATATAGGACCTACAGGCGATGTTCTTGAGTGGATATATGTCGATCTGAGCACAGCTGGGCGCCGTAAATACAGCATGGGGGTAGCTCTGATACCAGCCAGATGCAACCCACGGCCATATAAGACCTACAGGCGATGTTCTTGAGTCGATATATGTCGATCTAAACAGCTGGGCCACGTATATACAGCATGGGGGTAGCTGTGATACCAGCCAGCTGCAACTTACGGCTATATAGGACCTACAGGCGATGTTCTTGAGTCGATCTAAGCACAGCTGGGCCCCGTATATACAGCATGGGGGGTAGCTGTGATACCAGCCAGATGCAACCCACAACCACATAGGACCTACAGGCGATGCTCTTGAGTAAATATATGTCGATCTGAGCACAGCTGGGCGCCGTATATACAGCATGGAGGTAGCTCTGATACCTGCCAGATGCAACCCACGGCCATATAGGACCTACAGGCGATGTTCTTGAGTGGATATATGTCAATCTGAGCACAGCTGGGCCACGTATATACAGCATGGGGGTAGCTCTGATACCAGCCAGCTGAAACCCACGGCTATATAGGACCTACAGGCGATGTTCTTGAGTCGATCTGAGCACAGCTGGGCCCCGTACATACAGCATGGGGGTAGCTCTGATACCAGCCAGATCCAACCAACGGCCATATAGGACCTGCAGGCGATGGTCTTGAGTGGATATATGTCGATCTGAGCACAGCTGGGCGCCGTATATACAGCATGGGGGTAGATCTGATACCAGCCAGATGCAACCCACTGCCATATAGGACCTACAGGCGATGTTCTTGAATCGATATATGTCGTTCTGAGCACAGCTGGGCCACGTATATACAGCATGGGGGTAGCTGTGATACCAGCCAGCTGCAACCCACGGCTATATAGGACCTACAGGCGATGTTCTTGAGTCGATATATGTCGATCTGAGCACAGCTGGGCCCCGTATATACAGCATGGGGGTAGCTCTGATACCAGCCAGATTCAACCCACGGCTATATAGGACCTACAGGCGATGTTCTTGAGTGGATATATATCGATCTGAGCACAGCTGGGCGCCGTATATACAGCATCGGGGTAGCTCTGATACCATTCAGATGCTGTGATACCAGCCAGCTGCAACCCACGGCTATATAGGACGTACAGGCAATGTTCTTGAGTCGATATATGTCGATATATACAGCATCGGGGGTAGCTTTGATACCATTCAGATGCAACCCACGGCCATATAGGACCTACAGGCGATGTTCTTGAGTGGATATATGTCGATCTGAGCACAGCTGGGCGCCGTATATACAGCATGGGGGTAGCTCTGATACCAGCCAGATTCAACCCACGGCCATATAGGACCTACAGGCGATGTTCTTGAGTGGATATATGTCAATCTGAGCACAGCTGGGCCACGTATATACAGCATGGGGGTAGCTGTGATACCAGCCAGCTGCAACCCACGGCTATATAGGACCTACAGGCGATGTTCTTGATTCGATATATGTCGATCTGAGCACAGCTTGGCCCCGTATATACAGCATGGGGGTAGCTCTGATACCAGCCAGATGCAACCCACGGCCATATAGGACCTACAGACGATGTTCTTGAGTCGATATATGTCGATCTGAGCACAGCTGGGCCACGTATATACAGCATGGGGGTAGCTGTGATACCAGCCATCTGCAACTTACGGCTATATAGGACCTACAGGCGATGTTCTTGAGTCGATCTGAGCACAGCTGGGCCACGTATATACAGCATGGGGGTAGCTGTGATACCAGCCAGATGCAACCCACGGCCATATAGGACCTAAAGGCGATGTTCTTGAGTGGATATATGTCGATCTGAGCACAGCTGGGCGCCGTATATACAGCATGGAGGTAGCTCTGATACCAGCCAGATGCAACCCACGGCCATATAGGACCTACAGGCGATGTTCTTGAGTGGATATATGTCGATCTGAGCACAGCTGGGCCACGTATATACAGCATGGGGGTAGCTGTGACACCAGCCAGCTGCAACCCACGGCTATATAGGACCTACAGGCGATGTTCTTGAGTCGACCTGAGCACAGCTGGGCCCCGTATATACAGCATGGGGGTAGCTCTGATACCAGCCAGATGCAACCCACGGCCATATAGGACCTACAGGCGATGTTCTTGAGTGGATATATGTCGATCTGAGCACAGCTGCGCCACGTATATACAGCATGGGGGTAGCTGTGCTACCAGCCAGCTGCAACCCACGGCTATATAGGACCTACAGGCGATGTTCTAGAGTGGATATATGTCGATCTGAGCACAGCTGGGCGCCGTATATATAGCTCTGATACCAGCCAGATTCAACCCACGGCCATATAGGACCTACAGGCGATGTTCTTGAGTGGATATATGTCAATCTGAGCACAGCTGGGCCACGTATATACAGCATGGGGGTAGCTGTGATACCAGCCAGCTGCAACCCACGGCTATATAGGACCTACAGGCGATGTTCTTGATTCGATATATGTCGATCTGAGCACAGCTTGGCCCCGTATATACAGCATGGGGGTAGCTCTGATACCAGCCAGATGCAACCCACGGCCATATAGGACCTACAGACGATGTTCTTGAGTCGATATATGTCGATCTGAGCACAGCTGGGCCACGTATATACAGCATGGGGGTAGCTGTGATAGCAGCCAGCTGCAACCCACGACTATATAGGACGTACAGGCAATGTTCTTGAGTCGATATATGTCGATCTGAGCACAGCTGGGCCCCGTATATACAGCATGGGGGTAGCTCTGATACCAGCCAGATTCAACCCACGGCCATATAGGACCTACAGGCGATGTTCTTGAGTGGATATATATATCGATCTGAGCACAGCTGGGCGCCGTATATACAGCATCGGGGTAGCTTTGATACCATTCAGATGCAACCCACGGCCATATAGGACCTACAGGCGA
This sequence comes from Lordithon lunulatus, assembly GCA_963942505.1. Lineage (NCBI taxonomy): Eukaryota > Metazoa > Arthropoda > Insecta > Coleoptera > Staphylinidae > Lordithon > Lordithon lunulatus. The sequence goes on from OZ012673.1 coordinate 22,549,493, forward strand.
TGTTCTTGAGTGGATATATGTCGATATGAGCACAGCTCGGCGCCGTAAATACAGCATGGGGGTAGCTCTGATACCAGCCAGATGCAACCCACGGCCATATAGGACCTGCAGGCGATGTTCTTGAGTGGATATATGTCGATCTGAGCACAGCTGGGCGCCATATGTACAGCATGGGGGTAGTTCTGATACCAGCCAGATGCAACCCACGGCCATATAGGACCTACAGGCGATGTTCTTGAGACGATATATGTAGATCTGAGTACAGCTAGGCCACGTATATACAGCATGGGGGTAGCTGTGATACCAGCCAGCTAAAACCCCCGGCTATATAGGACCTACAGACGATGTTCGTGAATCGATATATGTCGATCTGAGGACAGCTGGGCCCCGTATATACAGCATGGGGGTAGCTCTGATACCAGCCAGATGCAACCCACGGCCATATTGGACCTACAGGCGATGTTCTTGAGTGGATATATGTCGATCTGAGCACAGGTGGGCGCCGTATATACAGCATGGGGGTAGCTCTGATACCAGCCAGATGCAACCCACGGCCATATAGGACCTACAGGCGATGTTCTTGAATCGATATATGTCGATCTGAGCACAGCTGGGCCACGTATATACAGCATGGGGGTAGCTGTCATACCAGCCAGCTGCAACCCACGGCTATATAGGACCTACAGGCGATGTTCTTGATTCGATATATGTCGATCTGAGCACAGCTGGGCCCCGTATATACAGCATGGGGGTAGCTCTGATTCTGGCCAGATGCAACCCACGGCCATATAAGACCTACAGGCGATGTTCTTGAGTGAATATATGTCGATCTGAGCACAGCTGGGCGCCGTATATACAGCATGGGGGTAGCTCTGATACCAACCAGATGCAACCCACGGCCATATAGGACCTACAGGCGATGCTCTTGAATCGATATATGTCGATCTGAGCACAGCTGGGCCACGTATATACAGCATGGGGGTAGCTGTGATACCAGCCAGCTGCAACCCACGGCTATATAGGACCTACAGGCGATGTTCTTGATTCGATATATGTCGATCTGAGCACAGCTGGGCCCCGTATATACAGCATGGAGGTAGCTCTGATACCAGCCAGATGCAACCCACGGCCATATAGGACCTACAGGCGATGTTCTTGAGTCGATATATGTCGATCTGAGCACAGCTGGGCCACGTATATACCGCATGGGGGTAGCTGTGATACCAGCCAGCTGCAACCCACGGCTAAATAGGACCTACAGGCGATGTTCTTGAGTCGATATATGTCGATCTGAGCACAGCTGGGCCACGTATATACAGCATGGGGGTAGTTGTGATACCAGCCAGCTGCAACCCACGGCTATATAGGACCTACAGGCGATGTTCTTGAGTCGATATATGTCGATCTGTCGCACAGCTGGGCCCCGTATATACAGCATGGGGGTAGCTCTGATACCAGCCAGATGAAACCCACGGCCATATAGGACCTACAGGCGATGTTCTTTAGTGGATATATGTCGATCTGAGCACAGCTGGGCGCTGTAAATACAGCATGGGGGTAGCTCTGATACCAGCCAGATGCAACCCACGGCCATATAAGACCTACAGGCGATGTTCTTGAGTCGATATATGTCGATCTGAGCACAGCTGGGCCACGTATATACAGCATGGGGGTAGCTGTGATACCAGCCAGCTGCAACTTACGGCTATATTGGACCTACAGGCGATGTTCTTGAGTCGATCTAAGCACAGCTGGGCCCCGTATATACAGCATGGAGGTAGCTCTGATACCAGCCAGATGCAACCCACGGCCATATAGGACCTACAGGCGATGTTCTTGAGTGGATATATGTCAATCTTAGCACAGCTGGGCCACGTATATACAGCATGGGGGTAGCTCTGATACCAGCCAGCTGAAACCCACGGCTATATAGGACCTACAGGCGATGTTCTTGAGTCGATCTGAGCACAGCTGGGCCCCGTACATAGCATGCAACCCACAACCATATAGGACCTACAGGCGATGTTCTTGAGTAGATATATGTCGATCTGAGCACAGCTGGGCGCCGTATATACAGCATGGAGGTAGCTCTGATACCAGCCAGATGCAACCCACGGCCATATAGGACCTACAGGCGATGTTCTTGAGTGGATATATGTCAATCTTAGCACAGCTGGGCCACGTATATACAGCATGGGGGTAGCTCTGATACCAGCCAGCTGAAACCCACGGCTATATAGGACCTACAGGCGATGTTCTTGAGTCGATCTGAGCACAGCTGGGCCCCGTACATACAGCATGGGGGTAGCTCTGATACCAGCCAGATCCAACCAACGGCCAGCAGGGGGGTAGATCTGATACCAGCCAGATGCAACCCACGGCCATATAGGACCTACAGGCGATGTTCTTGAATCGATATATGTCGTTCTGAGCACAGCTGGGCCACGTATATACAGCATGGGGGTAGCTGTGATACCAGCCAGCTGCAACCCACGGCTATATAGGACCTACAGGCGATGTTCTTGAGTCGATATATGTCGATCTGAGCACAGCTGGGCCCCGTATATACAGCATGGGGGTAGCTCTGATACCAGCCAGATTCAACCCACGGCCATATAGGACCTACAGGCGATGTTCTTGAGTGGATATATATATCGATCTGAGCACAGCTGGGCGCCGTATATATAGCATCGGGGTAGCTCTGATACCATTCAGATGCAACCCACGGCCATATATTACCTACAGGCGATGTTCTTGAGTGGATATATGTCGATCTGAGCACAGCTCGGCGCCGTAAATACAGCATGTGGGTAGCTCTGATACCAGCCAGATGCAACCCACGGCCAAATAGGACCTACAGGCGATGTTCTTGAGTGGATATATGTCGATCTGAGCACAGCTGGGCGCCGTATGTACAGCATGGGGGTAGTTCTGATACCAGCCAGATGCAACGCACGGCCATATAGGACCTACAGGCGATGTTCTTGAGACGATATATGTCGATCTGAGTACAGCTAGGCCACGTATATACAGCATGGGGGTAGCTGTGATACCAGCCAGCTAAAACCCCCGGCTATATAGGACCTACAGACGATGTTCTTGAGTCGATATATGTCGATCTGAGCACAGCTCGGCGCCGTAAATACAGCATGTGGGTAGCTCTGATACCAGCCAGATGCAACCCACGGTCATATAGGACCTACAGGCGATGTTCTTGAGTGGATATATGTCGATCTGAGCACAGCTGGGCGCCGTATGTACATCATGGGGGTAGTTCTGATACCAGCCAGATGCAACGCACGGCCATATAGGACCTACAGGCGATGTTCTTGAGACGATATATGTCGATCTGAGTACAGCTAGGCCACGTATATACAGCATGGGGGTAGCTGTGATACCAGCCAGCTAAAACCCCCGGCTATATAGGACCTACAGACGATGTTCTTGAGTCGATATATGTCGATCTGAGCACAGCTGGGCCCCGTATATACAGCATGGGGGTAGCTCTGATACCAGCCAGATGCAACCCACGGCCATATAGGACCTACAGGCGATGTTCTTGAGTGGATATATGTCGATCTGAGCACAGGTGGGCGCCGTATATACAGCATGGGGGTAGCTCTGATACCAGCCAGATGCAACCCACGGCCATATAGGACCTACAGGCGATGTTCTTGAATCGATATATGTCGATCTGAGCACAGCTGGGCCACGTATATACAGCATGGGGGTAGCTGTCATACCAGCCAGCTGCAACCCACGGCTATATAGGACCTACAGGCGATGTTCTTGATTCGATATATGTCGATCTGAGCACAGCTGGGCCCCGTATATACAGCATGGGGGTAGCTCTGATTCTAGCCAGATGCAACCCACGGCCATATAAGACCTACAGGCGATGTTCTTGAGTGAATATATGTCGATCTGAGCACAGCTGGGCGCCGTATATACAGCATGGGGGTAGCTCTGATACCAACCAGATGCAACCCACGGCCATATAGGACCTACAGGCGATGTTCTTGAATCGATATATGTCGATCTGAGCACAGCTGGGCCACGTATATACAGCATGGGGGTAGCTGTGATACCAGCCAGCTGCAACCCACGGCTATATAGGACCTACAGGCGATGTTCTTGATTCGATATATGTCGATCTGAGCACAGCTGGGCCCCGTATATACAGCATGGAGGTAGCTCTGATACCAGCCAGATGCAACCCACGGCCATATAGGACCTACAGGCGATGTTCTTGAGTCGATATATGTCGATCTGAGCACAGCTGGGCCACGTATATACCGCATGGGGGTAGCTGTGATACCAGCCAGCTGCAACCCACGGCTAAATAGGACCTACAGGCGATGTTCTTGAGTCGATATATGTCGATCTGAGCACAGCTGGGCCACGTATATACAGCATGGGGGTAGTTGTGATACCAGCCAGCTGCAACCCACGGCTATATAGGACCTACAGGCGATGTTCTTGAGTCGATATATGTCGATCTGAGCACAGCTGGGCCCCGCATATACAACATGGGGGTAGCTCTGATACCAGCCAGATGAAACCCACGGCCATATAGGACCTACAGGCGATGTTCTTGAGTGGATATATGTCGATCTGAGCACAGCTGGGCGCCGTAAATACAGCATGGGGGTAGCTCTGATACCAGCCAGATGCAACCCACGGCCATATAAGACCTACAGGCGATGTTCTTGAGTCGATATATGTCGATCTGAGCACAGCTGGGCCACGTATATACAGCATGGGGGTAGCTGTGATACCAGCCAGCTGCAACTTACGGCTATATAGGACCTACAGGCGATGTTCTTGAGTCGATCTAAGCACAGCTGGGCCCCGTATATACAGCATGGGGGGTAGCTGTGATACCAGCCAGATGCAACCCACAACCACATAGGACCTACAGGCGATGCTCTTGAGTAAATATATGTCGATCTGAGCACAGCTGGGCGCCGTATATACAGCATGGAGGTAGCTCTGATACCTGCCAGATGCAACCCACGGCCATATAGGACCTACAGGCGATGTTCTTGAGTGGATATATGTCAATCTGAGCACAGCTGGGCCACGTATATACAGCATGGGGGTAGCTCTGATACCAGCCAGCTGAAACCCACGGCTATATAGGACCTACAGGCGATGTTCTTGAGTCGATCTGAGCACAGCTGGGCCCCGTACATACAGCATGGGGGTAGCTCTGATACCAGCCAGATCCAACCAACGGCCATATAGGACCTGCAGGCGATGGTCTTGAGTGGATATATGTCGATCTGAGCACAGCTGGGCGCCGTATATACAGCATGGGGGTAGATCTGATACCAGCCAGATGCAACCCACTGCCATATAGGACCTACAGGCGATGTTCTTGAATCGATATATGTCGTTCTGAGCACAGCTGGGCCACGTATATACAGCATGGGGGTAGCTGTGATACCAGCCAGCTGCAACCCACGGCTATATAGGACCTACAGGCGATGTTCTTGAGTCGATATATGTCGATCTGAGCACAGCTGGGCCCCGTATATACAGCATGGGGGTAGCTCTGATACCAGCCAGATTCAACCCACGGCCATATAGGACCTACAGGCGATGTTCTTGAGTGGATATATATCGATCTGAGCACAGCTGGGCGCCGTATATACAGCATCGGGGTAGCTCTGATACCATTCAGATGCAACCCACGGCCATATATTACCTACAGGCGATGTTCTTGAGTGGATATATGTCGATCTGAGCACAGCTCGGCGCCGTAAATACAGCATGTGGGTAGCTCTGATACCAGCCAGATGCAACCCACGGCCATATAGGACCTACAGGCGATGTTCTTGAGTGGATATATGTCGATCTGAGCACAGCTGGGCGCCGTATGTACAGCATGGGGTAGTTCTGATACCAGCCAGATGCAACCCACGGCCATATAGGACCTACAGGCGATGTTCTTGAGACGATATATGTAGATCTGAGTACAGCTAGGCCACGTATATACAGCATGGGGGTAGCTGTGATACCAGCCAGCTAAAACCGCCGGCTATATAGGACCTACAGACGATGTTCTTGAATCGATATATGTCGATCTGAGGACAGCTGGGCCCCGTATATACAGCATGGGGGTAGCTCTGATACCAGCCAGATGCTACCCACGGCCATATAGGACCTACAGGCGATGTTCTTGAGTGGATATATGTCGATCTGAGCACAGGTGGGCGCCGTATATACAGCATGGGGGTAGCTCTGATACCAGCCAGATGCAACCCACGGCCATATAGGACCTACAGGCGATGTTCTTGAATCGATATATGTCGATCTGAGCACAGCTGGGCCACGTATATACAGCATGGGGGTAGCTGTCATACCAGCCAGCTGCAACCCACGGCTATATAGGACCTACAGGCGATGTTCTTGATTCGATATATGTCGATCTGAGCACAGCTGGGCCCCGTATATACAGCATGGGGGTAGCTCTGATTCTGGCCAGATGCAACCCACGGCCATATAAGACCTACAGGCGATGTTCTTGAGTGAATATATGTCGATCTGAGCACAGCTGGGCGCCGTATATACAGCATGGGGGTAGCTCTGATACCAACCAGATGCAACCCACGGCCATATAGGACCTACAGGCGATGCTCTTGAATCGATATATGTCGATCTGAGCACAGCTGGGCCACGTATATACAGCATGGGGGTAGCTGTGATACCAGCCAGCTGCAACCCACGGCTATATAGGACCTACAGGCGATGTTCTTGATTCGATATATGTCGATCTGAGCACAGCTGGGCCCCGTATATACAGCATGGAGGTAGCTCTGATACCAGCCAGATGCAACCCACGGCCATATAGGACCTACAGGCGATGTTCTTGAGTCGATATATGTCGATCTGAACACAGCTGGGCCACGTATATACCGCATGGGGGTAGCTGTGATACCAGCCAGCTGCAACCCACGGCTAAATAGGACCTACAGGCGATGTTCTTGAGTCGATATATGTCGATCTGAGCACAGCTGGGCCACGTATATACAGCATGGGGGTAGTTGTGATACCAGCCAGCTGCAACCCACGGCTATATAGGACCTACAGGCGATGTTCTTGAGTCGATATATGTCGATCTGTCGCACAGCTGGGCCCCGTATATACAGCATGGGGGTAGCTCTGATACCAGCCAGATGAAACCCACGGCCATATAGGACCTACAGGCGATGTTCTTTAGTGGATATATGTCGATCTGAGCACAGCTGGGCGCTGTAAATACAGCATGGGGGTAGCTCTGATACCAGCCAGATGCAACCCACGGCCATATAAGACCTACAGGCGATGTTCTTGAGTCGATATATGTCGATCTGAGCACAGCTGGGCCACGTATATACAGCATGGGGGTAGCTGTGATACCAGCCAGCTGCAACTTACGGCTATATAGGACCTACAGGCGATATTCTTGAGTCGATCTAAGCACAGCTGGGCCCCGTATATACAGCATGGGGGGTAGCTGTGATACCAGCCAGATGCAACCCACAACCATATAGGACCTACAGGCGATGTTCTTGAGTGGATATATGTCGATCTGAGCACAGCTGGGCGCCGTATATACAGCATGGAGGTAGCTCTGATACCAGCCAGATGCAACCCACGGCCATATAGGACCTACAGGCGATGTTCTTGAGTCGATCTGAGCACAGCTGGGCCCCGTACATACAGCATGGGGGTAGCTCTGATACCAGCAAGATCCAACCAACGGCCATATAGAACCTGCAGGCGATGTTCTTGAGAGGATATATGTCGATCTGAGCACAGCTGGGCGCCGTATATACAGCAGGGGGGTAGATCTGATACCAGCCAGATGCAACCCACGGCCATATAGGACCTACAGGCGATGTTCTTGAATCGATATATGTCGTTCTGAGCACAGCTGGGCCACGTATATACAGCATGGGGGTAGCTGTGATACCAGCCAGCTGCAACCCACGGCTATATAGGACCTACAGGCGATGTTCTTGAGTCGATATATGTCGATCTGAGCACAGCTGGGCCCCGTATATACAGCATGGGGGTAGCTCTGATACCAGCCAGATTCAACCCACGGCCATATAGGACCTACAGGCGATGTTCTTGAGTGGATATATATATCGATCTGAGCACAGCTGGGCGCCGTATATACAGCATCGGGGTAGCTCTGATACCATTCAGATGCAACCCACGGCCATATATTACCTACAGGCGATGTTCTTGAGTGGATATATGTCGATCTGAGCACAGCTCGGCGCCGTAAATACAGCATGTGGGTAGCTCTGATACCAGCCAGATGCAACCCACGGCCATATAGGACCTACAGGCGATGTTCTTGAGTGGATATATGTCGATCTGAGCACAGCTGGGCGCCGTATGTACAGCATGGGGGTAGTTCTGATACCAGCCAGATGCAACGCACGGCCATATAGGACCTACAGGCGATGTTCTTGAGACGATATATGTCGATCTGAGTACAGCTAGGCCACGTATATACAGCATGGGGTTAGCTGTGATACCAGCCAGCTAAAACCCCCGGCTATATAGGACCTACAGACGATGTTCTTGAGTCGATATATGTCGATCTGAGCACAGCTCGGCGCCGTAAATACAGCATGTGGGTAGCTCTGATACCAGCCAGATGCAACCCACGGCCATATAGGACCTACAGGCGATGTTCTTGAGTGGATATATGTCGATCTGAGCACAGCTGGGCGCCGTATGTACATCACGGGGGTAGTTCTGATACCAGCCAGATGCAACGCACGGCCATATAGGACCTACAGGCGATGTTCTTGAGACGATATATGTCGATCTGAGTACAGCTAGGCCACGTATATACAGCATGGGGGTAGCTGTGATACCAGCCAGCTAAAACCCCCGGCTATATAGGACCTACAGACGATGTTCTTGAGTCGATATATGTCGATCTGAGCACAGCTGGGCCCCGTATATACAGCATGGGGGTAGCTCTGATACCAGCCAGATGCAACCCACGGCCATATAGGACCTACAGGCGATGTTCTTGAGTGGATATATGTCGATCTGAGCACAGGTGGGCGCCGTATATACAGCATGGGGGTAGCTCTGATACCAGCCAGATGCAACCCACGGCCATATAGGACCTACAGGCGATGTTCTTGAATCGATATATGTCGATCTGAGCACAGCTGGGCAACGTATATACAGCATGGGGGTAGCTGTCATACCAGCCAGCTGCAACCCACGGCTATATAGGACCTACAGGCGATGTTCTTGATTCGATATATGTCGATCTGAGCACAGCTGGGCCCCGTATATACAGCATGGGGGTAGCTCTGATTCTAGCCAGATGCAACCCACGGCCATATAAGACCTACAGGCGATGTTCTTGAGTGAATATATGTCGATCTGAGCACAGCTGGGCGCCGTATATACAGCATGGGGGTAGCTCTGATACCAACCAGATGCAACCCACGGCCATATAGGACCTACAGGCGATGTTCTTGAATCGATATATGTCGATCTGAGCACAGCTGGGCCACGTATATACAGCATGGGGGTAGCTGTGATACCAGCCAGCTGCAACCCACGGCTATATAGGACCTACAGGCGATGTTCTTGATTCGATATATGTCGATCTGAGCACAGCTGGGCCCCGTATATACAGCATGGAGGTAGCTCTGATACCAGCCAGATGCAACCCACGGCCATATAGGACCTACAGGCGATGTTCTTGAGTCGATATATGTCGATCTGAGCACAGCTGGGCCACGTATATACAGCATGGGGGTAGCTGTGATACCAGCCAGCTGCAACCCACGGCTAAATAGGACCTACAGGCGATGTTCTTGAGTCGATATATGTCGATCTGAGCACAGCTGGGCCACGTATATACAGCATGGGGGTAGTTGTGATACCAGCCAGCTGCAACCCACGGCTATATAGGACCTACAGGCGATGTTCTTGAGTCGATATATGTCGATCTGAGCACAGCTGGGCCCCGTATATACAGCATGGGGGGTAGCTGTGATACCAGCCAGATGCAACCCACAACCATATAGGACCTACAGGCGATGTTCTTGAGTGGATATATGTCGATCTGAGCACAGCTGGGCGCCGTATATACAGCATGGAGGTAGCTCTGATACCAGCCAGATGCAACCCACGGCCATATAGGACCTACAGGCGATGTTCTTGAGTGGATATATGTCAATCTGAGCACAGCTGGGCCACGTATATACAGCATGGGGGTAGCTGTGATACCAGCCAGCTGAAACCCACGGCTTTATAGGACCTACAGGCGATGTTCTTGAGTCGATCTAAGCACAGCTGGGCCCCGTATATACAGCATGGGGATAGCTCTGATACCATTCAGATGCAACCCACGGCCATATAGGACCTACAGGCGATGTTCTTGAGTGGATATATGTCGATCTGAGCACAGCTGGGCGCCGTATGTACAGCATGGGGGTAGCTCTGATACCAGCCAGATGCAACCCACGGCCATATAGGACCTACAGTCGATGTTCTTGAGTCGATATATGTCGATCTGAGTACAGCTAGGCCACGTATATACAGCATGGGGGTAGCTGTGATACCAGCCAGCTAAAACCCCCGGCTATATAGGACCTACAGACGATGTTCTTGAGTCGATATATGTCGATCTGAGCACAGCTGGGCCCCGTATATACAGCATGGGGGTAGCTCTGATACCAGCCAGATGCAACCCACGGCCATATAGGACCCACAGGCGATGTTCTTGAGTGGATATATGTCGATCTGAGCACAGGTGGGCGCCGTATATACAGCATGGGGGTAGCTCTGATACCAGCCAGATGCAACCCACGGCCATATAGGACCTACAGGCGATGTTCTTGAATCGATATATGTCGATCTGAGCACAGCTGGGCCACGTATATACAGCATGGGGGTAGCTGTGATACCAGCCAGCTGCAACCCACGGCTATATAGGACCTACAGGCGATGTTCTTGATTCGATATATGTCGATCTGAGCACAGCTGGGCCCCGTATATACAGCATGGGGGTAGCTCTGATACCAGCCAGATGCAACCCACGGCCATATAGGACCTACAGGCGATGTTCTTGAATCGATATATGTCGTTCTGAGCACAGCTGGGCCACGTATATACAGCATGGGGGTAGCAGTGATACCAGCCAGCTGCAACCCACGGCCATATAGGACCTACAGGCGATGTTCTTGAGTGGATATATGTCGATCTGAGCACAGGTGGGCGCCGTATATACAGCATGGGGGTAGCTCTGATACCAGCCAGATGCAACCCACGGCCATAAAGGACCTACAGGCGATGTTCTTGAATCGATATATGTCGATCTGGGCACAGCTGGGCCACGTATATACAGCATGGGGGTAGCTGTGATACCAGCCAGCTGCAACCCACGGCTATATAAGACCTACAGGCGATGTTCTTGATTCGATATATGTCGATCTGAGCACAGCTGGGCCCCGTATATACAGCATGGGGGTTGCTCTGATTCTAGCCAGATGCAACCCACGGCCATATAAGACCTACAGGCGATGTTCTTGAGTGGATATATGTCGATCTGAGCACAGGTGGGCGCCGTATATACAGCTGGGGGTAGCTCTGATACCAGCCAGATGCAACCCACGGCCATATAGGACCTACAGACGATGTTCTTGAGTCGATATATGTCGATCTGAGCACAGCTGGGCCACGTATATACAGCATGGGGGTAGCTGTGATACCAGCCAGCTGCAACTTACGGCTATATAGGACCTACAGGCGATGTTCTTGAGTCGATCTGAGCACAGCTGGGCCCCGTATATACAGCATGGGGGTAGCTGTGATACCAGCCAGATGCAACCCACGGCCATATAGGACCTACAGGCGATGTTCTTGAGTGGATATATGTCGATCTGAGCACAGCTGGGCGCCGTATATACAGCATGGAAGTAGCTCTGATACCAGCCAGATGCAACCCACGGCCATATAGGACCTACAGGCGATGTTCTTGAGTGGATATATGTCGATCTGAGCACAGCTGGGCCACGTATATACAGCATGGGGGTAGCTGTGATACCAGCCAGCTGCAACCCACGGCTATATAGGACCTACAGGCGATGTTCTTGAGTCGATCTGAGCACAGCTGGGCCCCGTATATACAGCATGGGGGTAGCTCTGATACCAGCCAGATGCAACCCACGGCCATATAGGACCTACAGGCGATGTTCTTGAGTGGATATATGTCGATCTGAGCACAGCTGCGCCACGTATATACAGCATGGGGGTAGCTGTGCTACCAGCCAGCTGCAACCCACGGCTATATAGGACCTACAGGCGATGTTCTTGAGTGGATATATGTCGATCTGAGCACAGCTGGGCGCCGTATATACAGCATGGGGGTAGCTCTGATACCAGCCAGATTCACCCCACGGCCATATAGGACCTACAGGCGATGTTCTTGAGTGGATATATGTCAATCTGAGCACAGCTGGGCCACGTATATACAGCATGGGGGTAGCTGTGATACCAGCCAGCTGAAACCCACGGCTATATAGGACCTACAGGCGATGTTCTTGAGTCGATCTGAGCACAGCTGGGCCCCGTATATACAGCATGGGGGTAGCTCTGATACCAGCCAGATGCAACCAACGGCCATATAGGACCTACAGGCGATGTTCTTGAGTGGATATATGTCGATCTGAGCAGAGCTGGGCGCCGTATATACAACATGGGGGTAGATCTGATACCAGCCAGATGCAACCCACGGCCATATAGGACCTACAGGCGATGTTCCTGAATCGATATATGTCGTTCTGAGCACAGCTGGGCCACTTATATACAGCATGGGGGTAGCTGTGATACCAGCCAGCTGCAGCCCACGGCTATATAGGACCTACAGGCAATGTTCTTGAGTCGATATATGTCGATCTGAGCACAGCTGGGCCCCGTATATACTGCATGGGGGTAGCTCTGATACCAGCCAGATTCAACCCACGGCCATATAGGACCTACAGGCGATGTTCTTGAGTGGATATATATATATCGATCTGAGAACAGCTGGGCGCCGTATATACAGCATCGGGGTAGCTCTGATACCATTCAGATGCAACCCACGGCCATATAGGACCTACAGGCGATGTTCTTGAGTGGATATATGTCGATCTGAGCACAGCTCGGCGCCGTAAATACAGCATGGGGGTAGCTCTGATACCAGCCAGATGCAACCCACGGCCATATAGGACCTACAGGCGATGTTCTTGAGTGGATATATGTCGATCTGAGCACAGCTGGGCGCCGTATGTACAGCATGGGGGCTAGTTCTGTTACCAGCCAGATGCAACCCACGGCCATATAGGACCTACATGCGATGTACTTGAGACGATATATGTCGAACTGAGTACAGCTAGGCCACGTATATACAGCATGGTGGTAGCTGTGATACCAGCCAGCTAAAACCCCCGGCTATATAGGACCTACAGACGATGTTCTTGAGTCGATATATGTCGATCTGAGCATAGCTGGGCCCCGTATATACAGCATGGGGGTAGCTCTGATACCAGCCAGATGCAACCCACGGCCATATAGGACCTACAGGCGATGTTCTTGAGTGGATATATGTCGATCTGAGCACAGGTGGGCGCCGTATATACAACATGGGGGTAGCTCTGATACCAGCCAGATGCAACCCACGGCCATATAGGACCTACAGGCGATGTTCTTGAATCGATATATGTCGATCTGAGCACAGCTGGGCCACGTATATACAGCATGGGGGTAGCTGTCATACAAGCCAGCTGCAACCCACGGCTATATAGGACCTACAGGCGATGTTCTTGATTCGATATATGTCGATCTGAGCACAGCTGGGCCCCGTATATACAGCATGGGGGTAGCTCTGATTCTAGCCAGATGCAACCCACGGCCATGTAAGACCTACAGGCGATGTTCTTGAGTGAATATATGTCGATCTGAGCACAGCTGGGCGCCGTATATACAGCATGGGGGTAGCTCTGATACCAACCAGATGCAACCCACGGCCATATAGGACCTACAGGCGATGTTCTTGAATCGATATATGTCGATCTGAGCCCAGCTGGGCCACGTATATACAGCATGGGGGTAGCTGTGATACCAGCCAGCTGCAACCCACGGCTATATAGGACCTACAGGCGATGTTCTTGATTCGATATATGTCGATCTGAGCACAGCTGGGCCCCGTATATACAGCATGGGGGTAGCTCTGATACCAGCCAGATGCAACCCACGGCCATATAGGACCTACAGACGATGTTCTTGAGTCGATATATGTCGATCTGAGCACAGCTGGGCCACGTATATACAGCATGGGGGTAGCTGTGATACCACTCAGCTGCAACTTACGGCTATATAGGACCTACAGGCGATGTTCTTGAGTCGATCTGAGCACAGCTGGGAACCGTATATGCAGCATGGGGGTAGCTGTGATACCTGCCAGATGCAAACCACGGCCATATAGGACCTACAGGCGATGTTCTTGAGTGGATATATGTCGATCTGAGCACAGCTGGGCGCCGTATATACAGCATGGAGGTAGCTCTGATACCAGCCAGATGCAACCCACGGCCATATAGGACCTACAGGCGATGTTCTTGAGTCGATATATGTCGATCTGAGCACAGCTGGGCCACGTATATACAGCATGGGGGTAGCTGTGATACCAGCCAGCTGCAACCCACGGCTATATAGGACCTACAGGCGATGTTCTTAAGTCGATCTGAGCACAGCTGGGCCCCGTATATACAGCATGGGGGTAGCTCTGATACCAGCCAGATGCAACCCACGGCCATATAGGACCTACAGGCGATGTTCTTGAGTGGATATATGTCGATCTGAGCACAGCTGGGCGCCGTATATACAGCATGGGGGTAGCTCTGATATCATTCAGATGCAACCCACGGCCATATAGGACCTACAGGCGATGTTCTTGAGTCGATATATGTCGATCTGAGCACAACTGGGCCACATATATACAGCATGGGGGTAGCTGTGATACCAGTAAGCTGCAACCCACGGCTATATAGGACCTACAGGCGATGTTCTTGAGTCGATATATGTCGATCTGAGCACAGCTGGGCCCCGTATATACAGCATGGGGGTAGCTCTGATACCAGCCAGATGCAACCCACGGCCATATAGGACCTACAGGCGATGTTCTTGAGTGGATATATGTCGATCTGAGCACAGCTGGGCGCCGTATATACAGCATGGAGTTAGCTCTGATACCAGCCAGATGCAACCCACGGCCATATAGGACCTACAGGCGATGTTCTTGAGTCGATATATGTCGATCTGAGCACAGCTGGGCCACGTATATACAGCATGGGGGTAGCTGTGATACCAGCCAGCTGCAACCCACGCCCATATAGGACCTACAGGCGATGTTCTTGAGTGGATATATGTCGATCTGAGCACAGCTGGGCGCCGTATATACAGCATGGAGGTAGCTCTGATACCAGCCAGATGCAACCCACGGCCATATAGGACCTACAGGCGATGTTCTTGAGTGGATATATGTCGATCTGAGCACAGCTGGGCCACGTATATACAGCATGGGGGTAGCTGTGATACCAGCCAGCTGCAACCCACGGCTATATAGGACCTACAGGCGATGTTCTTGAGTCGATCTGAGCACAGCTGGGCCCCGTATATACAGCATGGGGGTAGCTCTGATACCAGCCAGATGCAACCCACGGCCATATAGGAGCTACAGGCCATGTTCTTGAGTGGATATATGTCGATCTGAGCACAGCTGCGCCACGTATATACAGCATGGGGGTAGCTGTGCTACCAGCCAGCTGCAACCCACGGCTATATAGGACCTACAGGCGATGTTCTTGAGTGGATATATGTCGATCTGAGCACAGCTGGGCGCCGTATATACAGCATGGGGGTGGCTCTGATACCAGCCAGATTCAACCCACGGCCATATAGGACCTACAGGCGATGTTCTTGAGTGGATATATGTCAATCTGAGCACAGCTGGGCCACGTATATACAGCATGGG
Organism: Lordithon lunulatus; assembly: GCA_963942505.1. Taxonomy (NCBI): domain Eukaryota; kingdom Metazoa; phylum Arthropoda; class Insecta; order Coleoptera; family Staphylinidae; genus Lordithon; species Lordithon lunulatus. The sequence continues at coordinate 22,565,541 of OZ012673.1, forward strand.
GGTAGCTGTGATACCAGCCAGCTGAAACCCACGGCTATATAGAACCTACAGGCGATGTTCTTGAGTGGATATATATATCGATCTGAGAACAGCTGGGCGCCGTATATACAGCATCGGGGTAGCTCTGATACCATTCAGATGCAACCCACGGCCATATAGGACCTACAGGCGATGTTCTTGAGTGGATATATGTCGATCTGAGCACAGCTCGGCGCCGTAAATACAGCATGGGGGTAGCTCTGATACCAGCCAGATGCAACCCACGGCCATATAGGACCTACAGGCGATGTTCTTGAGTGGATATATGTCGATCTGAGCACAGCTGGGCGCCGTATGTACAGCATGGGGGCTAGTTCTGTTACCAGCCAGATGCAACCCACGGCCATATAGGACCTACATGCGATGTTCTTGAGACGATATATGTCGATCTGAGTACAGCTAGGCCACGTATATACAGCATGGTGGTAGCTGTGATACCAGCCAGCTAAAACCCCCGGCTATATAGGACCTACAGACGATGTTCTTGAGTCGATATATGTCGATCTGAGCATAGCTGGGCCCCGTATATACAGCATGGGGGTAGCTCTGATACCAGCCAGATGCAACCCACGGCCATATAGGACCTACAGGCGATGTTCTTGAGTGGATATATGTCGATCTGAGCACAGGTGGGCGCCGTATATACAACATGGGGGTAGCTCTGATACCAGCCAGATGCAACCCACGGCCATATAGGACCTACAGGCGATGTTCTTGAATCGATATATGTCGATCTGAGCACAGCTGGGCCACGTATATACAGCATGGGGGTAGCTGTCATACAAGCCAGCTGCAACCCACGGCTATATAGGACCTACAGGCGATGTTCTTGATTCGATATATGTCGATCTGAGCACAGCTGGGCCCCGTATATACAGCATGGGGGTAGCTCTGATTCTAGCCAGATGCAACCCACGGCCATGTAAGACCTACAGGCGATGTTCTTGAGTGAATATATGTCGATCTGAGCACAGCTGGGCGCCGTATATACAGCATGGGGGTAGCTCTGATACCAACCAGATGCAACCCACGGCCATATAGGACCTACAGGCGATGTTCTTGAATCGATATATGTCGATCTGAGCCCAGCTGGGCCACGTATATACAGCATGGGGGTAGCTGTGATACCAGCCAGCTGCAACCCACGGCTATATAGGACCTACAGGCGATGTTCTTGATTCGATATATGTCGATCTGAGCACAGCTGGGCCCCGTATATACAGCATGGGGGTAGCTCTGATACCAGCCAGATGCAACCCACGGCCATATAGGACCTACAGACGATGTTCTTGAGTCGATATATGTCGATCTGAGCACAGCTGGGCCACGTATATACAGCATGGGGGTAGCTGTGATACCACTCAGCTGCAACTTACGGCTATATAGGACCTACAGGCGATGTTCTTGAGTCGATCTGAGCACAGCTGGGAACCGTATATGCAGCATGGGGGTAGCTGTGATACCTGCCAGATGCAAACCACGGCCATATAGGACCTACAGGCGATGTTCTTGAGTGGATATATGTCGATCTGAGCACAGCTGGGCGCCGTATATACAGCATGGAGGTAGCTCTGATACCAGCCAGATGCAACCCACGGCCATATAGGACCTACAGGCGATGTTCTTGAGTCGATATATGTCGATCTGAGCACAGCTGGGCCACGTATATACAGCATGGGGGTAGCTGTGATACCAGCCAGCTGCAACCCACGGCTATATAGGACCTACAGGCGATGTTCTTAAGTCGATCTGAGCACAGCTGGGCCCCGTATATACAGCATGGGGGTAGCTCTGATACCAGCCAGATGCAACCCACGGCCATATAGGACCTACAGGCGATGTTCTTGAGTGGATATATGTCGATCTGAGCACAGCTGGGCGCCGTATATACAGCATGGGGGTAGCTCTGATATCATTCAGATGCAACCCACGGCCATATAGGACCTACAGGCGATGTTCTTGAGTCGATATATGTCGATCTGAGCACAGCTGGGCCACATATATACAGCATGGGGGTAGCTGTGATACCAGTAAGCTGCAACCCACGGCTATATAGGACCTACAGGCGATGTTCTTGAGTCGAAATATGTCGATCTGAGCACAGCTGGGCCCCGTATATACAGCATGGGGGTAGCTCTGATACCAGCCAGATGCAACCCACGGCCATATAGGACCTACAGGCGATGTTCTTGAGTGGATATATGTCGATCTGAGCACAGCTGGGCGCCGTATGTACAGCATGGGGGTAGCTCTGATACCAGCCAGATGCAACCCACGGCCATATAGGACCTACAGGCGATGTTCTTGAGTCGATATATGTCGATCTGAGTACAGCTAGGCCACGTATATACAGCATGGGTGTAGCTGTGATACCAGCCAGCTAAAACCCCCGGCTATATAGGACCTACAGACGATGTTCTTGACTCGATATATGTCGATCTGAGCACAGCTGGGCCCTGTATATACAGCATGGGGGTAGCTCTGATACCAGCCAGATGCAACCCACGGCCATATAGGACCTACAGGCGATGTTCTTGAGTGGATATATGTCGATCTGAGCACAGGTGGGCGCCGTATATACAGCATGGGGGTAGCTCTGATACCAGCCAGATGCAACCCACGGCCATATAGGACCTACAGGCGATGTTGTTGAATCGATATATGACGATCTGAGCACAGCTGGGCCACGTATATACAGCATGGGGGTAGCTGTGATACCAGCCAGCTGCAACCCACGGCTATATAGGACCTACAGGCGATGTTCTTGATTCGATATATGTCGATCTGAGCACAGCTGGGCCCCGTATATACAGCATGGGGGTTGCTCTGATTCTAGCCAGATGCAACCCACGGCCATATAAGACCTACAGGCGATGTTCTTGAGTGGATATATGTCGATCTGAGCACAGCTGGGCGCCGTATATACAGCTGGGGGTAGCTCTGATACCAGCCAGATGCAACCCACGGCCATATAGGACCTACAGGCGATGTTCTTGAATCGATATATGTCGATCTGAGCCCAGCTGGGCCACGTATATACAGCATGGGGGTAGCTGTGATACCAGCCAGCTGCAACCCACGGCTATATAGGACCTACAGGCGATGTTCTTGATTCGATATATGTCGATCTGAGCACAGCTGGGCCCCGTATATACAGCATGGGGGTAGCTCTGATACCAGCCAGATGCAACCCACGGCCATATAGGACCTACAGGCGATGTTCTTGAATCGATATATGTCGTTCTGAGCACAGCTGGGCCACGTATATACAGCATGGGGGTAGCAGTGATACCAGCCAGCTGCAACCCACGGCCATATAGGACCTACAGGCGATGTTCTTGAATCGATATATGTCGATCTGAGCACAGCTGGGCCACGTATATACAGCATGGGGGTAGCTGTGATACCAGCCAGCTGCAACCCACGGCTATATAGGACCTACAGGCGATGTTCTTGATTCGATATATGTCGATCTGAGCACAGCTGGGCCCCGTATATACCGCATGGGGGTTGCTCTGATTCTAGCCAGATGCAACACACGGCCATATAAGACCTACAGGCGATGTTCTTGAGTGGATATATGTCGATCTGAGCACAGCTGGGCGCCGTATATACAGCTGGGGGTAGCTCTGATACCAGCCAGATGCAACCCACGGCCATATAGGACCTACAGGCGATGTTCTTGAATCGATATATGTCGATCTGAGCCCAGCTGGGCCACGTATATACAGCATGGGGGTAGCTGTGATACCAGCCAGCTGCAACCCACGGCTATATAGGACCTACAGGCGATGTTCTTGATTCGATATATGTCGATCTGAGCACAGCTGGGCCCCGTATATACAGCATGGGGGTAGCTCTGATACCAGCCAGATGCAACCCACGGCCATATAGGACCTACAGACGATGTTCTTGAGTCGATATATGTCGATCTGAGCACAGCTGGGCCACGTATATACAGCATGGGGGTAGCTGTGATACCAGCCAGCTGCAACTTACGGCTATATAGGACCTACAGGCGATGTTCTTGAGTCGATCTGAGCACAGCTGGGCCCCGTATATACAGCATGGGGGTAGCTGTGATACCAGCCAGATGCAACCCACGGCCATATAGGACCTACAGGCGATGTTCTTGAGTGGATATATGTCGATCTGAGCACAGCTGGGCGCCGTATATACAGCATGGAGGTAGCTCTGATACCAGCCAGATGCAACCCACGGCCATATAGGACCTACAGGCGATGTTCTTGAGTGGATATATGTCGATCTGAGCACAGCTCGGCGCCGTATGTACAGCATTGGGGGTAGCTCTGATACCAGCCAGATGCAACCCACGGCCATATAGGACCTACAGGCGATGTTCTTGAGACGATATATGTCGATCTGAGTACAGCTAGGCCACGTATATACAGCATGGTGGTAGCTGTGATACCAGCCAGCTAAAACCCCCGGCTATATAGGACCTACAGACGATGTTCTTGAGTCGATATATGTCGATCTGAGCATAGCTGGGCCCCGTATATACAGCATGGGGGTAGCTCTGATACCAGCCAGATGCAACCCACGGCCATATAGGACCTACAGGCGATGTTCTTGAGTGGATATATGTCGATCTGAGCACAGGTGGGCGCCGTATATACAACATGGGGGTAGCTCTGATACCAGCCAAATGCAACCCACGGCCATATAGGACCTACAGGCGATGTTCTTGAATCGATATATGTCGATCTGAGCACAGCTGGGCCACGTATATACAGCATGGGGGTAGCTGTCATACAAGCCAGCTGCAACCCACGGCTATATAGGACCTACAGGCGATGTTCTTGATTCGATATATGTCGATCTGAGCACAGCTGGGCCCCGTATATACAGCATGGGGGTAGCTCTGATTCTAGCCAGATGCAACCCACGGCCATGTAAGACCTACAGGCGATGTTCTTGAGTGAATATATGTCGATCTGAGCACAGCTGGGCGCCGTATATACAGCATGGGGGTAGCTCTGATACCAACCAGATGCAACCCACGGCCATATAGGACCTACAGGCGATGTTCTTGAATCGATATATGTCGATCTGAGCCCAGCTGGGCCACGTATATACAGCATGGGGGTAGCTGTGATACCAGCCAGCTGCAACCCACGGCTATATAGGACCTACAGGCGATGTTCTTGATTCGATATATGTCGATCTGAGCACAGCTGGGCCCCGTATATACAGCATGGGGGTAGCTCTGATACCAGCCAGATGCAACCCACGGCCATATAGGACCTACAGACGATGTTCTTGAGTCGATATATGTCGATCTGAGCACAGCTGGGCCACGTATATACACCATGGGGGTAGCTGTGATACCAGCCAGCTGCAACTTACGGCTATATAGGACCTACAGGCGATGTTCTTGAGTCGATCTGAGCACAGCTGGGAACCGTATATGCAGCATGGGAGTAGCTGTGATACCTGCCAGATGCAAACCACGGCCATATAGGACCTACAGGCGATGTTCTTGAGTGGATATATGTCGATCTGAGCACAGCTGGGCGCGGTATATACAGCATGGAGGTAGCTCTGATACCAGCCAGATGCAACCCACAGCCATATAGGACCTACAGGCGATGTTCTTGAGTCGATATATGTCGATCTGAGCACAGCTGGGCCACGTATATACAGCATGGGGGTAGCTGTGATACCAGCCAGCTGCAACCCACGGCTTTATAGGACCTACAGGCGATGTTCTTAAGTCGATCTGAGCACAGCTGGGCCCCGTATATACAGCATGGGGGTAGCTCTGATACCAGCCAGATGCAACCCACGGCCATATAGGACCTACAGGCGATGTTCTTGAGTCGATATATGTCGATCTGAGCATAGCTGGGCCCCGTATATACAGCATGGGGGTAGCTCTGATACCAGCCAGATGCAACCCACGGCCATATAGGACCTACAGGCGATGTTCTTGAGTGGATATATGTCGATCTGAGCACAGGTGGGCGCCGTATATACAACATGGGGGTAGCTCTGATACCAGCCAAATGCAACCCACGGCCATATAGGACCTACAGGCGATGTTCTTGAATCGATATATGTCGATCTGAGCACAGCTGGGCCACGTATATACAGCATGGGGGTAGCTGTCATACAAGCCAGCTGCAACCCACGGCTATATAGGACCTACAGGCGATGTTCTTGATTCGATATATGTCGATCTGAGCACAGCTGGGCCCCGTATATACAGCATGGGGGTAGCTCTGATTCTAGCCAGATGCAACCCACGGCCATGTAAGACCTACAGGCGATGTTCTTGAGTGAATATATGTCGATCTGAGCACAGCTGGGCGCCGTATATACAGCATGGGGGTAGCTCTGATACCAACCAGATGCAACCCACGGCCATATAGGACCTACAGGCGATGTTCTTGAATCGATATATGTCGATCTGAGCCCAGCTGGGCCACGTATATACAGCATGGGGGTAGCTGTGATACCAGCCAGCTGCAACCCACGGCTATATAGGACCTACAGGCGATGTTCTTGATTCGATATATGTCGATCTGAGCACAGCTGGGCCCCGTATATACAGCATGGGGGTAGCTCTGATACCAGCCAGATGCAACCCACGGCCATATAGGACCTACAGACGATGTTCTTGAGTCGATATATGTCGATCTGAGCACAGCTGGGCCACGTATATACACCATGGGGGTAGCTGTGATACCAGCCAGCTGCAACTTACGGCTATATAGGACCTACAGGCGATGTTCTTGAGTCGATCTGAGCACAGCTGGGAACCGTATATGCAGCATGGGAGTAGCTGTGATACCTGCCAGATGCAAACCACGGCCATATAGGACCTACAGGCGATGTTCTTGAGTGGATATATGTCGATCTGAGCACAGCTGGGCGCGGTATATACAGCATGGAGGTAGCTCTGATACCAGCCAGATGCAACCCACAGCCATATAGGACCTACAGGCGATGTTCTTGAGTCGATATATGTCGATCTGAGCACAGCTGGGCCACGTATATACAGCATGGGGGTAGCTGTGATACCAGCCAGCTGCAACCCACGGCTTTATAGGACCTACAGGCGATGTTCTTAAGTCGATCTGAGCACAGCTGGGCCCCGTATATACAGCATGGGGGTAGCTCTGATACCAGCCAGATGCAACCCACGGCCATATAGGACCTACAGGCGATGTTCTTGAGTGGATATATGTCGATCTGAGCACAGCTGGGCGCCGTATATACAGCATGGGGGTAGCTCTGATATCATTCAGATGCAACCCACGGCCATATAGGACCTACAGGCGATGTTCTTGAGTCGATATATGTCGATCTGAGCACAGCTGGGCCACATATATACAGCATGGGGGTAGCTGTGATACCAGTAAGCTGCAACCCACGGCTATATAGGACCTACAGGCGATGTTCTTGAGTCGATATATGTCGATCTGAGCACAGCTGGGCCCCGTATATACAGCATGGGGGTAGCTCTGATACCAGCCAGATGCAACCCACGGCCATATAGGACCTACAGGCGATGTTCTTGAGTGGATATATGTCGATCTGAGCACAGCTAGGCGCCGTATATACAGCATGGAGTTAGCTCTGATACCAGCCAGATGCAACACACGGCCATATAGGACCTACAGGCGATGTTCTTGAGTCGATATATGTCGATCTGAGCACAGCTGGGCCACGTATATACAGCATGGGGGTAGCTGTGATACCAGCCAGCTGCAACCCACGGCTATATAGGACCTACAGGCGATGTTCTTGAGTCGAAATATGTCGATCTGAGCACAGCTGGGCCCCGTATATACAGCATGGGGGTAGCTCTGATACCAGCCAGATGCAACCCACGGCCATATAGGACCTACAGGCGATGTTCTTGAGTGGATATATGTCGATCTGAGCACAGCTGGGCGCCGTATGTACAGCATGGGGGTAGCTCTGATACCAGCCAGATGCAACCCACGGCCATATAGGACCTACAGGCGATGTTCTTGAGTGGATATATGTCAATCTGAGCACAGCTGGGCCACGTATATACAGCATGGGGGTAGCTGTGATACCAGCCAGCTGAAACCCACGGCTATATAGGACCTACAGGCGATGTTCTTGAGTCGATCTGAGCACAGCTGGGCCCCGTATATACAGCATGGGGGTAGCTCTGATACCAGCCAGATGCAACCAACGGCCATATAGGACCTACAGGCGATGTTCTTGAGTGGATATATGTCGATCTGAGCAGAGCTGGGCGCCGTATATACAACATGGGGGTAGATCTGATACCAGCCAGATGCAACCCACGGCCATATAGGACCTACAGGCGATGTTCCTGAATCGATATATGTCGTTCTGAGCACAGCTGGGCCACTTATATACAGCATGGGGGTAGCTGTGATACCAGCCAGCTGCAGCCCACGGCTATATAGGACCTACAGGCAATGTTCTTGAGTCGATATATGTCGATCTGAGCACAGCTGGGCCCCGTATATACAGCATGGGGGTAGCTCTGATACCAGCCAGATTCAACCCACGGCCATATAGGACCTACAGGCGATGTTCTTGAGTGGATATATATATCGATCTGAGAACAGCTGGGCGCCGTATATACAGCATCGGGGTAGCTCTGATACCATTCAGATGCAACCCACGGCCATATAGGACCTACAGGCGATGTTCTTGAGTGGATATATGTCGATCTGAGCACAGCTCGGCGCCGTAAATACAGCATGGGGGTAGCTCTGATACCAGCCAGATGCAACCCACGGCCATATAGGACCTACAGGCGATGTTCTTGAGTGGATATATGTCGATCTGAGCACAGCTGGGCGCCGTATGTACAGCATGGGGGGTAGTTCTGTTACCAGCCAGATGCAACCCACGGCCATATAGGACCTACATGCGATGTTCTTGAGACGATATATGTCGATCTGAGTACAGCTAGGCCACGTATATACAGCATGGTGGTAGCTGTGATACCAGCCAGCTAAAACCCCCGGCTATATAGGACCTACAGACGATGTTCTTGAGTCGATATATGTCGATCTGAGCATAGCTGGGCCCCGTATATACAGCATGGGGGTAGCTCTGATACCAGCCAGATGCAACCCACGGCCATATAGGACCTACAGGCGATGTTCTTGAGTGGATATATGTCGATCTGAGCACAGGTGGGCGCCGTATATACAACATGGGGGTAGCTCTGATACCAGCCAGATGCAACCCACGGCCATATAGGACCTACAGGCGATGTTCTTGAATCGATATATGTCGATCTGAGCACAGCTGGGCCACGTATATACAGCATGGGGGTAGCTGTCATACAAGCCAGCTGCAACCCACGGCTATATAGGACCTACAGGCGATGTTCTTGATTCGATATATGTCGATCTGAGCACAGCTGGGCCCCGTATATACAGCATGGGGGTAGCTCTGATTCTAGCCAGATGCAACCCACGGCCATATAGGACCTACAGACGATGTTCTTGAGTCGATATATGTCGATCTGAGCACAGCTGGGCCACGTATATACAGCATGGGGGTAGCTGTGATACCAGTCAGCTGCAACTTACGGCTATATAGGACCTACAGGCGATGTTCTTGAGTCGATCTGAGCACAGCTGGGAACCGTATATGCAGCATGGGGGTAGCTGTGATAACTGCCAGATGCAAACCACGGCCATATAGGACCTACAGGCGATGTTCTTGAGTGGATATATGTCGATCTGAGCACAGCTGGGCGCCGTATATACAGCATGGAGGTAGCTCTGATACCAGCCAGATGCAACCCACGGCCATATAGGACCTACAGGCGATGTTCTTGAGTCGATATATGTCGATCTGAGCACAGCTGGGCCACGTATATACAGCATGGGGGTAGCTGTGATACCAGCCAGCTGCAACCCACGGCTATATAGGACCTACAGGCGATGTTCTTAAGTCGATCTGAGCACAGCTGGGCCCCGTATATACAGCATGGGGGTAGCTCTGATACCAGCCAGATGCAACCCACGGCCATATAGGACCTACAGGCGATGTTCTTGAGTGGATATATGTCGATCTGAGCACAGCTGGGCGCCGTATATACAGCATGGGGGTAGCTCTGATATCATTCAGATGCAACCCACGGCCATATAGGACCTACAGGCGATGTTCTTGAGTCGATATATGTCGATCTGAGCACAGCTGGGCCACATATATATAGCATGGGGGTAGCTGTGATACCAGTAAGCTGCAACCCACGGCTATATAGGACCTACAGGCGATGTTCTTGAGTCGATATATGTCGATCTGAGCACAGCTGGGCCCCGTATATACAGCATGGGGGTAGCTCTGATACCAGCCAGATGCAACCCACGGCCATATAGGACCTACAGGCGATGTTCTTGAGTGGATATATGTCGATCTGAGCACAGCTGGGCGCCGTATATACAGCATGGAGTTAGCTCTGATACCAGCCAGATGCAACCCACGGCCATATAGGACCTACAGGCGATGTTCTTGAGTCGATATATGTCGATCTGAGCACAGCTGGGCCACGTATATACAGCATGGGGGTAGCTGTGATACCAGCCAGCTGCAACCCACGGCTATATAGGACCTACAGGCGATGTTCTTGAGTCGAAATATGTCGATCTGAGCACAGCTGGGCCCCGTATATACAGCATGGGGGTAGCTCTGATACCAGCCAGATGCAACCCACGGCCATATAGGACCTACAGGCGATGTTCTTGAGTGGATATATGTCGATCTGAGCACAGCTGGGCGCCGTATGTACAGCATGGGGGTAGCTCTGATACCAGCCAGATGCAACCCACGGCCATATAGGACCTACAGGCGATGTTCTTGAGTCGATATATGTCGATCTGAGTACAGCTAGGCCACGTATATACAGCATGGGTGTAGCTGTGATACCAGCCAGCTAAAACCCCCGGCTATATAGGACCTACAGACGATGTTCTTGACTCGATATATGTCGATCTGAGCACAGCTGGGCCCTGTATATACAGCATGGGGGTAGCTCTGATACCAGCCAGATGCAACCCACGGCCATATAGGACCTACAGGCGATGTTCTTGAGTGGATATATGTCGATCTGAGCACAGGTGGGCGCCGTATATACAGCATGGGGGTAGCTCTGATACCAGCCAGATGCAACCCACGGCCATATAGGACCTACAGGCGATGTTGTTGAATCGATATATGTCGATCTGAGCACAGCTGGGCCACGTATATACAGCATGGGGGTAGCTGTGATACCAGCCAGCTGCAACCCACGGCTATATAGGACCTACAGGCGATGTTCTTGATTCGATATATGTCGATCTGAGCACAGCTGGGCCCCGTATATACAGCATGGGGGTTGCTCTGATTCTAGCCAGATGCAACCCACGGCCATATAAGACCTACAGGCGATGTTCTTGAGTGGATATATGTCGATCTGAGCACAGCTGGGCGCCGTATATACAGCTGGGGGTAGCTCTGATACCAGCCAGATGCAACCCACGGCCATATAGGACCTACAGGCGATGTTCTTGAATCGATATATGTCGATCTGAGCCCAGCTGGGCCACGTATATACAGCATGGGGGTAGCTGTGATACCAGCCAGCTGCAACCCACGGCTATATAGGACCTACAGGCGATGTTCTTGATTCGATATATGTCGATCTGAGCACAGCTGGGCCCCGTATATACAGCATGGGGGTAGCTCTGATACCAGCCAGATGCAACCCACGGCCATATAGGACCTACAGGCGATGTTCTTGAATCGATATATGTCGTTCTGAGCACAGCTGGGCCACGTATATACAGCATGGGGGTAGCAGTGATACCAGCCAGCTGCAACCCACGGCCATATAGGACCTACAGGCGATGTTCTTGAATCGATATATGTCGATCTGAGCACAGCTGGGCCACGTATATACAGCATGGGGGTAGCTGTGATACCAGCCAGCTGCAACCCACGGCTATATAGGACCTACAGGCGATGTTCTTGATTCGATATATGTCGATCTGAGCACAGCTGGGCCCCGTATATACCGCATGGGGGTTGCTCTGATTCTAGCCAGATGCAACACACGGCCATATAAGACCTACAGGCGATGTTCTTGAGTGGATATATGTCGATCTGAGCACAGCTGGGCGCCGTATATACAGCTGGGGGTAGCTCTGATACCAGCCAGATGCAACCCACGGCCATATAGGACCTACAGGCGATGTTCTTGAATCGATATATGTCGATCTGAGCCCAGCTGGGCCACGTATATACAGCATGGGGGTAGCTGTGATACCAGCCAGCTGCAACCCACGGCTATATAGGACCTACAGGCGATGTTCTTGATTCGATATATGTCGATCTGAGCACAGCTGGGCCCCGTATATACAGCATGGGGGTAGCTCTGATACCAGCCAGATGCAACCCACGGCCATATAGGACCTACAGACGATGTTCTTGAGTCGATATATGTCGATCTGAGCACAGCTGGGCCACGTATATACAGCATGGGGGTAGCTGTGATACCAGCCAGCTGCAACTTACGGCTATATAGGACCTACAGGCGATGTTCTTGAGTCGATCTGAGCACAGCTGGGCCCCGTATATACAGCATGGGGGTAGCTGTGATACCAGCCAGATGCAACCCACGGCCATATAGGACCTACAGGCGATGTTCTTGAGTGGATATATGTCGATCTGAGCACAGCTGGGCGCCGTATATACAGCATGGAGGTAGCTCTGATACCAGCCAGATGCAACCCACGGCCATATAGGACCTACAGGCGATGTTCTTGAGTGGATATATGTCGATCTGAGCACAGCTCGGCGCCGTATGTACAGCATTGGGGGTAGCTCTGATACCAGCCAGATGCAACCCACGGCCATATAGGACCTACAGGCGATGTTCTTGAGACGATATATGTCGATCTGAGTACAGCTAGGCCACGTATATACAGCATGGTGGTAGCTGTGATACCAGCCAGCTAAAACCCCCGGCTATATAGGACCTACAGACGATGTTCTTGAGTCGATATATGTCGATCTGAGCATAGCTGGGCCCCGTATATACAGCATGGGGGTAGCTCTGATACCAGCCAGATGCAACCCACGGCCATATAGGACCTACAGGCGATGTTCTTGAGTGGATATATGTCGATCTGAGCACAGGTGGGCGCCGTATATACAACATGGGGGTAGCTCTGATACCAGCCAAATGCAACCCACGGCCATATAGGACCTACAGGCGATGTTCTTGAATCGATATATGTCGATCTGAGCACAGCTGGGCCACGTATATACAGCATGGGGGTAGCTGTCATACAAGCCAGCTGCAACCCACGGCTATATAGGACCTACAGGCGATGTTCTTGATTCGATATATGTCGATCTGAGCACAGCTGGGCCCCGTATATACAGCATGGGGGTAGCTCTGATTCTAGCCAGATGCAACCCACGGCCATGTAAGACCTACAGGCGATGTTCTTGAGTGAATATATGTCGATCTGAGCACAGCTGGGCGCCGTATATACAGCATGGGGGTAGCTCTGATACCAACCAGATGCAACCCACGGCCATATAGGACCTACAGGCGATGTTCTTGAATCGATATATGTCGATCTGAGCCCAGCTGGGCCACGTATATACAGCATGGGGGTAGCTGTGATACCAGCCAGCTGCAACCCACGGCTATATAGGACCTACAGGCGATGTTCTTGATTCGATATATGTCGATCTGAGCACAGCTGGGCCCCGTATATACAGCATGGGGGTAGCTCTGATACCAGCCAGATGCAACCCACGGCCATATAGGACCTACAGACGATGTTCTTGAGTCGATATATGTCGATCTGAGCACAGCTGGGCCACGTATATACACCATGGGGGTAGCTGTGATACCAGCCAGCTGCAACTTACGGCTATATAGGACCTACAGGCGATGTTCTTGAGTCGATCTGAGCACAGCTGGGAACCGTATATGCAGCATGGGGGTAGCTGTGATACCTGCCAGATGCAAACCACGGCCATATAGGACCTACAGGCGATGTTCTTGAGTGGATATATGTCGATCTGAGCACAGCTGGGCGCGGTATATACAGCATGGAGGTAGCTCTGATACCAGCCAGATGCAACCCACGGCCATATAGGACCTACAGGCGATGTTCTTGAGTCGATATATGTCGATCTGAGCACAGCTGGGCCACGTATATACAGCATGGGGGTAGCTGTGATACCAGCCAGCTGCAACCCACGGCTTTATAGGACCTACAGGCGATGTTCTTAAGTCGATCTGAGCACAGCTGGGCCCCGTATATACAGCATGGGGGTAGCTCTGATACCAGCCAGATGCAACCCACGGCCATATAGGACCTACAGGCGATGTTCTTGAGTGGATATATGTCGATCTGAGCACAGCTAGGCGCCGTATATACAGCATGGGGGTAGCTCTGATATCATTCAGATGCAACCCACGGCCATATAGGACCTACAGGCGATGTTCTTGAGTCGATATATGTCGATCTGAGCACAGCTGGGCCACATATATACAGCATGGGGGTAGCTGTGATACCAGTAAGCTGCAACCCACGGCTATATAGGACCTACAGGCGATGTTCTTGAGTCGATATATGTCGATCTGAGCACAGCTGGGCCCCGTATATACAGCATGGGGGTAGCTCTGATACCAGCCAGATGCAACCCACGGCCATATAGGACCTACAGGCGATGTTCTTGAGTGGATATATGTCGATCTGAGCACAGCTGGGCGCCGTATATACAGCATGGAGTTAGCTCTGATACCAGCCAGATGCAACACACGGCCATATAGGACCTACAGGCGATGTTCTTGAGTCGATATATGTCGATCTGAGCACAGCTGGGCCACGTATATACAGCATGGGGGTAGCTGTGATACCAGCCAGCTGCAACCCACGGCTATATAGGACCTACAGGCGATGTTCTTGAGTCGAAATATGTCGATCTGAGCACAGCTGGGCCCCGTATATACAGCATGGGGGTAGCTCTGATACCAGCCAGATGCAACCCACGGCCATATAGGACCTACAGGCGATGTTCTTGAGTGGATATATGTCGATCTGAGCACAGCTGGGCGCCGTATGTACAGCATGGGGGTAGCTCTGATACCAGCCAGATGCAACCCACGGCCATATAGGACCTACAGATGATGTTCTTGAGTCGATATATGTCGATCTGAGTACAGCTAGGCCACGTATATACAGCATGGGTGTAGCTGTGATACCAGCCAGCTAAAACCCCCGGCTATATAGGACCTACAGACGATGTTCTTGACTCGATATATGTCGATCTGAGCACAGCTGGGCCCCGTATATACAGCATGGGGGTAGCTCTGATACCAGCCAGATGCAACCCACGGCCATATAGGACCTACAGGCGATGTTCTTGAGTGGATATATGTCGATCTGAGCACAGGTGGGCGCCGTATATACAGCATGGGGGTAGCTCTGATACCAGCCAGATGCAACCCACGGCCATATAGGACCTACAGGCGATGTTGTTGAATCGATATATGTCGATCTGAGCACAGCTGGGCCACGTATATACAGCATGGGGGTAGCTGTGATACCAGCCAGCTGCAACCCACGGCTATATAGGACCTACAGGCGATGTTCTTGATTCGATATATGTCGATCTGAGCACAGCTGGGCCCCGTATATACAGCATGGGGGTAGCTCTGATACCAGCCAGATGCAACCCACGGCCATATAGGACCTACATGCGATGTTCTTGAATCGATATATGTCGTTCTGAGCACAGCTGGGCCACGTATATACAGCATGGGGGTAGCAGTGATACCAGCCAGCTGCAACCCACGGCCATATAGGACCTACAGGCGATGTTCTTGAATCGATATATGTCGATCTGAGCACAGCTGGGCCACGTATATACAGCATGGGGGTAGCTGTGATACCAGCCAGCTGCAACCCACGGCTATATAGGACCTACAGGCGATGTTCTTGATTCGATATATGTCGATCTGAGCACAGTTGGGCCCCGTATATACAGCATGGGGGTTGCTCTGATTCTAGCCAGATGCAACACACGGCCATATAAGACCTACAGGCGATGTTCTTGAGTGGATATATGTCGATCTGAGCACAGCTGGGCGCCCTATATACAGCTGGGGGTAGCTCTGATACCAGCCAGATGCAACCCACGGCCATATAGGACCTACAGGCGATGTTCTTGAATCGATATATGTCGATCTGAGCCCAGCTGGGCCACGTATATACAGCATGGGGGTAGCTGTGATACCAGCCAGCTGCAACCCACGGCTATATAGGACCTACAGGCGATGTTCTTGATTCGATATATGTCGATCTGAGCACAGCTGGGCCCCGTATATACAGCATGGGGGTAGCTCTGATACCAGCCAGATGCAACCCACGGCCATATAGGACCTACAGACGATGTTCTTGAGTCGATATATGTCGATCTGAGCACAGCTGGGCCACGTATATACAGCATGGGGGTAGCTGTGATACCAGCCAGCTGCAACTTACGGCTATATAGGACCTACAGGCGATGTTCTTGAGTCGATCTGAGCACAGCTGGGCCCCGTATATACAGCATGGGGGTAGCTGTGATACCAGCCAGATGCAACCCACGGCCATATAGGACCTACAGGCGATGTTCTTGAGTGGATATATGTCGATCTGAGCACAGCTGGGCGCCGTATATACAGCATGGAGGTAGCTCTGATACCAGCCAGATGCAACCCACGGCCATATAGGACCTACAGGCGATGTTCTTGAGTGGATATATGTCGATCTGAGCACAGCTGGGCCACGTATATACAGCATGGGGGTAGCTGTGATACCAGCCAGCTGCAACCCACGGCTATATAGGACCTACAGGCGATGTTCTTGAGTCGATCTGAGCACAGCTGGGCCACGTATATACAGCATGGGGGTAGCAGTGATACCAGCCAGCTGCAACCCACGGCTATATAGGACCTACAGGCGATGTTCTTGAGTCGATATATGTCGATCTGAGCACAGCTGGGCCCCATATATACAGCATGGGGGTAGCTCTGATACCAGCCAGATTCAACCCACGGCCATATAGGACCTACAGGCGATGTTCTTGAATCGATATATGTCGATCTGAGCATAGCTGGGCCCCGTATATACAGCATTAGGGTAGCTCTGATACCAGCCAGATGCAACCCACGGCCATATAGGACCTACAGGCGATGTTCTTGAGTGGATATATGTCGATCTGAGCACAGGTGGGCGCCGTATATACAACATGGGGGTAGCTCTGATACCAGCCAAATGCAACCCACGGCCATATAGGACCTACAGGCGATGTTCTTGAATCGATATATGTCGATCTGAGCACAGCTGGGCCACGTATATACAGCATGGGGGTAGCTGTCATACAAGCCAGCTGCAACCCACGGCTATATAGGACCTACAGGCGATGTTCTTGATTCGATATATGTCGATCTGAGCACAGCTGGGCCCCGTATATACAGCATGGGGGTAGCTCTGATTCTAGCCAGATGCAACCCACGGCCATGTAAGACCTACAGGCGATGTTCTTGAGTGAATATATGTCCATCTGAGCACAGCTGGGCGCCGTATATACAGCATGGGGGTAGCTCTGATACCAACCAGATGCAACCCACGGCCATATAGGACCTACAGGCGATGTTCTTGAATCGATATATGTCGATCTGAGCCCAGCTGGGCCACGTATATACAGCATGGGGGTAGCTGTGATACCAGCCAGCTGCAACCCACGGCTATATAGGACCTACAGGCGATGTTCTTGATTCGATATATGTCGATCTGAGCACAGCTGGGCCCCGTATATACAGCATGGGGGTAGCTCTGATACCAGCCAGATGCAACCCACGGCCATATAGGACCTACAGACGATGTTCTTGAGTCGATATATGTCGATCTGAGCACAGCTGGGCCACGTATATACACCATGGGGGTAGCTGTGATACCAGCCAGCTGCAACTTACGGCTATATAGGACCTACAGGCGATGTTCTTGAGTCGATCTGAGCACAGCTGGGAACCGTATATACAGCATGGGGGTAGCTCTGATACCAGCCAGATGCAACCCACGGCCATATAGGACCTACAGGCGATGTTCTTGAGTGGATATATGTCGATCTGAGCACAGCTGGGCGCCGTATATACAGCATGGGGGTAGCTCTGATACCAGCCAGCTGCAACTTACGGCTATATAGGACCTACAGGCGATGTTCTTGAGTCGATCTGAGCACAGCTGGGCCCCGTATATACAGCATGGGGGTAGCTGTGATACCAGCCAGATGCAACCCACGGCCATATAGGACCTACAGGCGATGTTCTTGAGTGGATATATGTCGATCTGAGCACAGGTGGGCGCCGTATATACAACATGGGGGTAGCTCTGATACCAGCCAGATGCAACCCACGGCCATATAGGACCTACAGGCGATGTTCTTGATTCGATATATGTCGATCTGAGCACAGCTGGGCCCCGTATATACAGCATGGGGGTAGCTCTGATTCTAGCCAGATGCAACCCACGGCCATGTAAGACCTACAGGCGATGTTCTTGAGTGAATATATGTCGATCTGAGCACAGCTGGGCGCCGTATATACAGCATGGGGGTAGCTCTGATACCAACCAGATGCAACCCACGGCCATATAGGACCTACAGGCGATGTTCTTGAATCGATATATGTCGATCTGAGCACAGCTGGGCCACGTATATACAGCATGGGGGTAGCTGTGATACCAGCCAGCTGCAACCCACGGCTATATAGGACCTACAGGCGATGTTCTTGATTCGATATATGTAGATCTGAGCACAGCTGGGATCCGTATATACAGCATGGAGGTAGCTCTGATACCAGCCAGATGCAACCCACGGCCATATAGGACCTACAGGCGATGTTCTTGAGTCGATATATGTCGATCTGAGCACAGCTGGGCCACGTATATACAGAATGGGGGTAGCTGTGATACCAGCCAGCTGCAACCCACGGCTAAATAGGACCTACAGGCGATGTTCTTGAGTCGATATATGTCGATCTGAGCACAGCTGGGCCACGTATATACAGCATGGGGGTAGTTGTGATACCAGCCAGCTGCAATCCACGGCTATATAGGACCTACAGGCGATGTTCTTGAGTCGATATATGTCGATCTGAGCACAGCTGGGCCCCGTATATAGAGCATGGGGGTAGCTCTGATACCAGCCAGATGCAACCCACGGCCATATAGGACCTACAGGCGATGTTCTTGAGTGGATATATGTCAATCTGAGCACAGCTGGGCCACGTATATACAGCATGGGGGTAGCTCTGATACCAGCCAGATGCAACCAACGGCTATATAGGACCTACAGGCGATGTTCTTGAGTGGATATATGTCGATCTGAGCACAGCTGGGCGCCGTATATACAGCATGGGGGTAGATCTGATACCAGCCAGATGCAACCCACGGCCATATAGGACCTACAGGCGATGTTCTTGAATCGATATATGTCGTTCTGAGCACAGCTGGGCCACGTATATACAGCATGGGGGTAGCAGTGATACCAGTCAGCTGCAACCCACGGCTATATAGGACCTACAGGCGATGTTCTTGAGTCGATCTGAGCACAGCTGGGCCCCGTATATACAGCATGGGGGTAGCTCTGATACCAGCCAGCTGCAACTTACGGCTATATAGGACCTACAGGCGATGTTCTTGAGTCGATCTGAGCACAGCTGGGCCCCGTATATACAGCATGGGGGGTAGCTGTGATACCAGCCAGATGCAACCCACAACCATATAGGACCTACAGGCGATGTTCTTGAGTGGATATAAGTCGATCTGAGCACAGCTGGGCGCCGTATACACAGCATGGAGGTAGCTCTGATACCAGCCAGATGCAACCCACGGCCATATAGGACCTACAGGCGATGTTCTTGAGTGGATATATGTCAATCTGAGCACAGCTGGGCCACGTATATACAGCATGGGGGTAGCTGTGATACCAGCCAGCTGAAACCCACGGCTATATAGGACCTACAGGCGATGTTCTTGAGTCGATCTGAGCACAGCTGGGCCCCGTATATACAGCATGGGGGTAGCTCTGATACCAGCCAGATGCAACCAACGGCCATATAGGACCTACAGGCGATGTTCTTGAGTGGATATATGTCGATCTGAGCACAGCTGGGCGCCGTATATACAGCATGGGGGTGGATCTGATACCAGCCAGATGCAACCCACGGCCATATAGGACCTACAGGCGATGTTCTTGAATCGATATATGTCGTTCTGAGCACAGCTGGGCCACGTATATACAGCATGGGGGTAGCAGTGATACCAGCCAGCTGCAACCCACGGCTATATAGGACCTACAGGCGATGTTCTTGAGTCGATATATGTCGATCTGAGCACAGCTGGGCCCCGTATATACAGCATGGGGGTAGCTCTGATACCAACCAGATTCAACCCACGGCCATATAGGACCTACAGGCGATGTTCTTGAATCGATATATGTCGATCTGAGCACAGCTGGGCCACGTATATACAGCATGGGGGTAGCTGTGATACCAGCCAGCTGCAACCCACGGCTATATAGGACCTACAGGCGATGTTCTTGATTCGATATATGTCGATCTGAGCACAGCTGGGCCCCGTATATACAGCATGGGGGTAGCTCTGATTCTAGCCAGATGCAACCCACGGCCATGTAAGACCTACAGGCGATGTTCTTGAGTGAATATATGTCGATCTGAGCACAGCTGGGCGCCGTATATACAGCATGGGGGTAGCTCTGATACCAACCAGATGCAACCCACGGCCATATAGGACCTACAGGCGATGTTCTTGAATCGATATATGTCGATCTGAGCACAGCTGGGCCACGTATATACAGCATGGGGGTAGCTGTGATACCAGCCAGCTGCAACCCACGGCTATATAGGACCTACAGGCGATGTTCTTGATTCCATATATGTAGAACTGAGCACAGCTGGGATCCATATATACAGCATGGAGGTAGCTCTGATACCAGCCAGATGCAACCCACGGCCATATAGGACCTACAGGCGATGTTCTTGAGTCGATATATGTGGATCTGAGCACAGCTGGGCCACGTATATACAGCATGGGGGTAGCTGTGATACCAGCCAGCTGCAACCCACGGCTAAATAGGACTTACAGGCGATGTTCTTGAGTCGATATATGTCGATCTGAGCACAGCTGGGCCACGTATATACAGCATGGGGTAGTTGTGATACCAGCCAGCTGCAACCCACGGCTATATAGGACCTACAGGCGATGTTCTTGAGTCGATATATGTCGATTTGAGCACAGCTGGGCCCCGTATATACAGCATGGGGGTAGCTCTGATACCAGCCAGATGCAACCCACGGCCATATATGACCTACAGGCGATGTTCTTGAGTGGATATATGTCGATCTGAGCACAGTTGGGCGCCGTAAATACAGCATGGGGGTAGCTCTGATACCAGCCAGATGCAACCCACGGCCATATAAGACCTACAGGCGATGTTCTTGAGTCGATATATGTCGATCTGAGCACAGCTGGGCCACGTATATACAGCATGGGGGTAGCTGTGATACCAGCCAGCTGCAACTTACGGCTATATAGGACCTACAGGCGATGTTCTTGAGTCGATCTGAGCACAGCTGGGCCCCGTATATACAGCATGGGGAGTAGCTGTGATACCAGCCAGATGCAACCCACAACCATATAGGAGCTACAGGTGATGTTCTTGAGTGGATATAAGTCGATCTGAGCACAGCTGGGCGCCGTATACACAGCATGGAGGTAGCTCTGATACCAGCCAGATGCAACCCACGGCCATATAGGACCTACAGGCGATGTTCTTGAGTGGATATATGTCAATCTGAGCACAGCTGGGCCACGTATATACAGCATGGGGGTAGCTGTGATACCAGCCAGCTGAAACCCACGGCTATATAGGACCTACAGGCGATGTTCTTGAGTCGATCTGAGCACAGCTGGGCCCCGTATATACAGCATGGGGGGTAGCTGTGATACCAGCCAGATGCAACCCAGAATCATATAGGACCTACAGGCGATGTTCTTGAGTGGATATATGTCGATCTGAGCACAGCTGGGCGCCGTATATACAGCATGTAGGTAGCTCTGATACCAGCCAGATGCAACCCACGGCCATATAGGACCTACAGGCGATGTTCTTGAGTGGATATATGTCAATCTGAGCATAGCTGGGCCACGTATATACAGCATGGGGGTAGCTGTGATACCAGCCAGCTGAAACCCATGGCTATATAGGACCTACAGGCGATGTTCTTGAGTCGATCTGAGCACAGCTGGGCCCCGTATATACAGCATGGGGGTAGCTCTGATACCAGCCAGATGCAACCAACGGCCATATAGGACCTACAGGCGATGTTCTTGAGTGGATATATGTCGATCTGAGCACAGCTGGGCGCCGTATATACAGCATGGGGGTAGATCTGATACCAGCCAGATGCAACCCACGGCCATATAGGACCTACAGGCGATGTTCTTGAATCGATATATGTCGTTCTGAGCACAGCTGGGCCACGTATATACAGCATGGGGGTAGCTGTGATACCAGCCAGCTGCAACCCACGGCTATATAGGACCTACAGGCGATGTTCTTGAGTCGATATATGTCGATCCGAGCACAGCTGGGCCCCGTATATACAGCATGGGGGTAGCTCTGATACCAGCCAGATGCAACCCACGGCCATATAGGACCTACAGGCGATGTTCTTGAGTGGATATATGTCGATCTGAGCACAGCTGGGCCCCGTATATACAGCATGGGGGTAGCTCTGATACCAGCCAGATGCAACCCACGGCCATATAGGACCTACAGGCGATGTTCTTGAGACGATATATGTCGATCTGAGTACAGCTAGGCCACGTATATACAGCATGGGGGTAGCTGTGATACCAGCCAGCTAAAACCCCCGGCCATATAGGACCTACAGGCGATGTTCTTGAGTGGATATATGTCGATCTGAGCACAGGTGGGCGCCGTATATACAGCATGGGGCTAGCTCTGATACCAGCCAGATGCAACCCACGGCCATATAGGACCTACAGGCGATGTTCTTGAGTGGATATATGTCGATCTGAGCACAGCTGGGCGCCGTATATACAGCATGGGGGTAGCTCAGATACCATTCAGATGCAACCCACGGCCATATAGGACCTACAGGCGATGTTCTTGAGTCGATATATGTCGATCTGAGCACAGCTGGGCCACATATATACAGCATGGGGGTAGCTGTGATACCAGCCAGCTGCAACCCACGGCTATATAGGACCTACAGGCGATGTTCTTGAGTCGATATATGTCGATCTGAGCACAGCTGGGCCCCGTATATACAGCATGGGGGTAGCTCTGATACCAGCCAGATGCAACCCACGGCCATATAGGACCTACAGGCGATGTTCTTGAGTGGATATATGTCGATCTGAGCACAGCTGGGCCCCGTATATACAGCATGGGGGTAGCTCTGATACCAGCCAGATGCAACCCACGGCCATATAGGACCTACAGGCGATGTTCTTGAGTGGATATATGTGGATTTGAGCACAGCTGGGCCCCGTATATACAGCATGGGGGTAGCTCTGATACCAGCCAGATGCAACCCACGGCCATATAGGACCTACAGACGATGTTCTTGAGACGATATATGTCGATCTGAGTACAGCTAGGCCACGTATATACAGCATGGGGGTAGCTGTGATACCAGCCAGCTAAAACCCCCGGCTATATAGGACCTACAGACGATGTTCTTGAGTCGATATATGTCGATCTGAGCACAGCTGGGCCCCGTATATACAGCATGGGGGTAGCTCTGATACCAGCCAGATGCAACCCACGGCCATATAGGACCTACAGGCGATGTTCTTGAGTGGATATATGTCGATCTGAGCACAGGTGGGCGCCGTATATACAGCATGGGGCTAGCTCTGATACCAGCCAGATGCAACCCACGGCCATATAGGACCTACAGGCGATGTTCTTGAGTGGATATATGTCGATCTGAGCACAGGTGGGCGCCGTATATACAGCATGGGGCTAGCTCTGATACCAGCCAGATGCAACCCACGGCCATATAGGACCTACAGGCGATGTTCTTGAGTGGATATATGTCGATCTGAGCACAGCTGGGCGCCGTATATACAGCATGGGGGTAGCTCAGATACCATTCAGATGCAACCCACGGCCATATAGGACCTACAGGCGATGTTCTTGAGTCGATATATGTCGATCTGAGCACAGCTGGGCCACATATATACAGCATGGGGGTAGCTGTGATACCAGCCAGCTGCAACCCACGGCTATATAGGACCTACAGGCGATGTTCTTGAGTCGATATATGTCGATCTGAGCACAGCTGGGCCCCGTATATACAGCATGGGGGTAGCTCTGATACCAGCCAGATGCAACCCACGGCCATATAGGACCTACAGGCGATGTTCTTGAGTGGATATATGTCGATCTGAGCACAGCTGGGCGCCGTATATACAGCATGGGGTTAGCTCTGATACCAGCCAGCTGCAACCCACGGCTAAATAGGACCTACAGGCGATGTTCTTGAGTCGATATATGTCGATCTGAGCACAGCTGGGCCACGTATATACAGCATTGGGGTAGTTGTGATACCAGCCAGCTGCAACCCACGGCTATATAGGACCTACAGGCGATGTTCTTGAGTCGATATATGTCGATCTGAGCACAGCTGGGCCCCGTATATACAGCATGGGGGTAGCTCTGATACCAGCCAGATGCAACCCACGGCCATATAGGACCTACAGGCGATGTTCTTGAGTGGATATATGTCAATCTGATCACAGCTGGGCGCCGTAAATACAGCATGGGGGTAGCTCTGATACCAGCCAGATGCAACCCACGGCCATATAAGACCTACAGGCGATGTTCTTGAGTCGATATATGTCGATCTGAGCACAGCTGGGCCCCGTATATACAGCATGGGGGTAGCTCTGATACCAGCCAGATGCAACCCACGGCCATATAGGACCTACAGGCGATGTTCTTGAGTGGATATATGTCGATCTGAGCACAGGTGGGCGCCGTATATACAGCATGGGGCTAGCTCTGATACCAGCCAGATGCAATCCACGGCCATATAGGACATACAGGCGATGTTCTTGAGTGGATATATGTCGATCTGAGCACAGCTGGGCGCCGTATATACAGCATGGGGGTAGCTCAGATACCATTCAGATGCAACCCACGGCCATATAGGACCTACAGGCGATGTTCTTGAGTCGATATATGTCGATCTGAGCACAGCTGGGCCACATATATACAGCATGGGGGTAGCTGTGATACCAGCCAGCTGCAACCCACGGCTATATAGGACCTACAGGCGATGTTCTTGAGTCGATATATGTCGATCTGAGCACAGCTGGGCCCCGTATATACAGCATGGGGGTAGCTCTGATACCAGCCAGATGCAACCCACGGCCATATAGGACCTACAGGCGATGTTCTTGAGTGGATATATGTCGATCTGAGCACAGCTGGGCGCCGTATATACAGCATGGGGTTAGCTCTGATACCAGCCAGCTGCAACCCACGGCTAAATAGGACCTACAGGCGATGTTCTTGAGTGGATATATGTCAATCTGATCACAGCTGGGCGCCGTAAATACAGCATGGGGGTAGCTCTGATACCAGCCAGATGCAACCCACGGCCATATAAGACCTACAGGCGATGTTCTTGAGTCGATATATGTCGATCTGAGCACAGCTGGGCCCCGTATATACAGCATGGGGGTAGCTCTGATACCAGCCAGATGCAACCCACGGCCATATAGGACCTACAGGCGATGTTCTTGAGTGGATATATGTCGATCTGAGCACAGGTGGGCGCCGTATATACAGCATGGGGCTAGCTCTGATACCAGCCAGATGCAACCCACGGCCATATAGGACCTACAGGCGATGTTCTTGAGTGGATATATGTCGATCTGAGCACAGCTGGGCGCCTTATATACAGCATGGGGGTAGCTCAGATACCATTCAGATGCAACCCACGGCCATATAGGACCTACAGGCGATGTTCTTGAGTCGATATATGTCGATTTGAGCACAGCTGGGCCACATATATACAGCATGGGGGTAGCTGTGATACCAGCCAGCTGCAACCCACGGCTATATAGGACCTACAGGCGATGTTCTTGAGTCGATATATGTCGATCTGAGCACAGCTGGGCCCCGTATATACAGCATGGGGGTAGCTCTGATACCAGCCAGATGCAACCCACGGCCATATAGGACCTACAGGCGATGTTCTTGAGTGGATATATGTCGATCTGAGCACAGCTGGGCGCCGTATATACAGCATGGGGTTAGCTCTGATACCAGCCAGCTGCAACCCACGGCTAAATAGGACCTACAGGCGATGTTCTTGAGTCGATATATGTCGATCTGAGCACAGCTGGGCCACGTATATACAGCATGGGGGTAGTTGTGATACCAGCCAGCTGCAACCCACGGCTATATAGGACCTACAGGCGATGTTCTTGAGTCGATATATGTCGATCTGAGCACAGCTGGGCCCCGTATATACAGCATGGGGGTAGCTCTGATACCAGCCAGATGCAACCCACGGCCATATAGGACCTACAGGCGATGTTCTTGAGTGGATATATGTCGATCTGATCACAGCTGGGCGCCGTAAATACAGCATGGGGGTAGCTCTGATACCAGCCAGATGCAACCCACGGCCATATAGGACCTACAGGCGATGTTCTTGAGTGGATATATGTCGATCTGAGCACAGCTGGGCGCCGTAAATACAGCATGGGGGTAGCTCTGATACCAGCCAGATGCAACCCACGGCCATATAAGACCTACAGGCGATGTTCTTGAGTCGATATATGTCGATCTGAGCACAGCTGGGCCACGTATATACGGCATGGGGGTAGCTGTGATACCAGCCAGCTGCAACTTACGGCTATATAGGACCTACAGGCGATGTTCTTGAGTCGATCTGAGCACAGCTGGGCCCCGTATATACAGCATGGGGGGTAGCTGTGATACCAGCCAGATGCAACCCACAATCATATAGGACCTACAGGCGATGTTCTTGAGTGGATATATGTCGATCTGAGCACAGCTGGGCGCCGTATATACAGCATGGGGGTTGATCTGATACCAGCCAGATGCAACCCACGGCCATATAGGACCTACAGGCGATGTTCTTGAATCGATATATGTCGATCTGAGCACAGCTGGGCCACGTATATACAGCATGGGGGTAGCTGTGATACCAGCCAGCTGCAACCCACGGCTATATAGGACCTACAGGCGATGTTCTTGAGTTGATATATGTCGATCTGAGCACAGCTGGGCCCCGTATATACAGCATGGGGGTAGCTCTGATACCAGCCAGATGCAACCCACGGCCATATAGGACCTACAGGCGATGTTCTTGAGTGGATATATGTCGATCTGAGCACAGCTGGGCGCCGTATGTACAGCATGGGGGTAGTTCTGATACCAGCCAGATGCAACCCACGGCCATATAGGACCTACAGGCGATGTTCTTGAGACGATATATGTCGATCTGAGTACAGCTAGGCCACGTATATACAGCATGGGGGTAGCTGTGATACCAGCCAGCTAAAACCCCCGGCTATATAGGACCTACAGACGATGTTCTTGAGTCGATATATGTCGATCTGAGCATAGGTGGGCGCCGTATATACAGCATGGGGGTAGCTCTGATACCAGCCAGAAGCAACCCACGGCCATATAGGACCTACAGGCGATGTTCTTGAATCGATATATGTCGATCTGAGCACAGCTGGGCCACGTATATACAGCTTGGGGGTAGCTGTCATACCAGCCAGCTGCAACCCACGGCCATATAGGACCTACAGGCGATGTTCTTGAATCGATATATGTCGATCTGAGCACAGCTGGGCCACGTATATACAGCATGGGGGTAGCTGTGATACCAGCCAGCTGCAACCCACGGCTATATAGGACCTACAGGCGATGTTCTTGAGTTGATATATGTCGATCTGAGCACAGCTGGGCCCCGTATATACAGCATGGGGGTAGCTCTGATACCAGCCAGATGCAACCCACGGCCATATAGGACCTACAGGCGATGTTCTTGAGTGGATATATGTCGATCTGAGCACAGCTGGGCGCCGTATGTACAGCATGGGGGTAGTTCTGATACCAGCCAGATGCAACCCACGGCCATATAGGACCTACAGGCGATGTTCTTGAATCGATATATGTCGATCTGAGCACAGCTGGGCCACGTATATACAGCATGGGGGTAGCTGTCATACCAGCCAGCTGCAACCCACGGCTATATAGGACCTGCAGGCGATGTTCTTGATTCGATATATGTCGATCTGAGCACAGCTGGGCCCCGTATATACAGCATGGGGGTAGCTCTGATTCTAGCCAGATGCAACCCACGGCCATATAAGACCTACAGACGATGTTCTTGAGTGAATATATGTCGATCTGAGCACAGCTGGGCGCCGTATGTACAGCAGGGGGGTAGCTCTGATACCAACCAGATGCAACCCACGGCCATATAGGACCTACAGGCGATGTTCTTGAATCGATATATGTCGATCTGAGCACAGCTGGGCCACGTATATACAGCATGGGGGTAGCTGTGATACCAGCCAGCTGCAACCCACGGCTATATAGGACCTACAGGCGATGTTCTTGATTCGATATATGTCGATCTGAGCACAGCTAGGCCCCGTATATACAGCATGGAGGTAGCTCTGATACCAGCCAGATGCAACCCACGGCAATATAGGACCTACAGGCGATGTTCTTGAGTCGATATATGTCGATCTGAGCACAGCTGGGCCACGTATATACAGCATGGGGGTAGCTGTGATACCAGCCAGCTGCAACCCACGGCTAAATAGGACCTACAGGCGATGTTCTTGAGTCGATATATGTCGATCTGACCACAGCTGGGCCACGTATATACAGCATGGGGGTAGTTGTGATACCAGCCAGCTGCAACCCACGGCTATATAGGACCTACAGGCGATGTTCTTGAGTTGATATATGTCGATCTGAGCACAGCTGGGCCCCGTATATACAGCATGGGGGTAGCTCTGATACCAGCAAGATGCAACCCACGGCCATATAGGACCTACAGGCGATGTTCTTGAGTCGATATATGTCGATCTGAGCACAGCTGGGCCACGTATATACAGCATGGGGGTAGCTGTGATACCAGCCAGCTGCAACCCACGGCTATATAGGACCTACAGGCGATGTTCTTTAGTTGATATATGTCGATCTGAGCACAGCTGGGCCCCGTATATACAGCATGGGGGTAGCTCTGATACCAGCCAGATGCAACCCACGGCCATATAGGACCTACAGGCGATGTTCTTGAGTGGATATATGTCGATCTGAGCACAGCTGGGCGCCGTATGTACAGCATGGGGGTAGTTCTGATACCAGCCAGATGCAACCCACGGCCATATAGGACCTACAGGCGATGTTCTTGAGACGATATATGTCGATCTGAGTACAGCTAGGCCACGTATATACAGCATGGGGGTAGCTGTGATACCAGCCAGCTAAAACCCCCGGCTATATAGGACCTACAGACGATGTCCTTGAGTCGATATATGTCGATCTGAGCACAGCTGGGCCCCGTATATACAGCATGGGGGTAGCTCTGATTCTAGCCAGATGCAACCCACGGCCATATAAGACCTACAGGCGATGTTCTTGAGTGAATATATGTCGATCTGAGCACAGCTGGGCGCCGTATGTACAGCATGGGGGTAGCTCTGATACCAACCAGATGCAACCCACGGCCATATAGGACCTACAGGCGATGTTCTTGAATCGATATATGTCGATCTGAGCACAGCTGGGCCACGTATATACAGCATGGGGGTAGCTGTGATACCAGCCAGCTGCAACCCACGGCTATATAGGACCTACAGGCGATGTTCTTGATTCGATATATGTCGATCTGAGCACAGCTAGGTCCCGTATATACAGCATGGAGGTAGCTCTGATACCAGCCAGATGCAACCCACGGCCATATAGGACCTACAGGCGATGTTCTTGAGTCGATATATGTCGATCTGAGCACAGCTGGGCCACGTATATACAGCATGGGGGTAGCTGTGATACCAGCCAGCTGCAACCCACGGCTAAATAGGACCTACAGGCGATGTTCTTGAGTCGATATATGTCGATCTGACCACAGCTGGGCCACGTATATACAGCATGGGGGTAGTTGTGATACCAGCCAGCTGCAACCCACGGCTATATAGGACCTACAGGCGATGTTCTTGAGTCGATATATGTCGATCTGAGCACAGCTGGGCCCCGTATATACAGCATGGGGGTAGCTCTGATACCAGCCAGATGCAACCCACGGCCACATAGGACCTACAGGCGATGTTCTTGAGTCGATATATGTCGATCTGAGCACAGCTGGGCCACGTATATACAGCATGGGGGTAGCTGTGATACCAGCCAGCTGCAACTTACGGCTATATAGGACCTACAGGCGATGTTCTTGAGTCGATCTGAGCACAGCTGGGCCCCGTATATACAGCATGGGGGTTAGCTGTGATACCAGCCAGATGCAACCCAGAATCATATAGGACCTACAGGCGATGTTCTTGAGTGGATATATGTCGATATGCGCACAGCTGGGCGCCGTATATACAGCATGGAGGTAGCTCTGATACCAGCCAGATGCAACCCACGGCCATATAGGACCTACAGGCGATGTTCTTGAGTGGATATATGTCAATCTGAGCATAGCTGGGCCACGTATATACAGCATGGGGGTAGCTGTGATACCAGCCAGATGAAACCCACGGCTATATAGGACCTACAGGCGATGTTCTTGAGTCGATCTGAGCACAGCTGGGCCCCGTATATACAGCATGGGGGTAGCTCTGATACCAGCCAGATGCAACCAACGGCCATATAGGACCTACAGGCGATGTTCTTGAGTGGATATATGTCGATCTGAGCACAGCTGGGCGCCGTATATACAGCATGGGGGTAGATCTGATACCAGCCAGATGCAACCCACGGCCATATAGGACCTACAGGCGATGTTCTTGAATCGATATATGTCGTTCTGAGCACAGCTGGGCCACGTATATACAGCATGGGGGTAGCTGTGATACCAGCCAGCTGCAACCCACGGCTATATAGGACCTACAGGCGATGTTCTTGAGTCGATATATTTCGATCCGAGCACAGCTGGGCCCCGTATATACAGCATGGGTGTAGCTCTGATACCAGCCAGATGCAACCCACGGCCAGATAGGACCTACAGGCGATGTTCTTGAGTGGATATATGTCGATCTGAGCACAGCTGGGCCCCGTATATACAGCATGGGGGTAGCTCTGATACCAGCCAGATGCAACCCACGGCCATATAGGACCTACAGGCGATGTTCTTGAGACGATATAAGTCGATCTGGGTACAGCTAGGCCACGTATATACAGCATGGGGGTAGCTGTGATACGAGCCAGCTAAAACCCCCGGCTATATAGGACCTACAGACGATGTTCTTGAGTCGATATATGTCGATCTGAGCACAGCTGGGCCCCGTATATACAGCATGGGGGTAGCTCTGATACCAGCCAGATGCAACCCACGGCCATATAGGACCTACAGGCGATGTTCTTGAGTGGATATATGTCGATCTGAACACAGGTGGGCGCCGTATATACAGCATGGGGCTAGCTCTGATACCAGCCAGATGCAACCCACGGCCATATAGGACCTACAGGCGATGTTATTGAGTGGATATATGTCGATCTGAGCACAGCTGGGCGCCGTATATACAGCATGGGGGTAGCTCAGATACCATTCAGATGCAACCCACGGCCATATAGGACCTACAGGCGATGTTCTTGAGTCGATATATGTCGATCTGAGCACAGCTGGGCCACATATATACAGCATGGGGGTAGCTGTGATACCAGCCAGCTGCAACCCACGGCTATATAGGACCTACAGGCGATGTTCTTGAGTCGATATATGTCGATCTGAGCACAGCTGGGCCCCGTATATACAGCATGGGGGTAGCTCTGATACCAGCCAGATGCAACCCACGGCCATATAGGACCTACAGGCGATGTTCTTGAGTGGATATATGTCGATCTGAGCACAGCTGGGCGCCGTATATACAGCATGGGGTTAGCTCTGATACCAGCCAGCTGCAACCCACGGCTAAATAGGACCTACAGGCGATGTTCTTGAGTCGATATATGTCGATCTGAGCACAGCTGGGCCACGTATATACAGCATGGGGGTAGTTGTGATACCAGCCAGCTGCAACCCACGGCTATATAGGACCTACAGGCGATGTTCTTGAGTCGATATATGTCGATCTGAGCACAGCTGGGCCCCGTATATACAGCATGGGGGTAGCTCTGATACCAGCCAGATGCAACCCACGGCCATATAGGACCTACAGGCGATGTTCTTGAGTGGATATATGTCGATCTGATCACAGCTGGGCGCCGTAAATACAGCATGGGGGTAGCTCTGATACCAGCCAGATGCAACCCACGGCCATATAGGACCTACAGGCGATGTTCTTGAGTGGATATATGTCGATCTGAGCACAGCTGGGCGCCGTAAATACAGCATGGGGGTAGCTCTGATACCAGCCAGATGCAACCCACGGCCATATAAGACCTACAGGCGATGTTCTTGAGTCGATATATGTCGATCTGAGCACAGCTGGGCCACGTATATACAGTATGGGGGTAGCTGTGATACCAGCCAGCTGCAACTTACGGCTATATAGGACCTACAGGCGATGTTCTTGAGTCGATCTGAGCACAGCTGGGCCCCGTATATACAGCATGGGGGGTAGCTGTGATACCAGCCAGATGCAACCCAGAATCATATAGGACCTACAGGCGATGTTCTTGAGTGGATATATGTCGATCTGAGCACAGCTGGGCGCCGTATATACAGCATGGGGGTTGATCTGATACCAGCCAGATGCAACCCACGGCCATATAGGACCTACAGGCGATGTTCTTGAATCGATATATGTCGATCTGAGCACAGCTGGGCCACGTATATACAGCATGGGGGTAGCTGTGATACCAGCCAGCTAAAACCCCCGGCTATATAGGACCTACAGACGATGTTCTTGAGTCGATATATGTCGATCTGAGCACAGCTGGGCCCCGTATATACAGCATGGGGGTAGCTCTGATACCAGCCAGATACAACCCACGGCCATATAGGACCTACAGGCGATGTTCTTGAGTGGATATATGTCGATCTGAGCACAGGTGGGCGCCGTATATACAGCATGGGGGTAGCTCTGATACCAGCCAGATGCAACCCACGGCCATATAGGACCTACAGGCGATGTTCTTGAATCGATATATGTCGATCTGAGCACAGCTGGGCCACGTATATACAGCATGGGGGTAGCTGTGATACCAGCCAGCTGCAACCCACGGCTATATAGGACATACAGGCGATGTTCTTGAGTCGATATATGTCGATCTGAGCACAGCTGGGCCCCGTATATATAGCATGGGGGTAGCTCTGATACCAGCTAGATGCAACCCACGGCCATATAGGACCTACAGGCGATGTTCTTGAGTGCATATATGTCAATCTGAGCACAGCTGGGCGCCGTATGTACAGCATGGTGGCAGCTCTGATACCAGCCAGATGCAACCCACGGCCATATAGGACCTACAGGCGATGTTCTTGAGTCGATATATGTCGATCTGTGTACAGCTTGGCCACGTATATACAGCATGGGAGTAGCTGTGATACAAGCCAGCTGAAACCCCCGGCTATATAGGACCTACAGGCGATGTTCTTGAGTCGATATATGTCGATCTGAGCACAGCTGGGCCCCGTATATACAGCATGGGGGTAGCTCTGATACCAGCCAGATGCAACCCACAGCCATATAGGACCTACAGGCGATGTTCTTGAGTGGATATATGTCGATCTGAGCACAGCTGGGCGCCGTATATACAGCATGGGGGTTGATCTGATACCAGCCAGATGCAACCCACGGCCATATAGGACCTACAGGCGATGTTCTTGAATCGATATATGTCGATCTGAGCACAGCTGGGCCACGTATATACAGCATGGGGGTAGCTGTGATACCAGCCAGCTGCAACCCACGGCTATATAGGACCTACAGGCGATGTTCTTGAGTCGATATATGTCGATCTGAGCACAGCTGGGCCCCGTATATACAGCATGGGGGTATCTCTGATACCAGCCAGATGCAACCCACGGCAATATAGGACCTACAGGCGATGTTCTTGAGTGAATATATGTCGACCTGAGCACAGCTGGGCGCCGTAAATACAGCATGGGGGTAGCACTGATACCATTCAGATGCAACCCACGGCCATATAGGACCTACAGGCGATGTTCTTGAGTCGATATATGTCGATCTGAGCACAGCTGGGCCACGTATATACAGCATGGTGGTAGCTCTGATACCAGCCAGATGCAACCCACGGCCATATGGTACCTACAGGCGATGTTCTTGAGTGGATATATGTCGATCTGAGCACAGCTGGGCGCCGTATATACAGCATGGGGTTAGCTCTGATACCAGCCAGATGCAACCCACGGCCATATAGGACCTACAGGCGATGTTCTTAAGTCGATATATGTCGATCTGAGCACAGCTGGGCCACGTATATACAGCATGGGGGTAGCTGTGATACCAGCCAGCTGCAACCCACGGCTATATAGCACCTACAGGCGATGTTCTTGAGTCGATATATGTCGATCTGAGCAGAGCTGGGCCCCGTATATAAGCATGGGGGTAGCTCTGATACCAGCCAGATGCAACCCACGGCCATATAGGACCTACAGGCGATGTTCTTGAGTGGATATATGTCGATATGAGCACAGCTGGGCGCCGTATATACAGCAGGGGGGTAGCTCTGATACCAGCCAGATGCAACCCACGGCCATATAGGACCTACAGGCGATGTTCTTGAGTCGATATATGTCGATCTGAGTACAGCTGGGCCACGTATATACAGCATGGGGGTAGCTGTGATACCAGCCAGCTGAAACCCCCGGCTATATAGGACCTACAGGCGATGTTCTTGAGTCGATATATGTCGATCTGAGCACAGCTGGGCCCCGTATATACAGCATGGGGGTAGCTCTGATACCAGCCAGATGCAACCCACGGCCACATAGGACCTACAGGCGATTCTTGAGTGTATATATGTCGATCTGAGCACAGCTGGGCGCCGTATATACAGCATGGGGGTAGCTGTGATACCAGCCAGCTGCAATCCACGGCTATGTAGGACAATCAGTCGATGTTCTTGAGTCGATATATGTCGATCTGAGAACAGCTGGGCCCCGTATATACAGCATGGGGGTAGCTCTGATACCAGCCAGATGCAACCCAAGGCCAAATAGAACCTACAGGCGATGTTCTTGAGTGGATATATGTCGATCTGAGCACAGCTGGGCGCCGTATATACAGCATGGGGGTAGCTCTGATACCAGCCAGATGCAACCCACGGCCATACAGGACCTACAGGCGATGTTGTTGAGTCGATATATGTCGATCTGAGCACAGCTGGGCCACGTATATACAGCATGGGGGTAGCTGTGATACCAGCCAGCTGCAACCCACGCCTATATAGGACCTACAGGCGATGTTCTTGAGTCGATATATGTCGATCTGAGCACAGCTGGGCCCCGTATATACAGCATGGGGGTAGCTCTAATACCAGCCAGATGCAACCCACGGCCATATAGGACCTGCAGGTGATGTTCTTGAGTGGATATATGTCGATCTGAGCACAGCTGGGTGCCGTATATACAGCATGGGGGTAGCTCTGATAACAGCCAGATGCAACCCACGGCCATATAGGACCTACAGGCGATGTTCTTGAGTCGATATATGTCGATCTGAGTACAGCTGGGCCTCGTATATACAGCATAGGGGTAGCTGTGATACCAGCCAGCTGCAACCCACGGCTATATAGGACCTACAAGCGATGTTCTTGAGTCGATCTGAGCACAGCTGGGCCCCGTATATACAGCATGGTGGTAGCTCTGATACCAGCCAGATGCAACCCACGGCCATATAGGACCTACAGGCGATGTTCTTGAGTGGATATATGTCGATCTGAGCACAGCTGGGCGCCGTATATACAGCATGGGGGTAGCTCTGATACCATTCAGATGCAACCCACGGCCATATAGGACCTACAGGCGATATTCTTGAGTCGATATATGTCGATCTGAGCACAGCTGGGCCACGTATATACAGCATGGGGGTAGCTGTGATACCAGCCAGCTGAAACCCACGGCTATATAGGACCTACAGGCGATGTTCTTGAGTCGATATATGTCGATCTGAGCACAGCTGGGCCCCGTATATACAGCATGGGGGTAGCTCTGATACCAGCCAGATTCAACCCAGGCCATATAGGACCTACAGGCGATGTTCTTGAGTGGATATATGTCGATCTGAGCACAGCTGGGCGTCCTATATACATCATGGGGTTAGCTCTGATACCAGCCAGATGCAACCCACGGCCATATAGGACCTACAGGCGATGTTCTTGAGTTGATATATGTCGATCTGAGCACAGCTGGGCCACGTATATACAGCATGGGGGTAGCTGTGATACCAGCCAGCTGCAACCCACGGCTATATAGGACCTACAGGCGATGTTCTTGAGTCGATATATGTCGATCTGAGCACAGCTGGGCCCCGTATATACAGCATGGGGGTAGCTCTGATACCAGCCAGATGCAACACACGGCCATATAGGACCTACAGGCGATGTTCTTGAGTGGATATATGTCGATCTGAGCACAGCTGGGCGCCGTATGTACAGCATGGGGGTAGTTCTGATACCAGCCAGATGCAACCCACGGCCATATAGGACCTACAGGCGATGTTCTTGAGACGATATATGTCGATCTGAGTACAGCTAGGCCACGTATATACAGCATGGGGGTAGCTGTGATACCAGCCAGCTAAAACCCCCGGCTATATAGGACCTACAGACGATGTTCTTGAGTCGATATATGTCGATCTGAGCACAGCTGGGCCCCGTATATACAGCATGGGGGTAGCTCTGATACCAGTCAGATGCAACCAACGGCCATATAGGACCTACAGGCGATGTTCTTGAGTGGATATATGTCGATCTGAGCAAAGGTGGGCGCCGTATATACAGCATGG
Source organism: Lordithon lunulatus (assembly GCA_963942505.1). Lineage (NCBI taxonomy): Eukaryota > Metazoa > Arthropoda > Insecta > Coleoptera > Staphylinidae > Lordithon > Lordithon lunulatus. The sequence continues at coordinate 22,602,869 of OZ012673.1, forward strand.
GGGTAGCTCTGATACCAGCCAGATGCAACCCACGGCCATATAGGACCTACAGGCGATGTTCTTGAATCGATATATGTCGATCTGAGCACAGCTGGGCCACGTATATACAGCATGGGGGTAGCTGTCATACCAGCCAGCTGCTACCCACGGCTATATAGGACCTACAGGCGATGTTCTTGATTCGATATGTGTCGATCTGAGCACAGCTGGGCCCCGTATATACAGCATGGGGGTAGCTCTGATTCTAGCCAGATGCAACCCACGGCCATATAAGACCTACAGGCGATGTTCTTGAGTGAATATATGTCGATCTGAGCACAGCTGGGCGCCGTATATACAGCATGGGGGTAGCTCTGATACCAACCAGATGCAACCCACGGCCATATAGGACCTACAGGCGATGTTCTTGAATCGATATATGTCGATCTGAGCACAGCTGGGCCACGTATATACAGCATGGGGGTAGCTGTGATACCAGCCAGCTGCAACCCACGGCTATATAGGACCTACAGGCGATGCTCTTGATTCGATATATGTCGATCTGAGCACAGCTGGGCCCCGTATATACAGCATGGAGGTAGCTCTGATACCAGCCAGATGCAACCCACGGCCATATAGGACCTACAGGCGATGTTCTTGAGTCGATATATGTCGATCTGAGCACAGCTGGGCCACGTATATACAGCATGGGGGTAGCTGTGATACCAGCCAGCTGCAACCCACGGCTAAATAGGACCTACAGGCGATGTTCTTGAGTCGATATATGTCGATCTGAGCACAGCTGGGCCACGTATATACAGCATGGGGGTAGTTGTGATACCAGCCAGCTGCAACCCACGGCTATATAGGACCTACAGGCGATGTTCTTGAGTCGATATATGTCGATCTGAGCACAGCTGGGCCCCGTATATACAGCATGGGGTAGCTCTGATACCAGCCAGATGCAACCCACGGCCATATAGGACCTACAGGCGATGTTCTTGAGTGGATATATGTCGATCTGAGCACAGCTGGGCGCCGTAAATACAGCATGGGGGTAGCTCTGATACCAGCCAGATGCAACCCACGGTCATATAAGACATACAGGCGATGTTCTTGAGTCGATATATGTCGATCTGAGCACAGCTGGGCCACGTATATACAGCATGGTTGTAGCTGTGATACCAGCCGCCAGCTGCAACTTACGGCTATATAGGACCTACAGGCGATGTTCTTGAGTCGATCTGAGCACAGCTGGGCCCCGTATATACAGCATGGGGGGTAGCTGTGATACCAGCCAGATGCAAACCACAATCATATAGGACCTACAGGCGATGTTCTTGAGTGGATATATGTCGATCTGAGCACAGCTGGGCGCCGTATATACAGCATGGAGGTAGCTCTGATACCAGCCAGATGCAACCCACGGCCATATAGGAACTACAGGCGATGTTCTTGAGTGGATATATGTCAATCTGAGCATAGCTGGGCCACGTATATACAGCATGGGGGTAGCTGTGATACCAGCCAGCTGAAACCCACGGCTATATAGGACCTACAGGCGATGTTCTTGAGTCGATCTGAGCACAGCCGGGCCCCGTATATACAGCATGGGGGTAGCTCTGATACCAGCCAGATGCAATCAACGGCCATATAGGACCTACAGGCGATGTTCTTGAGTGGATATATGTCGATCTGAGCACAGCTGGGCGCCGTATATACAGCATGGGGGTAGATCTGATACCAGCCAGATGCAACCCACGGCCATATAGGACCCACAGGCGATGTTCTTGAATCGATATATGTCGTTCTGAGCACAGCTGGGCCACGTATATACAGCATGGGGGTAGCTGTGATACCAGCCAGCTGCAACCCACGGCTATATAGGACCTATAGGCGATGTTCTTGAGTCGATATATGTCGATCTGAGCACAGCTGGGCCCCGTATATACAGCATGGGGGTAGCTCTGATACCAGCCAGATTCAACCCACGGCCATATAGGACCTACAGGCGATGTTCTTGAGTGGATATATATCGATCTGAGCACAGCTGGGCGCCGTATATACAGCATCGGGGTAGCTCTGATACCATTCAGATGCAACCCACGGCCATATAGGACCTACAGGCGATGTTCTTGAGTAGATATATGTCGATCTGAGCACAGCTCGGCGCCGTAAATACAGCATGGGGGTAGCTCTGATACCAGCCAGATGCAACCCACGGCCATATAGGACCTACAGGCGATGTTCTTGAGTGGATATATGTCGATCTGAGCACAGCTGGGCGCCGTATATACAGCATGGGGGTAGCTCTGATACCAGCCAGATGCAACCCACGGCCATATAGGACCTACAGGCGATGTTCTTGAGTCGATATATGTCGATCTGAGCACAGCTGGGCCACGTATATACAGCATGGGGGTAGCTGTGATACCAGCCAGCTGCAACCCACGGCTAAATAGGACCTACAGGCGATGTTCTTGAGTCGATATAGGTCGATCTGAGCACAGCTCGGCGCCGTAAATACAGCATGGGGGTAGCTCTGATACCAGCCAGATGCAACCCACGGCCATATAGGACCTACAGGCGATGTTCTTGAGTGGATATATGTCGATCTGAGCACAGCTGGGCGCCGTATATACAGCATGGGGGTAGCTCTGATACCAGCCAGATGCAACCCACGGCCATATAGGACCTACAGACGATGTTCTTGAGTCGATATATGTCGATCTGAGCACAGCTGGGCGCCGTATATACAGCATGGGGGTAGCTCTGATACCAACCAGATGCAACCCACGGCCATATAGGACCTACAGGCGATGTTCTTGAATCGATATATGTCGATCTGAGCACAGCTGGGCCACGTATATACAGCATGGGGGTAGCTGTGATACCAGCCAGCTGCAACCCACGGCTATATAGGACCTACAGGCGATGTTCTTGATTCGATATATGTCGATCTGAGCACAGCTGAGCCCCGTATATACAGCATGGAGGTAGCTCTGATACCAGCCAGATGCAACCCACGGCCATATAGGACCTACAGGCGATGTTCTTGAGTCGATATATGTCGATCTGAGCACAGCTGGGCCACGTATATACAGCATGGGGGGTAGCTGTGATACCAGCCAGCTGCAACCCACGGCTAAATAGGACCTACAGGCGATGTTCTTGAGTCGATATATGTCGATCTGAGCACAGCTGGGCCACGTATATACAGCATGGGGGTAGTTGTGATACCAGCCAGCTGCAACCCACGGCTATATAGGAGCTACAGGCGATGTTCTTGAGTCGATATATGTCGATCTGAGCACAGCTGGGCCCCGTATATACAGCATGGGGGTAGCTCTGATACCAGCCAGATGCAACCCACGGCCATATAGGACCTACAGGCGATGTTCTTGAGTGGATATATGTCGATCTGAGCACAGCTGGGCACCGTAAATACAGCATGGGGGTAGCTCTGATACCAGCCAGATGCAACCCACGGCCATATAAGACCTACAGGCGATGTTCTTGAGTCGATATATGTCGATCTGAGCACAGCTGGGCCACGTATATACAGCATGGGGGTAGCTGTGATACCAGCCAGCTGCAACCCACGGCTATATAGGACATACAGGCGATGTTCTTGAGTCGATATATGTCGATCTGAGCACAGCTGGGCCCCGTATATACAGCATGGGGGTAGCTCTGATACCAGCTAGATGCAACCCACGGCCATATAGGACCTACAGGCGATGTTCTTGAGTGCATATATGTCAATCTGAGCACAGCTGGGCGCCGTATGTACAGCATGGTGGCAGCTCTGATACCAGCCAGATGCAACCCACGACCATATAGGACCTACAGGCGATGTTCTTGAGTCGATATATGTCGATCTGTGTACAGCTTGGCCACGTATATACAGCATGGGAGTAGCTGTGATACCAGCCAGCTGAAACCCCCGGCTATATAGGACCTACAGGCGATGTTCTTGAGTCGATATATGTCGATCTGAGCACAGCTGGGCCCCGTATATACAGCATGGGGGTAGGTCTGATACCAGCCAGATGCAACCCACGGCCATATAGGACCTACAGGCGATGTTCTTGAGTGGATATATGTCGATCTGAGCACAGCTGGGCGCCGTATATACAGCATGGGGGTTGATCTGATACCAGCCAGATGCAACCCACGGCCATATAGGACCTACAGGCGATGTTCTTGAATCGATATATGTCGATCTGAGCACAGCTGGGCCACGTATATACAGCATGGGGGTAGCTGTGATACCAGCCAGCTGCAACCCACGGCTATATAGGACCTACAGGCGATGTTCTTGAGTCGATATATGTCGATCTGAGCACAGCTGGGCCCCGTATATACAGCATGGGGGTATCTCTGATACCAGCCAGATGCAACCCACGGCAATATAGGACCTACAGGCGATGTTCTTGAGTGAATATATGTCGACCTGAGCACAGCTGGGCGCCGTAAATACAGCATGGGGGTAGCACTGATACCATTCAGATGCAACCCACGGCCATATAGGACCTACAGGCGATGTTCTTGAGTCGATATATGTCGATCTGAGCACAGCTGGGCCACGTATATACAGCATGGTGGTAGCTCTGATACCAGCCAGATGCAACCCACGGCCATATGGTACCTACAGGCGATGTTCTTGAGTGGATATATGTCGATCTGAGCACAGCTGGGCGCCGTATATACAGCATGGGGTTAGCTCTGATACCAGCCAGATGCAACCCACGGCCATATAGGACCTACAGGCGATGTTCTTAAGTCGATATATGTCGATCTGAGCACAGCTGGGCCACGTATATACAGCATGGGGGTAGCTGTGATACCAGCCAGCTGCAACCCACGGCTATATAGCACCTACAGGCGATGTTCTTGAGTCGATATATGTCGATCTGAGCAGAGCTGGGCCCCGTATATAAGCATGGGGGTAGCTCTGATACCAGCCAGATGCAACCCACGGCCATATAGGACCTACAGGCGATGTTCTTGAGTGGATATATGTCGATATGAGCACAGCTGGGCGCCGTATATACAGCAGGGGGGTAGCTCTGATACCAGCCAGATGCAACCCACGGCCATATAGGACCTACAGGCGATGTTCTTGAGTCGATATATGTCGATCTGAGTACAGCTGGGCCACGTATATACAGCATGGGGGTAGCTGTGATACCAGCCAGCTGAAACCCCCGGCTATATAGGACCTACAGGCGATGTTCTTGAGTCGATATATGTCGATCTGAGCACAGCTGGGCCCCGTATATACAGCATGGGGGTAGCTCTGATACCAGCCAGATGCAACCCACGGCCACATAGGACCTACAGGCGATGTTCTTGAGTGGATATATGTCGATCTGAGCACAGCTGGGCGCCGTATATACAGCATGGGGGTAGCTCTGATACCAGCCAGATGCAACCCACGGCCATATAGGACCTACAGACGATGTTCTTGAGTCGATATATGTCGATCTGAGCACAGCTGGGCGCCGTATATACAGCATGGGGGTAGCTCTGATACCAACCAGATGCAACCCACGGCCATATAGGACCTACAGGCGATGTTCTTGAATCGATATATGTCGATCTGAGCACAGCTGGGCCACGTATATACAGCATGGGGGTAGCTGTGATACCAGCCAGCTGCAACCCACGGCTATATAGGACCTACAGGCGATGTTCTTGATTCGATATATGTCGATCTGAGCACAGCTGAGCCCCGTATATACAGCATGGAGGTAGCTCTGATACCAGCCAGATGCAATCCACGGCCATATAGGATCTACAGGCGATGTTCTTGAGTCGATATATGTCGATCTGAGCACAGCTGGGCCACGTATATACAGCATGGGGGGTAGCTGTGATACCAGCCAGCTGCAACCCACGGCTAAATAGGACCTACAGGCGATGTTCTTGAGTCGATATATGTCGATCTGAGCACAGCTGGGCCACGTATATACAGCATGGGGGTAGTTGTGATACCAGCCAGCTGCAACCCACGGCTATATAGGAGCTACAGGCGATGTTCTTGAGTAGATATATGTCGATCTGAGCACAGCTCGGCGCCGTAAATACAGCATGGGGGTAGCTCTGATACCAGCCAGATGCAACCCACGGCCATAAAGGACCTACAGGCGATGTTCTTGAGTGGATATATGTCGATCTGAGCACAGCTGGGCGCCGTATATACAGCATGGGGGTAGCTCTGATACCAGCCAGATGCAACCCACGGCCATATAGGACCTACAGGCGATGTTCTTGAGTCGATATATGTCGATCTGAGCACAGCTGGGCCACGTATATACAGCATGGGGGTAGCTGTGATACCAGCCAGCTGCAACCCACGGCTAAATAGGACCTACAGGCGATGTTCTTGAGTCGATATAGGTCGATCTGAGCACAGCTCGGCGCCGTAAATACAGCATGGGGGTAGCTCTGATACCAGCCAGATGCAACCCACGGCCATATAGGACCTACAGGCGATGTTCTTGAGTGGATATATGTCGATCTGAGCACAGCTGGGCGCCGTATATACAGCATGGGCGTAGCTCTGATACCAGCCAGATGCAACCCACGGCCATATAGGACCTACAGACGATGTTCTTGAGTCGATATATGTCGATCTGAGCACAGCTGGGCGCCGTATATACAGCATGGGGGTAGCTCTGATACCAACCAGATGCAACCCACGGCCATATAGGACCTACAGGCGATGTTCTTGAATCGATATATGTCGATCTGAGCACAGCTGGGCCACGTATATACAGCATGGGGGTAGCTGTGATACCAGCCAGCTGCAACCCACGGCTATATAGGACCTACAGGCGATGTTCTTGATTCGATATATGTCGATCTGAGCACAGCTGAGCCCCGTATATACAGCATGGAGGTAGCTCTGATACCAGCCAGATGCAACCCACGGCCATATAGGACCTACAGGCGATGTTCTTGAGTCGATATATGTCGATCTGAGCACAGCTGGGCCACGTATATACAGCATGGGGAGTAGCTGTGATACCAGCCAGCTGCAACCCACGGCTAAATAGGACCTACAGGCGATGTTCTTGAGTCGATATATGTCGATCTGAGCACAGCTGGGCCACGTATATACAGCATGGGGGTAGTTGTGATACCAGCCAGCTGCAACCCACGGCTATATAGGAGCTACAGGCGATGTTCTTGAGTCGATATATGTCGATCTGAGCACAGCTGGGCCCCGTATATACAGCATGGGGGTAGCTCTGATACCAGCCAGATGCAACCCACGGCCATATAGGACCTACAGGCGATGTTCTTGAGTGGATATATGTCGATCTGAGCACAGCTGGGCGCCGTAAATACAGCATGGGGGTAGCTCTGATACCAGCCAGATGCAACCCACGGCCATATAAGACCTACAGGCGATGTTCTTGAGTCGATATATGTCGATCTGAGCACAGCTGGGCCACGTATATACAGCATGGGGGTAGCTGTGATACCAGCCAGCTGCAACCCACGGCTATATAGGACATACAGGCGATGTTCTTGAGTCGATATATGTCGATCTGAGCACAGCTGGGCCCCGTATGTACAGCATGGGGGTAGCTCTGATACCAGCTAGATGCAACCCACGGCCATATAGGACCTACAGGCGATGTTCTTGAATGCATATATGTCAATCTGAGCACAGCTGGGCGCCGTATGTACAGCATGGTGGCAGCTCTGATACCAACCAGATGCAACCCACGGCCATATAGGACCTACAGGCGATGTTCTTGAGTCGATATATGTCGATCTGTGTACAGCTTGGCCACGTATATACAGCATGGGAGTAGCTGTGATACCAGCCAGCTGAAACCCCCGGCTATATAGGACCTACAGGCGATGTTCTTGAGTCGATATATGTCGATCTGAGCACAGCTGGGCCCCGTATATACAGCATGGGGGTAGGTCTGATACCAGCCAGATGCAACCCACGGCCATATAGGACCTACAGGCGATGTTCTTGAGTGGATATATGTCGATCTGAGCACAGCTGGGCGCCGTATATACAGCATGGGGGTTGATCTGATACCAGCCAGATGCAACCCACGGCAATATAGGACCTACAGGCGATGTTCTTGAGTGAATATATGTCGACCTGAGCACAGCTGGGCGCCGTAAATACAGCATGGGGGTAGCACTGATACCATTCAGATGCAACCCACGGCCATATAGGACCTACAGGCGATGTTCTTGAGTCGATATATGTCGATCTGAGCACAGCTGGGCCACGTATATACAGCATGGTGGTAGCTCTGATACCAGCCAGATGCAACCCACGGCCATATGGTACCTACAGGCGATGTTCTTGAGTGGATATATGTCGATCTGAGCACAGCTGGGCGCCGTATATACAGCATGGGGTTAGCTCTGATACCAGCCAGATGCAACCCACGGCCATATAGGACCTACAGGCGATGTTCTTAAGTCGATATATGTCGATCTGAGCACAGCTGGGCCACGTATATACAGCATGGGGGTAGCTGTGATACCAGCCAGCTGCAACCCACGGCTATATAGCACCTACAGGCGATGTTCTTGAGTCGATATATGTCGATCTGAGCAGAGCTGGGCCCCGTATATAAGCATGGGGGTAGCTCTGATACCAGCCAGATGCAACCCACGGCCATATAGGACCTACAGGCGATGTTCTTGAGTGGATATATGTCGATATGAGCACAGCTGGGCGCCGTATATACAGCAGGGGGGTAGCTCTGATACCAGCCAGATGCAACCCACGGCCATATAGGACCTACAGGCGATGTTCTTGAGTCGATATATGTCGATCTGAGTACAGCTGGGCCACGTATATACAGCATGGGGGTAGCTGTGATACCAGCCAGCTGAAACCCCCGGCTATATAGGACCTACAGGCGATGTTCTTGAGTCGATATATGTCGATCTGAGCACAGCTGGGCCCCGTATATACAGCATGGGGGTAGCTCTGATACCAGCCAGATGCAACCCACGGCCACATAGGACCTACAGGCGATTCTTGAGTGTATATATGTCGATCTGAGCACAGCTGGGCGCCGTATATACAGCATGGGGGTAGCTGTGATACCAGCCAGCTGCAATCCACGGCTATGTAGGACAATCAGTCGATGTTCTTGAGTCGATATATGTCGATCTGAGAACAGCTGGGCCCCGTATATACAGCATGGGGGTAGCTCTGATACCAGCCAGATGCAACCCAAGGCCAAATAGAACCTACAGGCGATGTTCTTGAGTGGATATATGTCGATCTGACCACAGCTGGGCGCCGTATATACAGCATGGGGGTAGCTCTGATACCAGCCAGATGCAACCCACGGCCATACAGGACCTACAGGCGATGTTGTTGAGTCGATATATGTCGATCTGAGCACAGCTGGGCCACGTATATACAGCATGGGGGTAGCTGTGATACCAGCCAGCTGCAACCCACGCCTATATAGGACCTACAGGCGATGTTCTTGAGTCGATATATGTCGATCTGAGCACAGCTGGGCCCCGTATATACAGCATGGGGGTAGCTCTAATACCAGCCAGATGCAACCCACGGCCATATAGGACCTACAGGTGATGTTCTTGAGTGGATATATGTCGATCTGAGCACAGCTGGGTGCCGTATATACAGCATGGGGGTAGCTCTCTTAACAGCCAGATGCAACCCACGGCCATATAGGACCTACAGGCGATGTTCTTGAGTCGATATATGTCGATCTGAGTACAGCTGGGCCTCGTATATACAGCATGGGGGTAGCTGTGATACCAGCCAGCTGCAACCCACGGCCATATAGGACCTACAGGCGATGTTCTTGAGACGATATATGTCGATCTGAGTACAGCTGGGCCTCTTATATACAGCATAGGGGTAGCTGTGATACCAGCCAGCTGCAACCCACGGCTATATAGGACCTACAAGCGATGTTCTTGAGTCGATCTGAGCACAGCTGGGCCCCGTATATACAGCATGGGGGTAGCTCTGATACCAGCCAGATGCAACCCACGGCCATATAGGACCTACAGGCGATGTTCTTGAGTGGATATATGTCGATCTGAGCACAGCTGGGCGCCGTATATACAGCATGGGGGTAGCTCTGATACCATTCAGATGCAACCCACGGCCATATAGGACCTACAGGCGATGTTCTTGAGTCGATATATGTCGATCTGAGTACAGCTGGGCCTCGTATATACAGCATGGGGGTAGCTGTGATACCAGCCAGCTGCAACCCACGGCCATATAGGACCTACAGGCGATGTTCTTGAGACGATATATGTCGATCTGAGTACAGCTGGGCCTCGTATATACAGCATAGGGGTAGCTGTGATACCAGCCAGCTGCAACCCACGGCTATATAGGACCTACAAGCGATGTTCTTGAGTCGATCTGAGCACAGCTGGGCCCCGTATATACAGCATGGGGGTAGCTCTGATACCAGCCAGATGCAACCCACGGCCATATAAGACCTACAGGCGATGTTCTTGAGTGGATATATGTCGATCTGAGCACAGCTGGGCGCCGTATATACAGCATGGGGGTAGCTCTGATACCATTCAGATGCAACCCACGGCCATATAGGACCTACAGGCGATATTCTTGAGTCGATATATGTCGATCTGAGCACAGCTGGGCCACGTATATACAGCATGGGGGTAGCTGTGATACCAGCCAGCTGAAACCCACGGCTATATAGGACCTACAGGCGATGTTCTTGAGTCGATATATGTCGATCTGAGCACAGCTGGGCCCCGTATATACAGCATGGGGGTAGCTCTGATACCAGCCAGATTCAACCCAGGCCATATAGGACCTACAGGCGATGTTCTTTAGTGGATATATGTCGATCTGAGCACAGCTGGGCGTCCTATATACATCATGGGGTTAGCTCTGATACCAGCCAGATGCAACCCACGGCCATATAGGACCTACAGGCGATGTTCTTGAGTTGATATATGTCGATCTGAGCACAGCTGGGCCACGTATATACAGCATGGGGGTAGCTGTGATACCAGCCAGCTGCAACCCACGGCTATATAGGACCTACAGGCGATGTTCTTGAGTCGATATATGTCGATCTGAGCACAGCTGGGCCCCGTATATACAGCATGGGGGTAGCTCTGATACCAGCCAGATGCAACACACGGCCATATAGGACCTACAGGCGATGTTCTTGAGTGGATATATGTCGATCTGAGCACAGCTGGGCGCCGTATGTACAGCATGGGGGTAGTTCTGATACCAGCCAGATGCAACCCACGGCCATATAGGACCTACAGGCGATGTTCTTGAGACGATATATGTCGATCTGAGTACAGCTAGGCCACGTATATACAGCATGGGGGTAGCTGTGATACCAGCCAGCTAAAACCCCCGGCTATATAGGACCTACAGACGATGTTCTTGAGTCGATATATGTCGATCTGAGCACAGCTGGGCCCCGTATATACAGCATGGGGGTAGCTCTGATACCAGCCAGATGCAACCCACGGCCATATAGGACCTACAGGCGATGTTCTTGAGTGGATATATGTCGATCTGAGCAAAGGTGGGCGCCGTATATACAGCATGGGGGTAGCTCTGATACCAGCCAGATGCAACCCACGGCCATATAGGACCTACAGGCGATGTTCTTGAATCGATATATGTCGATCTGAGCACAGCTGGGCCACGTATATACAGCATGGGGGTAGCTGTCATACCAGCCAGCTGCAACCCACGGCTATATAGGACCTACAGGCGATGTTCTTGATTCGATATGTGTCGATCTGAGCACAGCTGGGCCCCGTATATACAGCATGGGGGTAGCTCTGATTCTAGCCAGATGCAACCCACGGCCATATAAGACCTACAGGCGATGTTCTTGAGTGAATATATGTCGATCTGAGCACAGCTGGGCGCCGTATATACAGCATGGGGGTAGCTCTGATACCAACCAGATGCAACCCACGGCCATATAGGACCTACAGGCGATGTTCTTGAATCGATATATGTCGATCTGAGCACAGCTGGGCCACGTATATACAGCATGGGGGTAGCTGTGATACCAGCCAGCTGCAACCCACGGCTATATAGGACCTACAGGCGATGTTCTTGATTCGATATATGTCGATCTGAGCACAGCTGGGCCCCGTATATACAGCATGGAGGTAGCTCTGATACCAGCCAGATGCAACCCACGGCCATATAGGACCTACAGGCGATGTTCTTGAGTCGATATATGTCGATCTGAGCACAGCTGGGCCACGTATATACAGCATGGGGGTAGCTGTGATACCAGCCAGCTGCAACCCACGGCTAAATAGGACCTACAGGCGATGTTCTTGAGTCGATATATGTCGATCTGAGCACAGCTGGGCCACGTATATACAGCATGGGGGTAGTTGTGATACCAGCCAGCTGCAACCCACGGCTCTATAGGACCTACAGGCGATGTTCTTGAGTCGATATATGTCGATCTGAGCACAGCTGGGCCCCGTATATACAGCATGGGGTAGCTCTGATACCAGCCAGATGCAACCCACGGCCATATAGGACCTACAGGCGATGTTCTTGAGTGGATATATGTCGATCTGAGCACAGCTGGGCGCCGTAAATACAGCATGGGGGTAGCTCTGATACCAGCCAGATGCAACCCACGGTCATATAAGACATACAGGCGATGTTCTTGAGTCGATATATGTCGATCTGAGCACAGCTGGGCCACGTATATACAGCATGGTTGTAGCTGTGATACCAGCCGCCAGCTGCAACTTACGGCTATATAGGACCTACAGGCGATGTTCTTGAGTCGATCTGAGCACAGCTGGGCCCCGTATATACAGCATGGGGGGTAGCTGTGATACCAGCCAGATGCAACCCACAATCATATAGGACCTACAGGCGATGTTCTTGAGTGGATATATGTCGATCTGAGCACAGCTGGGCGCCGTATATACAGCATGGAGGTAGCTCTGATACCAGCCAGATGCAACCCACGGCCATATAGGAACTACAGGCGATGTTCTTGAGTGGATATATGTCAATCTGAGCATAGCTGGGCCACGTATATACAGCATGGGGGTAGCTGTGATACCAGCCAGCTGAAACCCACGGCTATATAGGACCTACAGGCGATGTTCTTGAGTCGATCTGAGCACAGCCGGGCCCCGTATATACAGCATGGGGGTAGCTCTGATACCAGCCAGATGCAATCAACGGCCATACAGGACCTACAGGCGATGTTCTTGAGTGGATATATGTCGATCTGAGCACAGCTGGGCGCTGTATATACAGCATGGAGGTAGATCTGATACCAGCCAGATGCAACCCACGGCCATATAGGACCCACAGGCGATGTTCTTGAATCGATATATGTCGTTCTGAGCACAGCTGGGCCACGTATATACAGCATGGGGGTAGCTGTGATACCAGCCAGCTGCAACCCACGGCTATATAGGACCTATAGGCGATGTTCTTGAGTCGATATATGTCGATCTGAGCACAGCTGGGCCCCGTATATACAGCATGGGGGTAGCTCTGATACCAGCCAGATTCAACCCACGGCCATATAGGACCTACAGGCGATGTTCTTGAGTGGATATATATCGATCTGAGCACAGCTGGGCGCCGTATATACAGCATCGGGGTAGCTCTGATACCATTCAGATGCAACCCACGGCCATATAGGACCTACAGGCGATGTTCTTGAGTAGATATATGTCGATCTGAGCACAGCTCGGCGCCGTAAATACAGCATGGGGGTAGCTCTGATACCAGCCAGATGCAACCCACGGCCATATAGGACCTACAGGCGATGTTCTTGAGTGGATATATGTCGATCTGAGCACAGCTGGGCGCCGTATATACAGCATGGGGGTAGCTCTGATACCAGCCAGATGCAACCCACGGCCATATAGGACCTACAGGCGATGTTCTTGAGTCGATATATGTCGATCTGAGCACAGCTGGGCCACGTATATACAGCATGGGGGTAGCTGTGATACCAGCCAGCTGCAACCCACGGCTAAATAGGACCTACAGGCGATGTTCTTGAGTCGATATAGGTCGATCTGAGCACAGCTCGGCGCCGTAAATACAGCATGGGGGTAGCTCTGATACCAGCCAGATGCAACCCACGGGCATATAGGACCTACAGGCGATGTTCTTGAGTGGATATATGTCGATCTGAGCACAGCTGGGCGCCGTATATACAGCATGGGGGTAGCTCTGATACCAGCCAGATGCAACCCACGGCCATATAGGACCTACAGACGATGTTCTTGAGTCGATATATGTCGATCTGAGCACAGCTGGGCGCCGTATATACAGCATGGGGGTAGCTCTGATACCAACCAGATGCAACCCACGGCCATATAGGACCTACAGGCGATGTTCTTGAATCGATATATGTCGATCTGAGCACAGCTGGGCCACGTATATACAGCATGGGGGTAGCTGTGATACCAGCCAGCTGCAACCCACGGCTATATAGGACCTACAGGCGATGTTCTTGATTCGATATATGTCGATCTGAGCACAGCTGAGCCCCGTATATACAGCATGGAGGTAGCTCTGATACCAGCCAGATGCAACCCACGGCCATATAGGACCTACAGGCGATGTTCTTGAGTCGATATATGTCGATCTGAGCACAGCTAGGCCACGTATATACAGCATGGGGGGTAGCTGTGATACCAGCCAGCTGCAACCCACGGCTAAATAGGACCTACAGGCGATATTCTTGAGTCGATATATGTCGATCTGAGCACAGCTGGGCCACGTATATACAGCATGGGGGTAGTTGTGATACCAGCCAGCTGCAACCCACGGCTATATAGGAGCTACAGGCGATGTTCTTGAGTCGATATATGTCGATCTGAGCACAGCTGGGCCCCGTATATACAGCATGGGGGTAGCTCTGATACCAGCCAGATGCAACCCACGGCCATATAGGACCTACAGGCGATGTTCTTGAGTGGATATATGTCGATCTGAGCACAGCTGGGCGCCGTAAATACAGCATGGGGGTAGCTCTGATACCAGCCAGATGCAACCCACGGCCATATAAGACCTACAGGCGATGTTCTTGAGTCGATATATGTCGATCTGAGCACAGCTGGGCCACGTATATACAGCATGGGGGTAGCTGTGATACCAGCCAGCTGCAACTTACGGCTATATAGGACCTACAGGCGATGCTCTTGAGTCGATCTGATCACAGCTGGGCCCCGTATATACAGCATGGGGGGTAGCTGTGATACCAGCCAGATGCAACCCACAACCATATAGGACCTACAGGCGATGTTCTTGAGTGGATATATGTCGATCTGAGCACAGCTGGGCGCCGTATATACAGCATGGGGGTAGATCTGATACCAGCCAGATGCAACCCACGGCCATATAGGACCCACAGGCGATGTTCTTGAATCGATATATGTCGATCTGAGCACAGCTGGGCCCCGTATATACAGCATGGGGGTAGCTCTGATACCAGCCAGATTCAACCCACGGCCATATAGGACCTACAGGCGATGTTCTTGAGTGGATATATGTCGATCTGAACACAGCTGGGCGCCATATATACAGCATGGGGTTAGCTCTGATACCAGCCAGATGCAACCCACCGCCATATAGGACCTACAGGCGATGTTCTTGAGTCGATATATGTCGATCTGAGCACAGCTGGGCCACGTATATACAGCATGGGGGTAGCTGTGATACCAGCCAGCTGCAACCCACGGCTATATAGGACCTACAGGCGATGTTCTTGAGTCGATATATGTCGATCTGAGCACAGCTGGGCCCCGTATATACAGCATGGGGGTAGCTCTGATACCAGCCAGATGCAACCCACGGCCATATAGGACCTACAGGCGATGTTCTTGAGTGGATATATGTCGATCTGAGCACAGCTGGGCGCCGTATGTACAGCATGGGGATAGTTCTGATACCAGCCAGATGCAACCCACGGCCATATAGGACCTACAGGCGATGTTCTTGAGACGATATATGTCGATCTGAGTACAGCTAGGCCACGTATATACAGCATGGGGGTAGCTGTGATACCAGCCAGCTAAAACCCCCGGCTATATAGGTCCTACAGACGATGTTCTTGAGTCGATATATGTCGATCTGAGCACAGCTGGGCCCCGTATATACAGCATGGGGGTAGCTCTGATACCAGCCAGATGCAACCCACGGCCATATAGGACCTACAGGCGATGTTCTTGAGTGGATATATGTCGATCTGAGCAAAGGTGGGCGCCGTATATACAGCATGGGGGTAGCTCTGATACCAGCCAGATGCAACCCACGGCCATATAGGACCTACAGGCGATGTTCTTGAATCGATATATGTCGATCTGAGCACAGCTGGGCCACGTATATACAGCATGGGGGTAGCTGTCATACCAGCCAGCTGCAACCCACGGCTATATAGGACCTACAGGCGATGTTCTTGATTCGATATATGTCGATCTGAGCACAGCTGGGCCCCGTATATACAGCATGGGGGTAGCTCTGATTCTAGCCAGATGCAACCCACGGCCATATAAGACCTACAGGCGATGTTCTTGAGTGAATATATGTCGATCTGAGCACAGCTGGGCGCCGTAAATACAGCATGGGGGTAGCTCTGATACCAGCCAGATGCAACCCACGGCCATATAAGACCTACAGGCGATGTTCTTGAGTCGATATATGTCGATCTGAGTACAGCTGGGCCACGTATATACAGCATGGGGGTAGCTGTGATACCAGCCAGCTGCAACCCACGGCTAAATAGGACATACAGGCGATGTTCTTGAGTCGTTATATGTCGATCTGAGCACAGCTGGGCCACGTATATACAGCATGGGGGTAGTTGTGATACCAGCCAGCTGCAACCCACGGCTATATAGGACCTACAGGCGATGTTCTTGAGTGGATATATGTCGATCTGAGCACAGCTGGGCGCCGTATATACAGCATGGGGGTAGCTCTGATACCAGCCAGATGCAACCCACGGCCATATAGGACCTACAGGCTATGTTCTTGAATCGATATATGTCGATCTGAGCACAGCTGGGCCACGTATATACAGCATGGGGGTAGCTGTGATACCAGCCAGCTGCAAGCCACGGCCATATAGGACCTACAGGCGATGTTCTTGAGTGGATATATGTCGATCTGAGCACAGCTGGGCGCCGTATATACAGCATGGGGGTAGCTCTGATACCAGCCAGATACAACCCACGGCCATATAGGACCTACAGGCGATGTTCTTGAGTCGATATATGTCGATCTGAGAACAGCTGGGGCACGTATATACAGCATGGGGGTAGCTGTGATACCAGCCGGCTGCAACCCACGGCTATATAGGACCTACAGGCGATGTTTTTAAGTCGATATATGTCGATCTGAGCACAGCTGGGCCCCGTATATACAGCATGGGGGTAGCTCTGATACCAGCCAGATGCAACCCAAGGCCAAATAGAACCTACAGGCGATGTTCTTGAGTGGATATATGTCGATCTGAGCACAGCTGGGCGCCGTATATACATCATGGGTGTAGCTCTGATACCAGCCAGATGCAACCCACGGCCATATAGGACCTACAGGCGATGTTGTTGAGTCGATATATGTCGATCTGAGCACAGCTGGGCCACGTATATACAGCATGGGGGTAGCTGTGATACCAGCCAGCTGCAACCCACGGCTATATAGGACCTACAGGCGATGTTCTTGAGTCGATATATGTCGATCTGAGCACAGCTGGGCCCCGTATATACAGCATGGGGGTAGCTGTGATACCAGCCAGATGCAACCCACGGCCATATAGGACCTACAGGTGATGTTCTTGAGTGGATATATGTCGATCTGAGCACAGCTGGGTGCCGTATATACGGCATGGGGGTAGCTCTGATAACAGCCAGATGCAACCCACGGCCATATAGGACCTACAGGCGATGTTCTTGAGTCGATATATGTCGATCTGAGTACAGCTGGGCCTCGTATATACAGCATGGGGGTAGCTGTGATACCAGCCAGCTGCAACCCACGGCCATATAGGACCTACAGGCGATGTTCTTGAGACGAAATATGTCGATCTGAGTACAGCTGGGCCTCGTATATACAGCTTGGGGGTAGCTGTGATACCAGCCAGCTGCAACCCACGGCTATATAGGACCTACAGGCGATGTTCTTGAGTCGATCTGAGCACAGCTGGGCCCCGTATATATAGCATGGGGGTAGCTCTGATACCAGCCAGATGCAACCCACGGCCATATAGGACCTACAGGCGATGTTCTTGAGTGGATATATGTCGATCTGAGCACAGCTGGGCGCCGTATATACAGCATGGGGATAGCTCTGATACCATTCAGATGCAACCCACGGCCATATAGGACCTACAGGCGATATTCTTGAGTCGATATATGTCGATCTAAGCACAGCTGGGCCCCGTATATACAGCATGGGGGTAGCTCTGATACCAGCCAGATTCAACCCACGGCCATGTAGGACCTACAGGCGATGTTCTTGAGTGGATATATGTCGATCTGAGCACAGCTGGGCGTCCTATATACAACATGGGGTTAGCTCTGATACCAGCCAGATGCAACCCACGGCCATATAGGACCTACAGGCGATGTTCTTGAGTTGATATATGTCGATCTGAGCACAGCTGGGCCACGTATATACAGCATGGGGGTAGCTGTGATACCAGCCAGCTGCAACCCACGGCTATATAGGACCTACAGGCGATGTTCTTGAGTCGATATATGACGATCTGAGCACAGCTGGGCCCCGTATATACTGCATGGGGGTAGCTCTGATACCAGCCAGATGCAACCCACGGCCATATAGGACCTACAAGCGATGTTCTTGAGTGGATATATGTCGATCTGAGCACAGCTGGGCGCCGTATGTACAGCATGGGGGTAGTTCTGATACCAGCCAGATGCAACCCACGGCCATATAGGACCTACAGGCGATGTTCTTGAGACGATATATGTCGATCTGAGTACAGCTAGGCGCCGTATATACAGCATGGGGGTAGCTGTGATACCAGCCAGCTAAAACCCCCGGCTATATAGGACCTACAGACGATGTTCTTGAGTCGATATATGTCGATCTGAGCACAGCTGGGCCCCGTATATACAGCATGGGGGTAGCTCTGATACCAGCCAGATGCAACCCACGGCCATATAGGACCTACAGGCGATGTTCTTGAGTCGATATATGTCGATCTGAGCACAGCTGGGCCACGTATATACAGCATGGGGGTAGCTGTGATACCAGCCAGCTGCAACCCACGGCTATATAGGACCTACAGGCGATGTTCTTGATTCGATATATGTCGATCTGAGCACAGCTGGGCCCCGTATATACAGCATGGGGGTAGCTCTGATACCAGCCAGATGCAACCCACGGCCATATAGGACCTACAGGCGATGTTCTTGAGTCGATATATGTCGATCTGAGCACAGCTGGGCCACGTATATACAGCATGGGGGTAGCTGTGATACCAGCCAGCTGCAACCCACGGCTATATAGGACCTACAGGCGATGTTCTTGATTCGATATATGTCGATCTGAGCACAGCTGGGCCCCGTATATACAGCATGGGGGTAGCTCTGATACCAGCCAGATGCAACCCACGGCCATATAGGACCTACAGGCGATGTTCTTGAGTCGATATATGTCGATCTGAGCACAGCTGGGCCACGTATATACAGCATGGGGGTAGCTGTGATACCAGCCAGCTGCAACCCACGGCTATATAGGACCTACAGGCGATGTTCTTGATTCGATATATGTCGATCTGAGCACAGCTGGGCCCCGTATATACAGCATGGGGGTAGCTCTGATACCAGCCAGATGCAACCCACGGCCATATAGGACCTACAGGCGATGTTCTTGAGTCGATATATGTCGATCTGAGCACAGCTGGGCCACGTATATACAGCATGGGGTAGTTGTGATACCAGCCAGCTGCAACCCACGGCTATATAGGACCTACAGGCGATGTTCTTGAGTCGATATATGTCGATCTGAGCACAGCTGGGCCCCGTATATACAGCATGGGGGTAGCTCTGATACCAGCCAGATGCAACCAACGGCCATATAGGACCTACAGGCGATGTTCTTGAGTGGATATATGTCGATCTGAGCACAGCTGGGCGCCGTAAATACAGCATGGGTGTAGCTCTGATACCAGCCAGATGCAACCCACGGTCATATAAGACCTACAGGCGATGTTCTTGAGTCGATATATGTCGATCTGAGCACAGCTGGGCCACGTATATACAGCATGGTTGTAGCTGTGATACCAGCCGCCAGCTGCAACTTACGGCTATATAGGACCTACAGGCGATGTTCTTGAGTCGATCTGAGCACAGCTGGGCCCCGTATATACAGCATGGGGGGTAGCTGTGATACCAGCCAGATGCATCCCACAATCATATAGGACCTACGGCGATGTTCTTGAGTGGATATATGTCGATCTGAGCACAGCTGGGCGCCGTATATACAGCATGGAGGTAGCTCTGATACCAGCCAAATGCAACCCACGGCCATATAGGACCTACAGGCGATGTTCTTGAGTGGATATATGTCAATCTGAGCATAGCTGGGCCACGTATATACAGAATGGGGGTAGCTGTGATACCAGCCAGCTGAAACCCACGGCTATATAGGACCTACAGGCGATGTTCTTGAGTCGATCTGAGCACAGCTGGGCCCCGTATATACAGCATGGGGGTAGCTCTGATACCAGCCAGATGCAATCAACGGCCATATAGGACCTACAGGCGATGTTCTTGAGTGGATATATGTCGATCTGAGTACAGCTGGGCGCCGTATATACAGCATGGGGGTAGATCTGATACCAGCCAGATGCAACCCACGGCCATATAGGACCCACAGGCGATGTTCTTGAATCGATATATGTCGTTCTGAGCACAGCTGGGCCACGTATATACAGCATGGGGGTAGCTGTGATACCAGCCAGCTGCAACCCACGGCTATATAGGACCTACAGGCGATGTTCTTGAGTCGATATATGTCGATCTGAGCACAGCTGGGCCCCGTATATACAGCATGGGGGTAGCTCTGATACCAGCCAGATTCAACCCACGGCCATATAGGACCTACAGGCGATGTTCTTGAGTGGATATATATCGATCTGAGCACAGCTGGGCGCCGTATATACAGCATCGGGGTAGCTCTGATACCATTCAGATGCAACCCACGGCCATATAGGACCTACAGGCGATGTTCTTGAGTAGATATATGTCGATCTGAGCACAGCTCGGCGCCGTAAATACAGCATGGGGGTAGCTCTGATACCAGCCAGATGCAACCCATGGCAATATAGGACCTACAGGCGATGTTCTTGAGTGGATATATGTCGATCTGAGCACAGCTGGGCGCCGTATATACAGCATGGGGGTAGCTCTGATACCAGCCAGATGCAACCCACGGCCATATAGGACCTACAGGCGATGTTCTTGAGTCGATATATGTCGATCTGAGCACAGCTGGGCCACGTATATACAGCATGGGGGTAGCTGTGACACCAGCCAGCTGCAACTCACGGCTAAATAGGACCTACAGGCGATGTTCTTGAGTCGATATAGGTCGATCTGAGCACAGCTCGGCGCCGTAAATACAGCATGGGGGTAGCTCTGATACCAGCCAGATGCAACCCACGGCCATATAGGACCTACAGGCGATGTTCTTGAGTGGATATATGTCGATCTGAGCACAGCTGGGCGCCGTATATACAGCATGGGGGTAGCTCTGATACCAGCCAGATGCAACCCACGGCCATATAGGACCTACAGACGATGTTCTTGAGTCGATATATGTCGATCTGAGCACAGCTGGGCGCCGTATATACAGCATGGGGGTAGCTCTGATACCAACCAGATGCAACCCACGGCCATATAGGACCTACAGGCGATGTTCTTGAATCGATATATGTCGATCTGAGCACAGCTGGGCCACGTATATACAGCATGGGGGTAGCTGTGATACCAGCCAGCTGCAACCCACGGCTAAATAGGACCTACAGGCGATGTTCTTGATTCGATATATGTCGATCTGAGCACAGCTGGGCCCCGTATATACAGCATGGAGGTAGCTCTGATACCAGCCAGATGCAACCCACGGCCATATAGGACCTACAGGCGATGTTCTTCAGTCGATATATGTCGATCTGAGCACAGCTGGGCCACGTATATACAGCATGGGGGTAGATGTGATACCAGCCAGCTGGAACCCACGGCTAAATAGGACCTACAGGCGATGTTCTTGAGTCGATATATGTCGATCTGAACACAGCTGGGCCACGTATATACAGCATGGGGGTAGTTGTGATACCAGCCAGCTGCAACCCACGGCTATATAGGACCTACAGGCGATGTTCTTGAGTCGATATATGTCGATCTGAGCACAGCTGGGCCCCGTATATACAGCATGGGGGTAGCTCTGATACCAGCCAGATGCAACCCACGGCCATATAGGACCTACAGGCGATGTTCTTGAGTGGATATATGTCGATCTGAGCACAGCTGGGCGCCGTAAATACAGCATGGGGGTAGCTCTGATACCAGCCAGATGCAACCCACGGCCATATAAGACCTACAGGCGATGTTCTTGAGTCGATATATGTCGATCTGAGCACAGCTGGGCCACGTATATACAGCATGGGGGTAGCTGTGATAACAGCCAGCTGCAACTTACGGCTATATAGGACCTACAGGCGATGTTCTTGAGTCGATCTGATCACAGCTGGGCCCCGTATATACAGCATGGGGGGTAGCTGTGATACCAGCCAGATGCAACCCACAACCATATAGGACCTACAGGCGATGTTCTTGAATCGATATATGTCGTTCTGAGCACAGCTGGGCCACGTATATACAGCATGGGGGTAGCAGTGATACCAGCCAGCTGCAACCCACGGCTATATAGGACCTACAGGCGATGTTCTTGAGTCGATATATGTCGATCTGAGCACAGCCCCCGTATATACAGCATGGGGGTAGCTCTGATACCAGCCAGATTCAACCCACGGCCATATAGGACCTACAGGCGATGTTCTTGAGTGGATATATATCGATCTGAGCACAGCTGGGCGCCGTATATACAGCATCGGGGTAGCTCTGATACCATTCAGATGCAACCCACGGCCATATAGGACCTACAGGCGATGTTCTTGAGTGGATATATGTCGATCTGAGCACAGCTCGGCGCCGTAAATACAGCATGGGGGGTAGCTCTGATACCAGCCAGATGCAACCCACGGCCATATAGGACCTACAGGCGATGTTCTTGAGTCGATATATGTCGATCTGAGCACAGCTGGGCCACGTATATACAGCATGGGGGTAGCTGTGATACCAGCCAGCTGCAACCCACGGCTATATAGGACCTACAGGCGATGTTCTTAAAGTCGATCTGAGCACAGCTGGGCCCCGTATATACAGCATGGGGGTAGCTGTGATACCTGCCAGATGCAAACCACGGCCATATAGGACCTACAGGCGATGTTCTTGAGTGGATATATGTCGATCTGAGCACAGCTGGGCGCCGTATATACAGCATGGAGGTAGCTCTGATACCAGCCAGATGCAACCCACGGCCATATAGGACCTACAGGCGATGTTCTTGAGTCGATATATGTCGATCTGAGCACAGCTGGGCCACGTATATACAGCATGGGGGTAGCTGTGATACCAGCTAGCTGCAACCCACGGCTATATAGGACCTACAGGCGATGTTCTTAAGTTGATCTGAGCACAGCTGGGCCCCATATATACAGCATGGGGGTAGCTCTGATACCAGCCAGATGCAACCCACGGCCATATAGGACCTACAGGCGATGTTCTTGAGTGGATATATGTCGATCTGAGCACAGCTGGGCGCCGTATATACAGCCTGGGGGTAGCTCTGATACCATTCAGATGCAACCCACGGCCATATAGGACCTACAGACGATGTTCTTGAGTCGATATATGTCGATCTGAGCACAGCTGGGCCACATATATACAGCATGGGGGTAGCTGTGATACCAGCCAGCTGCAACCCACGGCTATATAGGACCTACAGGCGATGTTCTTGAGTCGATATATGTCGATCTGAGCACAGCCCCCGTATATACAGCATGGGGGTAGCTCTGATACCAGCCAGATTCAACCCACGGCCATATAGGACCTACAGGCGATGTTCTTGAGTGGATATATATCGATCTGAGCACAGCTGGGCGCCGTATATACAGCATCGGGGTAGCTCTGATACCATTCAGATGCAACCCACGGCCATATAGGACCTACAGGCGATGTTCTTGAGTGGATATATGTCGATCTGAGCACAGCTCGGCGCCGTAAATACAGCATGGGGGGTAGCTCTGATACCAGCCAGATGCAACCCACGGCCATATAGGACCTACAGGCGATGTTCTTGAGTGGATATATGTCGATCTGAGCACAGGTGGGCGCCGTATATACAGCAAGGGGGTAGCTCTGATACCAGCCAGATGCAACCCACGGCCATATAGGACCTACAGGCGATGTTCTTGAACCGATATATGTCGATCTGAGCACAGCTGGGCCACGTATATACAGCATGGGGGTAGCTGTGATACCAGCCAGCTGCAACCCACGGCTATATAGGACCTACAGGCGATGTTCTTGATTCGATATATGTCGATCTGAGCACAGCTGGGCCCCGTATATACAGCATGGGGGTTGCTCTGATTCTAGCCAGATGCAACCCACGGCCATATAAGACCTACAGGCGATGTTCTTGAGTGGATATATGTCGATCTGAGCACAGGTGGGCGCCGTATATACAGCAAGGGGGTAGCTCTGATACCAGCCAGATGCAACCCACGGCCATATAGGACCTACAGGCGATGTTCTTGAGTCGATATATGTCGATCTGAGCACAGCTGGGCCCCGTATATACAGCATGGGGGTAGCTCTGATACCAGCCAGATGCAACCCACGGCCATATAGGACCTACAGGCGATGTTCTTGAGTGGATATATGTCGATCTGAGCACAGGTGGGCGCCGTATATACAGCAAGGGGGTAGCTCTGATACCAGCCAGATGCAACCCACGGCCATATAGGACCTACAGGCGATGTTCTTGAACCGATATATGTCGATCTGAGCACAGCTGGGCCACGTATATACAGCATGGGGGTAGCTGTGATACCAGCCAGCTGCAACCCACGGGTATATAGGACCTACAGGCGATGTTCTTGATTCGATATATGTCGATCTGAGCACAGCTGGGCCCCGTATATACAGCATGGGGGTTGCTCTGATTCTAGCCAGATGCAACCCACGGCCATATAAGACCTACAGGCGATGTTCTTGAGTGGATATATGTCGATCTGAGCACAGCTGGGCGCCGTATATACAGCTGGGGGTAGCTCTGATACCAGCCAGATGCAACCCACGGCCATATAGGACCTACATGCGACGTTCTTGAATCGATATATGTCGATCTGAGCACAGCTGGGCCACGTATATACAGCATGGGGGTAGCTGTGATACCAGCCAGCTGCAACCCACGGCTATATAGGACCTACAGGCGATGTTCTTGATTCGATATATGTCGATCTGAGCACAGCTGGGCCCCTTATATACAGCATGGGGGTAGCTCTGATACCAGCCAGATGCAACCCACGGCCATATAGGACCTACAGACGATGTTCTTGTGTCTATATATGTCGATCTGAGCACAGCTGGGCGCCGTATATACAGCATGGGGGTAGCTGTGATACCAACCAGCTAAAACCCCCGGCTATATAGGACCTACAGACGATGTTCTTGAGTCGATATATGTCGATCTGAGCACAGCTGGGCCCCGTATATACAGCATGGGGGTAGCTCTGATACCAGCCAGATGCAACCCACGGCCATATAGGACCTACAGGCGATGTTCTTGAGTGGATATATGTCGATCTGAGCACAGGTGGGCGCCGTATATACAGCAAGGGGGTAGCTGTGATACCAGCCAGATGCAACCCACGGCCATATAGGACCTACAGGCGATATTCTTGAACCGATATATGTCGATCTGAGCACAGCTGGGCCACGTATATACAGCATGGGGGTAGCTGTGATACCAGCCAGCTGCAACCCACGGCTATATAGGACCTACAGGCGATGTTCTTGATTCGATATATGTCGATCTGAGCACAGCTG
This sequence comes from Lordithon lunulatus, assembly GCA_963942505.1. Lineage (NCBI taxonomy): Eukaryota > Metazoa > Arthropoda > Insecta > Coleoptera > Staphylinidae > Lordithon > Lordithon lunulatus. The sequence continues at coordinate 22,629,056 of OZ012673.1, forward strand.
GGCCCCGTATATACAGCATGGGGGTTGCTCTGATTCTAGCCAGATGCAACCCACGGCCATATAAGACCTACAGGCGATGTTCTTGAGTGGATATATGTCGATCTGAGCACAGCTGGGCGCCGTATATACAGCTGGGGGTAGCTCTGATACCAGCCAGATGTAACCCACGGCCATATAGGACCTACAGGCGATGTTCTTGAATCGATATATGTCGATCTGAGCACAGCTGGGCCACGTATATACAGCATGGGGGTAGCTGTGATACCAGCCAGCTGCAACCCACGGCTATATAGGACCTACAGGCGATGTTCTTGATTCGATATATGTCGATCTGAGCACAGCTGGGCCCCGTATATACAGCATGGGGGTAGCTCTGATACCAGCCAGATGCAACCCACGGCCATATAGGACCTACAGACGATGTTCTTGAGTCGATATATGTCGATCTGAGCACAGCTGGGCCATGTGTATATAGCGCATGGGGGTAGCTGTGATACCAGCCAGCTGCAACTTACGGCTATATAGGACCTACAGGCGATGTTCTTGAGTCGATCTGAGCACAGCTGGGGCCCGTATATACAGCATGGGGGTAGCTGTGATACCAGCCAGATGCAACCTACGGCCATATAGGACCTACAGGCGATGTTCTTGAGTGGATATATGTCGATCTGAGCACAGCTGGGCGCCGTATATACAGCATGGAGGTAGCTCTGATACCAGCCAGATGCAACCCACGGCCATATAGGACCTACAGGCGATGTTCTTGAGTGGATATATGTCGATCTGAGCACAGCTGGGCCACGTATATACAGTATGGGGGTAGCTGTGATACCAGCCAGCTGCAACCCACGGCTATATAGGACCTACAGGCGATGTTCTTGAGTCGATCTGAGCACAGCTGGGCCCCGTATATACAGCATGGGGGTAGCTCTGATACCAGCCAGATGCAACCCACGGCCATATAGGACCTACAGGCGATGTTCTTGAGTGGATATATGTCGATCTGAGCACAGCTGCGCCACGTATATACAGCATGGGGGTAGCTGTGCTACCAGCCAGCTGCAACCCACGGCTATATAGGACCTACAGGCGATGTTCTTGAGTGGATATATGTCGATCTGAGCACAGCTGGGCGCCGTATATACAGCATGGGGGTAGATCTGATACCAGCCAGATGCAATCCACGGCCATATAGGACCTACAGGCGATGTTCTTGAGTGGATATATGTCGATCTGAGCACAGCTGCGCCACGTATATACAGCATGGGGGTAGCTGTGATACCAGCCAGCTGCAACCCACGGCTATATAGGACCTACAGGCGATGTTCTTGAGTCCATCTGAGCACAGCTGGGCCCCGTATATACAGCATGGGGGTAGCTCTGATACCAGCCAGATGCAACCCACGGCCATATAGGACCTACAGGCGATGTTCTTGAGTGGATATATGTGGATCTGAGCACAATTAGGCGCCGTATATACAGCATGGGGGTAGCTCTGATACCAGCCAGATGCAACCCACGGCCATATAGGACCTACAGGCGATGTTCTTGAGTGGATATATGTCCATCTGAGCACAGCTGGGCGCCGTATATACAGCATGGAGGTAGCTGTGATACCAGCCAGATGCAACCCACGGCCATATAGGACCTACAGGCGATGTTCTTGAGTGGATATATGTCGATCTGAGCACAGCTGCGCCACGTATATACAGCATGGGGGTAGCTGTCATACCAGCCAGCTGCAACCCACGGCTATATAGGACCTACAGGCGATGTTCTTGAGTCGATCTGAGCACAGCTGGGCCCCGTATATACAGCATGGGGGTAGCTCTGATACCAGCCAGATGCAACCCACGGCCATATAGGACCCACAGGCGATGTTCTTGAGTGGATATATGTCGATCTGAGCACAGCTGGGCGCCGTATATACAGCATGGGGGTAGATCTGATACCAGCCAGATGCAACGCACGCCCATTTAGGACCTACAGGCGATGTTCTTGAATCGATATATGTCGTTCTGAGCACAGCTGGGCCACGTATATACAGCATGGGGGTAGCTGTGATACCAGTGAGCTGCAACACACGGCTATATAGGACCTACAGGCGATGTTCTTGAGTCGATATATGTCGATCTGAGCACAGCTGGGCCCCGTATATACAGCATGGGGGTAGCTCTGATACCAGCCAGATCCAACCCACTGCCATATAGGACCTACAGGCGATGTTCTTGAGTGGATATATGTTGATCTGAGCACAGCTGGGCGCCGTATATACAGCATGGGGGTAGCTCTGATACCATTCAGATGCAACCCACGGCCATATAGGACCTACAGGCGATGTTCTTGAGTCGATATATGTCGATCTGAGCATAGCTGGGCCACGTATATACAGCATGGGGGTAGCTGTGATACCAGCCAGCTGCAACCCACGGCTATATAGGACCTACAGGCGATGTTCTTGAGTCGATCTGAGCACAGCTGGGCCCCGTATATACAGCATGGGGGTAGCTGTGATACCAGCCAGATGCAACCCACGGCCATATAGGACCTACAGGCGATGTTCTTGAGTGGATATATGTCGATCTGAGCACAGCTGGGCGCCGTATATACAGCATGGGGGTAGCTCTGATACCAACCAGATGCAACCCACGGCCATATAGGACCTACAGGCGATGTTCTTGAATCGATATATGTCGATCTGAGCACAGCTGGGCCACGTATATACAGCATGGGGGTAGCTGTGATACCAGCCAGCTGCAACCCACGACCATATAGGACCTACAGGCGATGTTCTTGAGTCGATCTGAGCACAGCTGGGCCCGTATATACAGCATGGGGGTAGCTGTGATACCAGCCAGATGCAACCCACGGCCATATAGGACCTACAGGCGATGTTCTTGAGTCGATAAATGTCGATCTGAGCACAGCTGGGCCACGTATATACAGCATGGGGGTAGCTGTGATACCAGCCAGCTGCAACCCACGGCTATATAGGACCTACAGGCGATGTTCTTGAGTCGATATATGTCGATCTGAGCACAGCTGGGCCCCGTATATACAGCATGGGGGTAGCTCTGATACCAGCCAGATGCAACCCACGGCCATATAGGACCTACAGGCGATGTTCTTGAGTGGATATATGTCGATCTGAGCACAGGTGGGCGCCGTATATACAGCAAGGGGGTAGCTCTGATACCAGCCAGATGCAACCCACGGCCATATAGGACCTACAGGCGATGTTCTTGAACCGATATATGTCGATCTGAGCACAGCTGGGCCACGTATATACAGCATGGGGGTAGCTGTGATACCAGCCAGCTGCAACCCACGGCTATATAGGACCTACAGGCGATGTTCTTGATTCGATATATGTCGATCTGAGCACAGCTGGGCCCCGTATATACAGCATGGGGGTTGCTCTGATTCTAGCCAGATGCAACCCACGGCCATATAAGAACTACAGGCGATGTTCTTGAGTGGATATATGTCGATCTGAGCACAGCTGGGCGCCGTATATACAGCTGGGGGTAGCTCTGATACCAGCCAGTTGCAACCCACGGCCATATAGGACCTACAGGCGATGTTCTTGAATCGATATATGTCGATCTGAGCACAGCTGGGCCACGTATATACAGCATGGGGGTAGCTGTGATACCAGCCAGCTGCAACCCACGGCTATATAGGACCTACAGGCGATGTTCTTGATTCGATATATGTCGATCTGAGCACAGCTGGGCCCCGTATATACAGCATGGGGGTAGCTCTGATACCAGCCAGATGCAACCCACGGCCATATAGGACCTACAGACGATGTTCTTGAGTCGATATATGTCGATCTGAGCACAGCTGGGCGCCGTATATACAGCATGGGGGTAGCTGTGATACCAGCCAGCTAAAACCCCCGGCTATATAGGACCTACAGACGATGTTCTTGAGTCGATATATGTCGATCTGAGCACAGCTGGGCCCCGTATATACAGCATGGTGGTAGCTCTGATACCAGCCAGATGCAACCCACGGCCATATAGGACCTACAGGCGATGTTCTTGAGTGGATATATGTCGATCTGAGCACAGGTGGGCGCCGTATATACAGCAAGGGGGTAGCTCTGATACCAGCCAGATGCAACCCACGGCCATATAGGACCTACAGGCGATGTTCTTGAACCGATATATGTCGATCTGAGCACAGCTGGGCCACGTATATACAGCATGGGGGTAGCTGTGATACCAGCCAGCTGCAACCCACGGCTATATAGGACCTACAGGCGATGTTCTTGATTCGATATATGTCGATCTGAGCACAGCTGGGCCCCGTATATACAGCATGGGGGTTGCTCTGATTCTAGCCAGATGCAACCCACGGCCATATAAGACCTACAGGCGATGTTCTTGAGTGGATATATGTCGATCTGAGCACAGCTGGGCGCCGTATATACAGCTGGGGGTAGCTCTGATACCAGCCAGATGCAACCCACAGCCATATAGGACCTACAGGCGACGTTCTTGAATCGATATATGTCGATCTGAGCACAGCTGGGCCACGTATATACAGCATGGGGGTAGCTGTGATACCAGCCAGCTGCAACCCACGGCTATATAGGACCTACAGGCGATGTTCTTGATTCGATATATGTCGATCTGAGCACAGCTGGGCCCCGTATATACAGCTTGGGGGTAGCTCTGATACCAGCCAGATGCAACCCACGGCCATATAGGACCTACAGACGATGTTCTTGAGTCGATATATGTCGATCTGAGCACAGCTGGGCGCCGTATATACAGCATGGGGGTAGCTGTGATACCAGTCAGCTAAAACCCCCGGCTATATAGGACCTACAGACGATGTTCTTGAGTCGATATATGTCGATCTGAGCACAGCTGGGCCCCGTATATACAGCATGGGGGTAGCTCTGATACCAGCCAGATGCAACCCACGGCCATATAGGACCTACAGGCGATGTTCTTGAGTGAATATATGTCGATCTGAGCACAGGTGGGCGCCGTATATACAGCAAGGGGGTAGCTCTGATACCAGCCAGATGCAACCCACGGCCATATAGGACCTACAGGCGATGTTCTTGAACCGATATATGTCGATCTGAGCACAGCTGGGCCACGTATATACAGCATGGGGGTAGCTGTGATACCAGCCAGCTGCAACCCACGGCTATATAGGACCTACAGGCGATGTTCTTGATTCGATATATGTCGATCTGAGCACAGCTGGGCCCCGTATATACAGCATGGGGGTTGCTCTGATTCTAGCCAGATGCAACCCACGGCCATATAAGACCTACAGGCGATGTTCTTGAGTGGATATATGTCGATCTGAGCACAGCTGGGCCACGTATATACAGCATGGGGGTAGCTGTGATACCAGCCAGCTGCAACCCACGGCTATATAGGACCTACAGGCGATGGTCTTGATTCGATATATGTCGATCTGAGCACAGCTGGGCCCCGTATATACAGCATGGTGGTAGCTCTGATACCAGCCAGATGCAACCCACGGCCATATAGGACCTAAAGACGATGTTCTTGAGTCGATATATGTCGATCTGAGCACAGCTGGGCCACGTATATACAGCATGGGGGGTAGCTGTGATACCAGCCAGCTGCAACTTACGGCTATATAGGACCTACAGGCGATGTTCTTGAGTCGATCTGAGCACAGCTGGGCCCCGTATATACAGCATGGGGGTAGCTGTGATACCAGCCAGATGCAACCCACGGCCATATAGGACCTACAGGCGATGTTCTTGAGTGGATATATGTCGATCTGAGCACAGCTGGGCGCCGTATACACAGCATGGAGGTAGCTCTGATACCAGCCAGATGCAACCCACGGCCATATAGGACCTACAGGCGATGTTCTTGAGTGGATATATGTCGATCTGAGCACAGCTGGGCCACGTATATACAGCATGGGGGTAGCTGTGATACCAGCCAGCTGCAACCCACGGCTATATAGGACCTACAGGCGATGTTCTTGAGTCGATCTGAGCACAGCTGGGCCCCGTATATACAGCATGGGGGTAGCTCTGATACCAGCCAGATGCAACCCACGGCCATATAGGACCTACAGGCGATGTTCTTGAGTGGATATATGTCGATCTGAGCACAGCTGCGCCACGTATATACAGCATGGGGGTAGCTGTGCTACCAGCCAGCTGCAACCCACGGCTATATAGGACCTACAGGCGATGTTCTTGAGTGGATATATGTCGATCTGAGCACAGCTGGGCGCCGTATATACAGCATGGGGGTAGATCTGATACCAGCCAGATGCAACCCACGGCCATATAGGACCTACAGGCGATGTTCTTGAGTGGATATATGTCGATCTGAGCACAGCTGCGCCACGTATATACAGCATGGGGGTAGCTGTGATACCAGCCAGCTGCAACCCACGGCTATATAGGACCTACAGGCGATGTTCTTGAGTCCATCTGAGCACAGCTGGGCCCCGTATATACAGCATGGGGGTAGCTCTGATACCAGCCAGATGCAACCCACGGCCATATAGGACCTACAGGCGATGTTCTTGAGTGGATATATGTGGATCTGAGCACAACTAGGCGCCGTATATACAGCATGGGGGTAGCTCTGATACCAGCCAGATGCAACCCACGGCCATATAGGACCTACAGGCGATGTTCTTGAGTGGATATATGTCCATCTGAGCACAGCTGGGCGCCGTATATACAGCATGGAGGTAGCTGTGATATCAGCCAGGTGCAACCCACGGCCATATAGGACCTACAGGCGATGTTCTTGAGTGGATATATGTCGATCTGAGCACAGCTGCGCCACGTATATACAGCATGGGGGTAGCTGTCATACCAGCCAGCTGCAACCCACGGCTATATAGGACCTACAGGCGATGTTCTTGAGTCGATCTGAGCACAGCTGGGCCCCGTATATACAGCATGGGGGTAGCTCTGATACCAGCCAGATGCAACCCACGGCCATATAGGACCCACAGGCGATGTTCTTGAGTGGATATATGTCGATCTGAGCACAGCTGGGCGCCGTATATACAGCATGGGGGTAGATCTGATACCAGCCAGATGCAACCCACGCCCATTTAGGACCTACAGGCGATGTTCTTGAATCGATATATGTCGTTCTGAGCACAGCTGGGCCACGTATATACAGCATGGGGGTAGCTGTGATACCAGTGAGCTGCAACCCACGGCTATATAGGACCTACAGGCGATGTTCTTGAGTCGATATATGTCGATCTGAGCACAGCTGGGCCCCGTAAATACAGCATGGGGGTAGCTCTGATACCAGCCAGATCCAACCCACTGCCATATAGGACCTACAGGCGATGTTCTTGAGTGGATATATGTCGATCTGAGCACAGCTGGGCGCCGTATATACAGCATGGGGGTAGCTCTGATACCATTCAGATGCAACCCACGGCCATATAGGACCTACAGGCGATGTTCTTGAGTCGATATATGTCGATATGAGCATAGCTGGGCCACGTATATACAGCATGGGGGTATCTGTGATACCAGCCAGCTGCAACTCACGGCTATATAGGACCTACAGGCGATGTTCTTGAGTCGATCTGAGCACAGCTGGGCCCCGTATATACAGCATGGGGGTAGCTGTGATACCAGCCAGATGCAACCCACGGCCATATAGGACCTACAGGCGATGTTCTTGAGTGGATATATGTCGATCTGAGCACAGCTGGGCGCCGTATATACAGTATGGAGTTAGCTCTGATACCAGCCAGATGCAACCCACGGCCATATAGGACCTACAGGCGATGTTCTTGAGTCGATATATGTCGATCTGAGCACAGCTGGGCCACGTATATACAGCATGGGGGTAGCTGTGATACCAGCCAGCTGCAACCCACGGCTATATAGGACCTACAGGCTATGTTCTTGAGTCGATCTGAGCACAGCTGGGCCACGTATATACAGCATGGGGGTAGCTGTGATACCAGTGAGCTGCAACCCACGGCTATATAGGACCTACAGGCGATGTTCTTGAGTCGATATATGTCGATCTGAGCACAGCTGGGCCCCGTATATACAGCATGGGGGTAGCTCTGATACCAGCCAGATCCAACCCACTGCCATATAGGACCTACAGGCGATGTTCTTGAGTGGATATATGTCGATCTGAGCACAGCTGGGCGCCGTATATACAGCATGGGGGTAGCTCTGATACCATTCAGATGCAACCCACGGCCATATAGGACCTACAGGCGATGTTCTTGAGTCGATATATGTCGATCTGAGCATAGCTGGGCCACGTATATACAGCATGGGGGTAGCTGTGATACCAGCCAGCTGCAACCCACGGCTATATAGGACCTACAGGCGATGTTCTTGAGTCGATCTGAGCACAGCTGGGCCCCGTATATACAGCATGGGGGTAGCAGTGATACCAGCCAGATGCAACCCACGGCCATATAGGACCTACAGGCGATGTTCTTGATTGGATATATGTCGATCTGAGCACATCTGGGCGCCGTATATACAGCATGGAGTTAGCTCTGATACCAGCCAGATGCAACCCACGGCCATATAGGACCTACAGGCGATGTTCTTGAGTCGATATATGTCGATCTGAGCACAGCTGGGCCACGTATATACAGCATGGGGGTAGCTGTGATACCAGCCAGCTGCAACCCACGGCTATATAGGACCTATAGGCTATGTTCTTGAGTCGATCTGAGCACAGCTGGGCCCCGTATATACAGCATGGGGGTAGCTCTGATACCAGCCAGATCCAACCCACTGCCATATAGGACCTACAGGCGATGTTCTTGAGTGGATATATGTCGATCTGAGCACAGCTGGGCGCCGTATATACAGCATGGGGGTAGATCTGATACCAGCCAGATGCAACCCACGGCCATATAGGACCTACAGGCGATGTTCTTGAATCGATATATGTCGTTCTGAGCACAGCTGGGCCACGTATATACAGCATGGGGGTAGCTGTGATACCAGCCAGCTGCAATCCACGGCTATATAGGACCTACAGGCGATGTTCTTGAGTCGATATATGTCGATCTGAGCACAGCTGGGCCCCGTATATATACAGCATGGGGGTAGCTCTGATACCCGCCAGATGCAACCCACGGCCATATAGGACCTACAGGCGATGTTCTTGAGTGGATATATGTCGATCTGAGCACAGCTGGGCGCCGTATATACAGCATGGGGGGTAGATCTGATACCAGCCAGATGCAACCCACGGCCATATAGGACCTACAGGCGATGTTCTTGAATCGATATATGTCGTTCTGAGCACAGCTGGGCCACGTATATACAGCATGGGGGTAGCTGTGATACCAGCCAGCTGCAACCCACGGCTATATAGGACCTACAGGCGATGTTCTTGAGTCGATATATGCCGATCTGAGCACAGCTGGGCCCCCTATATACAGCATGGGGGTAGCTCTGATACCAGCCAGATGCAACCCACGGCCATATAGGACCTACAGGCGATGTTCTTGAGTGGATATATGACGATCTGAGCACAGCTGGGCGCCGTATATACAGCATGGGGGTAGCTCTGATACCATTCAGATGCAACCCACGGCCATATAGGACCTACAGGCGATGTTTTTGAGTCGATATATGTCGATCTGAGCACAGCTGGGCCTCGTATATACAGCATGGGGGCAGATGTGATACCAGCCAGATGCAACCCATGGCCATATAGGACCTACAGGCGATGTTCTTGAGTGGATATATGTCGATCTGAGCACAGCTGGGCGCCGTATGTACAGCATGGGGGTAGCTCTGATACCAGCCAGATGCAACCCACGGCCATATAGGACCTACAGGCGATGTTCTTGAGTGGATATATGTCGATCTGAGCACAGCTGGGCGCCGTATATACAGCATGTGGGTAGCTCTGATACCAGTCAGATGTAACCCACGGCCATATAGGACCTACAGGCGATGTTCTTGAGTCGATATATGTCGATTTGAGCACAGCTGGGCCACGTATATACAGCATGGGGGCAGATGTGATACCAGCCAGATGCAACCCATGGCCATATAGGACCTACAGGCGATGTTCTTGGGTGGATATATGTCGATCTGAGCACAGCTGGGCGCCGTATGTACAGCATGGGGGTAGCTCTGATACCAGCCAGATGCAACCCACGGCCATATAGTACCTACAGGCGATGTTCTTGAGTGGATATATGTCGATCTGAGCACAGCTGGGCCACGTATATACAGCATGGGGGTAGCTGTGATACCAGCCAGCTGCAACCCACGGCTATATAGGACCTACAGGCGATGTTCTTGAGTCGATCTGAGCACAGCTGGGCCCCGTATATACAGCATGGGGGTAGCTCTGATACCAGCCAGATGCAACCCACGGCCATATAGGACCTACAGGCGATGTTCTTGAGTGGATATATGTCGATCTGAGCACAGCTGCGCCACGTATATACAGCATGGGGGTAGCTGTGCTACCAGCCAGCTGCAACCCACGGCTATATAGGACCTACAGGCGATGTTCTTGAGTGGATATATGTCGATCTGAGCACAGCTGGGCGCCGTATATACAGCATGGGGGTAGATCTGATACCAGCCAGATGCAACCCACGGCCATATAGGACCTACTGGCGATGTTCTTGAGTGGATATATGTCGATCTGAGCACAGCTGCGCCACGTATATACAGCATGGGGGTAGCTGTGATACCAGCCAGCTGCAACCCACGGCTATATAGGACCTACAGGCGATGTTCTTGAGTGGATATATGTCGATCTGAGCGCAGCTGCGCCACGTATATACAGCATGGGGGTAGCTGTCATACCAGCCAGCTGCAACCCACGGCTATATAGGACCTACAGGCGATGTTCTTGAGTCGATCTGAGCACAGCTGGGCCCCGTATATACAGCATGGGGGTAGCTCTGATACCAACCAGATGCAACCCACGGCCATATAGGACCCACAGGCGATGTTTTGAGTGGATATATGTCGATCTGAGCACAGCTGGGCGCCGTATATACAGCATGGGGGTAGATCTGATACCAGCCAGATGCAACCCACGCCCATTTAGGACCTACAGGCGATGTTCTTGAATCGATATATGTCGTTCTGAGCACAGCTGGGCCACGTATATACAGCATGGGGGTAGCTGTGATACCAGTGAGCTGCAACCCACGGCTATATAGGACCTACAGGCGATGTTCTTGAGTCGATATATGTCGATCTGAGCACAGCTGGGCCCCGTATATACAGCATGGGGGTAGCTCTGATACCAGCCAGATCCAACCCACGGCCATATAGGACCTACAGGCGATGTTCTTGAGTGGATATATGTCGATCTGAGCACAGCTGGGCCACGTATATACAGCATGGGGGTAGCTGTGATACCAGCCAGCTGCAACCCACGGCTATATAGGACCTACAGGCGATGTTCTTGAGTCGATCTGAGCACAGCTGGGCCCCGTATATACAGCATGGGAGTAGCTGTGATACCAGCCAGATGCAACCCACGGCCATATAGGACCTACAGGCGATGTTCTTGAGTGGATATATGTCGATCTGAGCACAGCTGGGCGCCGTATATACAGCATGGAGGTAGCTCTGATACCAGCCAGATGCAACCCACGGCCATATAGGACCTACAGGCGATGTTCTTGAGTCGATATATGTCGATCTGAGCACAGCTGGGCCACGTATATACAGCATGGGGGTAGCTGTGATACCAGCCAGCTGCAACCCACGGCTATATAGGACCTACAGGCTATGTTCTTGAGTCGATCTGAGCACAGCTGGGCCCCGTATATACAGCATGGGGGTAGCTCTGATACCAGCCTGATGCAACCCACGGCCATATAGGACCTACAGGCGATGTTCTTGAGTGGATATATGTCGATCTGAGCACAGCTGGGCGCCGTATATACAGCATGGGGGTAGATCTGATACCAGCCAGATGCAACCCACGGCCATATAGGACCTACAGGCGATGTTCTTGAATCGATATATGTCGTTCTGAGCACAGCTGGGCCACGTATATACAGCATGGGGGTAGCTGTGATACCAGCCAGCTGCAACCCACGGCTATATAGGACCTACAGGCGATGTTCTTGAGTCGATATATGTCGATCTGAGCACAGCTGGGCCCCGTATATACAGCATGGGGGTAGCTCTGATACCCGCCAGATGCAACCCACGGCCATATAGGACCTACAGGCGATGTTCTTGAGTGGATATATGTCGATCTGAGCACAGCTGGGAGCCGTATATACAGCATGGGGGGTAGATCTGATACCAGCCAGATGCAACCCACGGCCATATAGGACCTACAGGCGATGTTCTTGAATCGATATATGTCGTTCTGAGCACAGCTGGGCCACGTATATACAGCATGGGGGTAGCTGTGATACCAGCCAGCTGCAACCCACGGCTATATAGGACCTACAGGCGATGTTCTTGAGTCGATATATGACGATCTGAGCACAGCTGGGCCCCCTATATACAGCATGGGGGTAGCTCTGATACCAGCCAGATGCAACCCACGGCCATATAGGACCTACAGGCGATGTTCTTGAGTGGATATATGACGATCTGAGCACAGCTGGGCGCCGTATATACAGCATGGTGGTAGCTCTGATACCATTCAGATGCAACCCACGGCCATATAGGACCTACAGGCGATGTTCTTGAGTCGATATATGTCGATCTGAGCACAGCTGGGCCTCGTATATACAGCATGGAGGTAGCTCTGTTACCAACCAGATGCAATTCACGGCCATATAGGACCTACAGGCGATGTTCTTGAGTGGATATATGACGATCTGAGCACAGCTGGGCGCCGTATATACAGCATGGGGGTAGCTCTGATACCATTCAGATGCAACCCACGGCCATATAGGACCTACGGGCGATGTTCTTGAGTCGATATATGTCGATCTGAGCACAGCTGGGCCTCGTATATACAGCATGGAGGTAGCTCTGTTACCAGCCAGATGCAACCCACGGTCATATAGGACCTACAGGCGATGTTCTTGAGTCGATATATGTCGATCTGAGTACAGCTTAGCCACGTATATACAGCATGGGGGTAGCTGTGATACCAGCCAGCTGAAACTCCCGGCTATATAGGACCTACAGGCGATGTTCTTGAGTCGATATATGTCCATCTGAGCACAGCTGGGCCCCGTATATACAACATGGGGGTAGCTCTGATACCAGCCAGATGCAACCCACGGCCATATAGGACCTACAGGCGATGTTCTTGAGTGGATATATGTTGATCTGAGCACAGCTGGGCGCCGTATATACAGCATGGGGGTAGCTCTGATACCGGCCAGATGCAACCTACCGCCATATAGGACCTACAGGTGATGTTTTTGAATCGATATATGTCGATCTGAGCACAGCTGGGCCACGTATATACAGCATGGGGGTAGCTGTGATTCCAGCCAGCTGCAACCCACGGCTATATAGGACCTACGAGCGATGTTCTTGATTCGATATATGTCGATCTGAGCACAGCTGGGCCCCGTATATACAGCATGGTGGTAGCTCTGATACCAGCCAGATGCAACCCACGGCCATATAGGACCCACAGGCGATGTTCTTGAGTGGATATATGTCGATCTGAGCATAGCTGGGTGCCGTATATACAGCATGGGGGTAGCTCTGATACCAGCCAGATGAAACCCACGGCCATATAGAACCTACAGGCGATGTTCTTGAGTCGATATATGTCGATCTGAGCACAGCTGGGCCACGTATATACAGCATGGGTGTAGATGTGATACCAGCCAACTGCAACCCACGGCTATATAGGACCTACAGGCGATGTTCTTGAGTCGCTATATGTTGATCTGAGCACAGCTGGGCCCCGTATATACAGCATGGGGGTAGCTCTGATACCAGACAGATGCAACCCACGGCCAAATAGGACCTACAGGCGATGTTCTTGAGTGGATATATGTCGATCTGAGCACAGCTGGGCGCCGTATATACAGCATGGGGGTAGCTCTGATACCAGCCAGATGCAACCCACGGCCATATAGGACCTACAGGCGATGTTCTTGAGTCGATATATGTCGATCTGAGCACAGCTGGGCCACGTATATACAGCATGGGGGTAGCTGTGATACCAGCCAGCTGCAACCCACGGCTATATAGGACCTACAGGCGATGTTCTTGAGTCGATCTGAGCACAGCTGGGCCCCGTATATACAGCATGGGGGTAGCTCTGATACCAGCCAGATGCAACCCACGGCCATATAGGACCTACAGGCGATGTTCTTGAGTGGATATATGTCGATCTGAGAGCACAACTGGGCGCCGTAAATACAGCATGGGGGTAGCTCTGATACCAGCCAGATGCAACCCACGGTCATATAAGACCTACAGGCGATGTTCTTGAGTCGATATATGTCGATCTGAGCACAGCTGGGCCACGTATATACAGCATGGTTGTAGCTGTGATACCAGCCGCCAGCTGCAACTTACGGCTATATAGGACCTACAGGCGATGTTCTTGAGTCGATCTGAGCACAGCTGGGCCCCGTATATACAGCATGGGGGGTAGCTGTGATACCAGCCAGATGCAACCCACAATCATATAGGACCTACAGGCGATGTTCTTGAGTGGATATATGTCGATCTGAGCACAGCTGGGCGCCGTATATACAGCATGGAGGTAGCTCTGATACCAGCCAGATGCAACCCACGGCCATATAGGACCTACAGGCGATGTTCTTGAGTGGATATATGTCAATCTGAGCATAGCTGGGCCACGTATATACAGCATGGGGGTAGCTGTGATACCAGCCAGCTGAAACCCACGGCTATATAGGACCTACAGGCGATGTACTTGAGTCGATCTGAGCACAGCTCTGATACCAGCCAGATGCAACCAACGGCCATATAGGACCTACAGGCGATGTTCTTGAGTGGATATATGTCGATCTGAGCACAGCTGGGCGCCGTATATACAGCATGGGGGTAGATCTGATACCAGCCAGATGCAACCCACGGCCATATAGGACCCACAGGCGATGTTCTTGAATCGATATATGTCGTTCTGAGCACAGCTGGGCCACGTATATACAGCATGGGGGTAGCTGTGATACCAGCCAGCTGCAACCCACGGCTATATAGGACCTACAGGCGATGTTCTTGAGTCGATATATGTCGATCTGAGCACAGCTGGGCCCCGTATATACAGCATGGGGGTAGCTCTGATACCAGCCAGATTCAACCCACGGCCATATAGGACCTACAGGCGATGTTCTTGAGTGGATATATATATATCGATCTGAGCACAGCTGGGCGCCGTATATACAGCATCCGGGTAGCTCTGATACCATTCAGATGCAACCCACGGCCATATAGGACCTACAGGCGATGTTCTTGAGTAGATATATGTCGATCTGAGCACAGCTGGGCCACGTATATACAGCATGGGGGTAGCTGTGATACCAGCCAGCTGAAACCCACGGCTAAATAGGACCTACAGGCGATGTTCTTGAGTCGATATAGGTCGAGCTGAGCACAGCTCGGCGCCGTAAATACAGCATGGGGGTAGCTCTGATACCAGCCAGATGCAACCACGGCCATATAGGACCTACAGGCGATGTTCTTGAGTGGATATATGTCGATCTGAGCACAGCTGGGCGCCGTATATACAGCATGGGGGTAGCTCTGATACCAGCCAGATGCAACCCACGGCCATATAGGACCTACAGACGATGTTCTTGAGTCGATATATGTCGATCTGAGCACAGCTGGGCGCCGTATATACAGCATGGGGGTAGCTCTGATACCAACCAGATGCAACCCACGGCCATATAGGACCTACAGGCGATGTTCTTGAATCGATATATGTCGATCTGAGCACAGCTGGGCCACGTATATACAGCATGGGGGTAGCTGTGATACCAGCCAGCTGCAACCCACGGCTATATAGGACCTACAGGCGATGTTCTTGATTCGATATATGTCGATCTGAGCACAGCTGGGCCCCGTATATACAGCATGGAGGTAGCTCTGATACCAGCCAGATGCAACCCACGGCCATATAGGACCTACAGGCGATGTTCTTGAGTCGATATATGTCGATCTGAGCACAGCTGGGCCACGTATATACAGCATGGGGGTAGCTGTGATACCAGCCAGCTGCAACCCACGGCTAAATAGGACCTACAGGCGATGTTCTTGAGTCGATATATGTCGATCTGATCACAGCTGGGCCACGTATATACAGCATGGGGGTAGTTGTGATACCAGCCAGCTGCAACCCACGGCTATATAGGACCTACAGGCGATGTTCTTGAGTCGATATATGTCGATCTGAGCACAGCTGGGCCCCGTATATACAGCATGGGGGTAGCTCTGATACCAGCCAGATGCAACCCACGGCCATATAGGACCTACAGGCGATGTTCTTGAGTGGATATATGTCGATCTGAGCACAGCTGGGCGCCGTAAATACAGCATGGGGGTAGCTCTGATACCAGCCAGATGCAACCCACGGCCATATAAGACCTACAGGCGATGTTCTTGAGTCGATATATGTCGATCTGAGCACAGCTGGGCCACGTATATACAGCATGGGGGTAGCTGTGATACCAGCCAGCTGCAACTTACGGCTATATAGGACCTACAGGCGATGTTCTTGAGTCGATCTGATCACAGCTGGGCCCCGTATATACAGCATGGGGGGTAGCTGTGATACCAGCCAGATGCAACCCACAACCATATAGGACCTACAGGCGATGTTCTTGAGTGGATATATGTCGATCTGAGCACAGCTGGGCGCCGTATATACAGCATGGGGGTAGATCTGATACCAGCCAGATGCAACCCGCGGCCATATAGGATCTACAGGCGATGTTCTTGAATCGATATATGTCGTTCTGAGCACAGCTGGGCCACGTATATACAGCATGGGGGTTGCAGTGATACCAGCCAGCTGCAACCCACGGCTATATAGGACCTACAGGCGATGTTCTTGAGTCGATATATGTCGATCTGAGCACAGCTGGGCCCCGTATATACAGCATGGGGGTAGCTCTGATACCAGCCAGATTCAACCCACGGCCATATAGGACCTACAGGCGATGTTCTTGAGTGGATATATATCGATCTGAGCACAGCTGGGCGCCGTATATACAGCATCGGGGTAGCTCTGATACCATTCAGATGCAACCCACGGCCATATAGGACCTACAGGCGATGTTCTTGAGTGGATATATGTCGATCTGAGCACAGATCGGCGCCGTAAATACAGCATGGGGGTAGCTCTGATACCAGCCAGATGCAACCCACGGCCATATAGGACCTACAGGCGATGTTCTTGAGTCGATATATGTCGATCTGAGCACAGCTGGGCAACGTATATACAGCATGGGGGTAGCTGTGATACCAGCCAGCTGCAACCCACGGCTATATTGGACCTACAGGCGATGTTCTTGAGTGGATATATGTCGATCTGAGCACAGCTGGGCGCCGTATATACAGCATGGGGGTAGATCTGATACCAGCCAGATGCAACCCACGGCCATATAGGACCTACAGGCGATGTTCTTGAGTGGATATATGTCGATCTGAGCACAGCTGCGCCACGTATATACAGCATGGGGGTAGCTGTGATACCAGCCAGCTGCAACCCACGGCTATATAGGACCTACAGGCGATGTTC
Organism: Lordithon lunulatus; assembly: GCA_963942505.1. Lineage (NCBI taxonomy): Eukaryota > Metazoa > Arthropoda > Insecta > Coleoptera > Staphylinidae > Lordithon > Lordithon lunulatus. The sequence goes on from OZ012673.1 coordinate 22,646,725, forward strand.
TTGAGTCCATCTGAGCACAGCTGGGCCCCGTATATACAGCATGGGGGTAGCTCTGATACCAGCCAGATGCAACCCACGGCCATATAAGACCTACAGGCGATGTTCTTGAGTGGATATATGTGGATCTGAGCACAACTAGGCGCCGTATATATAGCATGGGGGTAGCTCTGATACCAGCCAGATGCAACCCACGGCCATATAGGACCTACAGGCGATGTTCTTGAGTGGATATATGTCCATCTGAGCACAGCTGGGCGCCGTATATACAGCATGGAGGTAGCTGTGATACCAGCCAGATGCAACCCACGGCCATATAGGACCTACAGGCGATGTTCTTGAGTGGATATATGTCGATCTGAGCACAGCTGCGCCACGTATATACAGCATGGGGGTAGCTGTCATACCAGCCAGCTGCAACCCACGGCTATATAGGACCTACAGGCGATGTTCTTGAGTCGATCTGAGCACAGCTGGGCCCCGTATATACAGCATGGGGGTAGCTCTGATACCAGCCAGATGCAACCCACGGCCATATAGGACCCACAGGCGATGTTCTTGAGTGGATATATGTCGATCTGAGCACAGCTGGGCGCCGTATATACAGCATGGGGGTAGATCTGATACCAGCGAGATGCAACCCACGCCCATTTAGGACCTACAGGCGATGTTCTTGAATCGATATATGTCGATCTGAGCACAGCTGGGCCCCGTATATACAGCATGGGGGTAGCTCTGATACCAGCCAGATCCAACCCACTGCCATATAGGACCTACAGGCGATGTTCTTGAGTGGATATATGTCGATCTGAGCACAGCTGGGCGCCGTATATACAGCATGGGGGTAGCTCTGATACCATTCAGATGCAACCCACGGCCATATAGGACCTACAGGCGATGTTCTTGAGTCGATAGATGTCGATCTGAGCACAGCTGGGCCCCGTATATACAGCATGGGGGTAGCTCTGATACCAGCCAGATCCAACCCACTGCCATATAGGACCTACAGGCGATGTTCTTGAGTGGATATATGTCGATCTGAGCACAGCTGGGCGCCGTATATACAGCATGGGGGTAGCTCTGATACCATTCAGATGCAACCCACGGCCATATAGGACCTACAGGCGATGTTCTTGAGTCGATAGATGTCGATCTGAGCATAGCTGGGCCACGTATATACAGCATGGGGGTAGCTGTGATACCAGCCAGCTGCAACCCACGGCTATATAGGACCTACAGGCGATGTTCTTGAGTCGATCTGAGCACAGCTGGGCCCCGTATATACAGCATGGGGGTAGCTCTGATACCAGCCAGATGCAACCCACGGCCATATAGGACCTACAGGCGATGTTCTTGAGTGGATATATGTCGATCTGAGCACAGCTGGGCGCCGTATATACAGCATGGAGTTAGCTCTGATACCAGCCAGATGCAACCCACGGCCATATAGGACCTACAGGCGATGTTCTTGAATCGATATATGTCGTTCTGAGCACAGCTGGGCCCCCTATATACAGCATGGGGGTAGCTCTGATACCAGCCAGATGCAACCCACGGCCATATAGGACCTACAGGCGATGTTCTTGAGTGGATATATGACGATCTGAGCACAGCTGGGCGCCGTATATACAGCATGGGGGTAGCTCTGATACCATTCAGATGCAACCCACGGCCATATAGGACCTACAGGCGATGTTCTTGAGTCGATATATGTCGATCTGAGCACAGCTGGGCCTCGTATGTACAGCATGGAGGTAGCTCTGTTACCAGCCAGATGCAACCCACGGCCATATAGGACCTACAGGCGATGTTCTTGAGTGGATATATGTCGATCTGAGCACAGCTGGGCGCCGTATATACAGCATGGGGGTAGCTCTGATACCAGCCAGATGCAACCCACGGCCATATAGGACCTACAGGCGATGTTCTTGAGTGGATATATGACGATCTGAGCACAGCTGGGCGCCGTATATACAGCATGGGGGTAGCTCTGATACCATTCAGATGCAACCCACGGCCATATAGGACCTACAGGCGATGTTCTTGAGTCGATATATGTCGATTTGAGCACAGCTGGGCCACGTATATACAGCATGGGGGCAGATGTGATACCAGCCAGATGCAACCCATGGCCATATAGGACCTACAGGCGATGTTCTTGAGTGGATATATGTCGATCTGAGCACAGCTGGGCGCCGTATGTACAGCATGGGGGTAGCTCTGATACCAGCCAGATGCAACCCACGGCCATATAGGACCTACAGGCGATGTTCTGGAGTGGATATATGTCGATCTGAGCACAGCTGGGCCACGTATATACAGCATGGGGGTAGCTGTGATACCAGCCAGCTGCAACCCACGGCTATATAGGACCTACAGGCGATGTTCTTGAGTCGATCTGAGCACAGCTGGGCCCCGTATATACAGCATGGGGGTAGCTCTGATACCAGCCAGATGCAACCCACGGCCATATAGGACCTACAGGCGATGTTCTTGAGTGGATATATGTCGATCTGAGCACAGCTGCGCCACGTATATACAGCATGGGGGTAGCTGTGCTACCAGCCAGCTGCAACCCACGGCTATATAGGACCTACAGGCGATGTTCTTGAGTGGATATATGTCGATCTGAGCACAGCTGGGCGCCGTATATACAGCATGGGGGTAGATCTGATACCAGCCAGATGCAACCCACGGCCATATAGGACCTACAGGCGATGTTCTTGAGTGGATATATGTCGATCTGAGCACAGCTGCGCCACGTATATACAGCATGGGGGTAGCTGTGATACCAGCCAGCTGCAACCCACGGCTATATAGGACCTTCAGGCGATGTTCTTGAGTGGATATATGTCGATCTGAGCACAGCTGCGCCACGTATATACAGCATGGGGGTAGCTGTCATACCAGCCAGCTGCAACCCACGGCTATATAGGACCTACAGGCGATGTTCTTGAGTCGATCTGAGCACAGCTGGGCCCCGTATATACAGCATGGGGGTAGCTCTGATACCAACCAGATGCAACCCACGGCCATATAGGACCCACAGGCGATGTTCTTGAGTGGATATATGTCGATCTGAGCACAGCTGGGCGCCGTATATACAGCATGGGGGTAGATCTGATACCAGCCAGATGCAACCCACGTCCATTTAGGACCTACAGGCGATATTCTTGAATCGATATATGTCGTTCTGAGCACAGCTTGGCCACGTATATACAGCATGGGGGTAGCTGTGATACCAGTGAGCTGCAACCCACGGCTATATAGGACCTACAGGCGATGTTCTTGAGTCGATATATGTCGATCTGAGCACAGCTGGGCCCCGTATATACAGCATGGGGGTAGCTCTGATACCAGCCAGATCCAACCCACGGCCATATAGGACCTACAGGCGATGTTCTTGAGCACAGCTGGGCGCCGTATATACAGCATGGGGGTAGCTCTGATACCATTCAGATGCAACCCACGGCCATATAGGACCTACAGGCGATGTTCTTGAGTCGATATATGTCGATCTGAGCATAGCTGGGCCATGTATATACAGCATGGGGGTAGCTGTGATACCAGCCAGCTGCAACCCACGGCTATATAGGACCTACAGGCGATGTTCTTGAGTCGATCTGAGCACAGCTGGGCCCCGTATATACAGCATAGGGGTAGCTGTGATACCAGCCAGATGCAACCCACGGCCATATAGGACCTACAGGCGATGTTCTTGAGTGGATATATGTCGATCTGAGCACAGCTGCGCCACGTATATACAGCATGGGGGTAGCTGTGCTACCAGCCAGCTGCAACCCACGGCTATATAGGACCCACAGGCGATGTTCTTGAGTGGATATATGTCGATCTGAGCACAGCTGGGCGCCGTATATACAGCATGGGGGTAGATCTGATACCAGCCAGATGCAACCCACGCCCATTTAGGACCTACAGGCGATGTTCTTGAATCGATATATGTCGTTCTGAGCACAGCTGGGCCACGTATGTACAGCATGGGGGTAGCTGTGATACCAGTGAGCTGCAACCCACGGCTATATAGGACCCACAGGCGATGTTCTTGAGTCGATATATGTCGATCTGAGCACAGCTGGGCGCCGTATATACAGCATGGGGGTAGATCTGATACCAGCCAGATGCAACCCACGGCCATATAGGACCAACAGGCGATGTTCTTGAGTGGATATATGTCGATCTGAGCACAGCTGCGCCACGTATATACAGCATGGGGGTAGCTGTGATACCAGCCAGCTGCAACTCACGGCTATATAGGACCTACAGGCGATGTTCTTGAGTCGATATATGTCGATCTGAGCACAGCTGGGCCCCGTATATACAGCATAAGGGTAGCTCTGATACCCGCCAGATGCAACCCACGGCCATATAGGACCTACAGGCGATGTTCTTGAGTGGATATATGTCGATCTGAGCACAGCTGGGAGCCGTATATACAGCATGGGGGGTAGATCTGATACCAGCCAGATGCAACCCACGGCCATATAGGACCTACAGGCGATGTTCTTGAATCGACATATGTCGTTCTGAGTACAGCTGGGCCACGTATATACAGCATGGGGGTAGCTGTGATACCAGCCAGCTGCAACCCACGGCTATATAGGACCTACAGGCGATGTTCTTGAGTCGATATATGTCGATCTGGGCACAGCTGGGCCCCCTATATACAGCATGGGGGTAGCTCTGATACCAGCCAGATGCAACCCACGGCCATATAGGACCTACAGGCGATGTTCTTGAGTGGATATATGACGATCTGAGCCCAGCTGGGCGCCGTATATACAGCATGGGGGTAGCTCTGATACCATTCAGATGCAACCCACGGCCATATAGGACCTACAGGCGATGTTCTTGAGTCGATATATGTCGATCTGAGCACAGCTGGGCCTCGTATATACAGCATGGAGGTAGCTCTGTTACCAGCCAGATGCAACCCACGGCCATATAGGACCTACAGGCGATGTTCTTGAGTGGATATATGTCGATCTGAGCACAGCTGGGCGCCGTATATACAGCATGGGGGTAGCTCTGATACCATTCAGATGCAACCCACGGCCATATAGGACCTACGGGCGATGTTCTTGAGTCGATATATGTCGATCTGAGCACAGCTGGGCCTCGTATATACAGCATAGAGGTAGCTCTGTTACCAGCCAGATGCAACCCACGGCCATATAGGACCTACAGGCGATGTTCTTGAGTGGATATATGTCGATCTGAGCACAGATGGGCGCCGTATATACAGCATGTGGGTAGCTCTGATACCAGTCAGATGTAACCCACGGCCATATAGGACCTACAGGCGATGTTCTTGAGTCGATATATGTCGATTTGACCACAGCTGGGCCACGTATATACAGCATGGGGGCAGATGTGATACCAGCCAGCTGCAACCCACGGCTATATAGGACCTACAGGCTATGTTCTTGAGTCGATCTGAGCACAGCTGGGCCCCGTATATACAGCATGGGGGTAGCTCTGATACCAGCCAGATCCAACCCACGGCCATATAGGACCTACAGGCGATGTTCTTGAGTGGATATATGTCGATCTGAGCACAGCTGGGCCACGTATATACAGCATGGGGGTAGCTGTGATACCAGCCAGCTGCAACCCACGGCTATATAGGACCTACAGGCGATGTTCTTGAGTCGATCTGAGCACAGCTGGGCCCCGTATATACAGCATGGGAGTAGCTGTGATACCAGCCAGATGCAACCCACGGCCATATAGGACCTACAGGCGATGTTCTTGAGTGGATATATGTCGATCTGAGCACAGCTGGGCGCCGTATATACAGCATGGAGGTAGCTCTGATACCAGCCAGATGCAACCCACGGCCATATAGGACCTACAGGCGATGTTCTTGAGTCGATATATGTCGATCTGAGCACAGCTGGGCCACGTATATACAGCATGGGGGTAGCTGTGATACCAGCCAGCTGCAACCCACGGCTATATAGGACCTACAGGCTATGTTCTTGAGTCGATCTGAGCACAGCTGGGCCCCGTATATACAGCATGGGGGTAGCTCTGATACCAGCCTGATGCAACCCACGGCCATATAGGACCTACAGGCGATGTTCTTGAGTGGATATATGTCGATCTGAGCACAGCTGGGCGCCGTATATACAGCATGGGGGTAGATCTGATACCAGCCAGATGCAACCCACGGCCATATAGGACCTACAGGCGATGTTCTTGAATCGATATATGTCGTTCTGAGCACAGCTGGGCCACGTATATACAGCATGGGGGTAGCTGTGATACCAGCCAGCTGCAACCCACGGCTATATAGGACCTACAGGCGATGTTCTTGAGTCGATATATGTCGATCTGAGCACAGCTGGGCCCCGTATATACAGCATGGGGGTAGCTCTGATACCCGCCAGATGCAACCCACGGCCATATAGGACCTACAGGCGATGTTCTTGAGTGGATATATGTCGATCTGAGCACAGCTGGGAGCCGTATATACAGCATGGGGGGTAGATCTGATACCAGCCAGATGCAACCCACGGCCATATAGGACCTACAGGCGATGTTCTTGAATCGATATATGTCGTTCTGAGCACAGCTGGGCCACGTATATACAGCATGGGGGTAGCTGTGATACCAGCCAGCTGCAACCCACGGCTATATAGGACCTACAGGCGATGTTCTTGAGTCGATATATGACGATCTGAGCACAGCTGGGCCCCCTATATACAGCATGGGGGTAGCTCTGATACCAGCCAGATGCAACCCACGGCCATATAGGACCTACAGGCGATGTTCTTGAGTGGATATATGACGATCTGAGCACAGCTGGGCGCCGTATATACAGCATGGTGGTAGCTCTGATACCATTCAGATGCAACCCACGGCCATATAGGACCTACAGGCGATGTTCTTGAGTCGATATATGTCGATCTGAGCACAGCTGGGCCTCGTATATACAGCATGGAGGTAGCTCTGTTACCAACCAGATGCAATTCACGGCCATATAGGACCTACAGGCGATGTTCTTGAGTGGATATATGACGATCTGAGCACAGCTGGGCGCCGTATATACAGCATGGGGGTAGCTCTGATACCATTCAGATGCAACCCACGGCCATATAGGACCTACGGGCGATGTTCTTGAGTCGATATATGTCGATCTGAGCACAGCTGGGCCTCGTATATACAGCATGGAGGTAGCTCTGTTACCAGCCAGATGCAACCCACGGTCATATAGGACCTACAGGCGATGTTCTTGAGTCGATATATGTCGATCTGAGTACAGCTTAGCCACGTATATACAGCATGGGGGTAGCTGTGATACCAGCCAGCTGAAACTCCCGGCTATATAGGACCTACAGGCGATGTTCTTGAGTCGATATATGTCCATCTGAGCACAGCTGGGCCCCGTATATACAACATGGGGGTAGCTCTGATACCAGCCAGATGCAACCCACGGCCATATAGGACCTACAGGCGATGTTCTTGAGTGGATATATGTTGATCTGAGCACAGCTGGGCGCCGTATATACAGCATGGGGGTAGCTCTGATACCGGCCAGATGCAACCTACCGCCATATAGGACCTACAGGTGATGTTTTTGAATCGATATATGTCGATCTGAGCACAGCTGGGCCACGTATATACAGCATGGGGGTAGCTGTGATACCAGCCAGCTGCAACCCACGGCTATATAGGACCTACGAGCGATGTTCTTGATTCGATATATGTCGATCTGAGCACAGCTGGGCCCCGTATATACAGCATGGTGGTAGCTCTGATACCAGACAGATGCAACCCACGGCCAAATAGGACCTACAGGCGATGTTCTTGAGTCGATATATGTCGATCTGAGTACAGCTTAGCCACGTATATACAGCATGGGGGTAGCTGTGATACCAGCCAGCTGAAACTCCCGGCTATATAGGACCTACAGGCGATGTTCTTGAGTCGATATATGTCCATCTGAGCACAGCTGGGCCCCGTATATACAACATGGGGGTAGCTCTGATACCAGCCAGATGCAACCCACGGCCATATAGGACCTACAGGCGATGTTCTTGAGTGGATATATGTCGATCTGAGCATAGCTGGGTGCCGTATATACAGCATGGGGGTAGCTCTGATACCAGCCAGATGAAACCCACGGCCATATAGAACCTACAGGCGATGTTCTTGAGTCGATATATGTCGATCTGAGCACAGCTGGGCCACGTATATACAGCATGGGTGTAGATGTGATACCAGCCAACTGCAACCCACGGCTATATAGGACCTACAGGCGATGTTCTTGAGTCGCTATATGTTGATCTGAGCACAGCTGGGCCCCGTATATACAGCATGGGGGTAGCTCTGATACCAGACAGATGCAACCCACGGCCAAATAGGACCTACAGGCGATGTTCTTGAGTGGATATATGTCGATCTGAGCACAGCTGGGCGCCGTATATACAGCATGGGGGTAGCTCTGATACCAGCCAGATGCAACCCACGGCCATATAGGACCTACAGGCGATGTTCTTGAGTCGATATATGTCGATCTGAGCACAGCTGGGCCACGTATATACAGCATGGGGGTAGCTGTGATACCAGCCAGCTGCAACCCACGGCTATATAGGACCTACAGGCGATGTTCTTGAGTCGATCTGAGCACAGCTGGGCCCCGTATATACAGCATGGGGGTAGCTCTGATACCAGCCAGATGCAACCCACGGCCATATAGGACCTACAGGCGATGTTCTTGAGTGGATATATGTCGATCTGAGAGCACAACTGGGCGCCGTAAATACAGCATGGGGGTAGCTCTGATACCAGCCAGATGCAACCCACGGTCATATAAGACCTACAGGCGATGTTCTTGAGTCGATATATGTCGATCTGAGCACAGCTGGGCCACGTATATACAGCATGGTTGTAGCTGTGATACCAGCCGCCAGCTGCAACTTACGGCTATATAGGACCTACAGGCGATGTTCTTGAGTCGATCTGAGCACAGCTGGGCCCCGTATATACAGCATGGGGGGTAGCTGTGATACCAGCCAGATGCAACCCACAATCATATAGGACCTACAGGCGATGTTCTTGAGTGGATATATGTCGATCTGAGCACAGCTGGGCGCCGTATATACAGCATGGAGGTAGCTCTGATACCAGCCAGATGCAACCCACGGCCATATAGGACCTACAGGCGATGTTCTTGAGTGGATATATGTCAATCTGAGCATAGCTGGGCCACGTATATACAGCATGGGGGTAGCTGTGATACCAGCCAGCTGAAACCCACGGCTATATAGGACCTACAGGCGATGTACTTGAGTCGATCTGAGCACAGCTCTGATACCAGCCAGATGCAACCAACGGCCATATAGGACCTACAGGCGATGTTCTTGAGTGGATATATGTCGATCTGAGCACAGCTGGGCGCCGTATATACAGCATGGGGGTAGATCTGATACCAGCCAGATGCAACCCACGGCCATATAGGACCCACAGGCGATGTTCTTGAATCGATATATGTCGTTCTGAGCACAGCTGGGCCACGTATATACAGCATGGGGGTAGCTGTGATACCAGCCAGCTGCAACCCACGGCTATATAGGACCTACAGGCGATGTTCTTGAGTCGATATATGTCGATCTGAGCACAGCTGGGCCCCGTATATACAGCATGGGGGTAGCTCTGATACCAGCCAGATTCAACCCACGGCCATATAGGACCTACAGGCGATGTTCTTGAGTGGATATATATATATCGATCTGAGCACAGCTGGGCGCCGTATATACAGCATCCGGGTAGCTCTGATACCATTCAGATGCAACCCACGGCCATATAGGACCTACAGGCGATGTTCTTGAGTAGATATATGTCGATCTGAGCACAGCTGGGCCACGTATATACAGCATGGGGGTAGCTGTGATACCAGCCAGCTGAAACCCACGGCTAAATAGGACCTACAGGCGATGTTCTTGAGTCGATATAGGTCGAGCTGAGCACAGCTCGGCGCCGTAAATACAGCATGGGGGTAGCTCTGATACCAGCCAGATGCAACCACGGCCATATAGGACCTACAGGCGATGTTCTTGAGTGGATATATGTCGATCTGAGCACAGCTGGGCGCCGTATATACAGCATGGGGGTAGCTCTGATACCAGCCAGATGCAACCCACGGCCATATAGGACCTACAGACGATGTTCTTGAGTCGATATATGTCGATCTGAGCACAGCTGGGCGCCGTATATACAGCATGGGGGTAGCTCTGATACCAACCAGATGCAACCCACGGCCATATAGGACCTACAGGCGATGTTCTTGAATCGATATATGTCGATCTGAGCACAGCTGGGCCACGTATATACAGCATGGGGGTAGCTGTGATACCAGCCAGCTGCAACCCACGGCTATATAGGACCTACAGGCGATGTTCTTGATTCGATATATGTCGATCTGATCACAGCTGGGCCCCGTATATACAGCATGGGGGTAGCTCTGATACCAGCCAGATGCAACCCACGGCCATATAGGACCTACAGGCGATGTTCTTGAGTAGATATATGTCGATCTGAGCACAGCTGGGCCACGTATATACAGCATGGGGGTAGCTGTGATACCAGCCAGCTGAAACCCACGGCCATATAGGACCTACAGACGATGTTCTTGAGTCGATATATGTCGATCTGAGCACAGCTGGGCGCCGTATATACAGCATGGGGGTAGCTCTGATACCAACCAGATGCAACCCACGGCCATATAGGACCTACAGGCGATGTTCTTGAATCGATATATGTCGATCTGAGCACAGCTGGGCCCCGTATATACAGCATGGAGGTAGCTCTGATACCAGCCAGATGCAACCCACGGCCATATAGGACCTACAGGCGATGTTCTTGAGTCGATATATGTCGATCTGAGCACAGCTGGGCCACGTATATACAGCATGGGGGTAGCTGTGATACCAGCCAGCTGCAACCCACGGCTAAATAGGACCTACAGGCGATGTTCTTGAGTCGATATATGTCGATCTGATCACAGCTGGGCCACGTATATACAGCATGGGGGTAGTTGTGATACCAGCCAGCTGCAACCCACGGCTATATAGGACCTACAGGCGATGTTCTTGAGTCGATATATGTCGATCTGAGCACAGCTGGGCCCCGTATATACAGCATGGGGGTAGCTCTGATACCAGCCAGATGCAACCCACGGCCATATAGGACCTACAGGCGATGTTCTTGAGTGGATATATGTCGATCTGAGCACAGCTGGGCGCCGTAAATACAGCATGGGGGTAGCTCTGATACCAGCCAGATGCAACCCACGGCCATATAAGACCTACAGGCGATGTTCTTGAGTCGATATATGTCGATCTGAGCACAGCTGGGCCACGTATATACAGCATGGGGGTAGCTGTGATACCAGCCAGCTGCAACTTACGGCTATATAGGACCTACAGGCGATGTTCTTGAGTCGATCTGATCACAGCTGGGCCCCGTATATACAGCATGGGGGGTAGCTGTGATACCAGCCAGATGCAACCCACAACCATATAGGACCTACAGGCGATGTTCTTGAGTGGATATATGTCGATCTGAGCACAGCTGGGCGCCGTATATACAGCATGGGGGTAGATCTGATACCAGCCAGATGCAACCCGCGGCCATATAGGATCTACAGGCGATGTTCTTGAATCGATATATGTCGTTCTGAGCACAGCTGGGCCACGTATATACAGCATGGGGGTTGCAGTGATACCAGCCAGCTGCAACCCACGGCTATATAGGACCTACAGGCGATGTTCTTGAGTCGATATATGTCGATCTGAGCACAGCTGGGCCCCGTATATACAGCATGGGGGTAGCTCTGATACCAGCCAGATTCAACCCACGGCCATATAGGACCTACAGGCGATGTTCTTGAGTGGATATATATCGATCTGAGCACAGCTGGGCGCCGTATATACAGCATCGGGGTAGCTCTGATACCATTCAGATGCAACCCACGGCCATATAGGACCTACAGGCGATGTTCTTGAGTGGATATATGTCGATCTGAGCACAGATCGGCGCCGTAAATACAGCATGGGGGTAGCTCTGATACCAGCCAGATGCAACCCACGGCCATATAGGACCTACAGGCGATGTTCTTGAGTCGATATATGTCGATCTGAGCACAGCTGGGCAACGTATATACAGCATGGGGGTAGCTGTGATACCAGCCAGCTGCAACCCACGGCTATATTGGACCTACAGGCGATGTTCTTGAGTGGATATATGTCGATCTGAGCACAGCTGGGCGCCGTATATACAGCATGGGGGTAGATCTGATACCAGCCAGATGCAACCCACGGCCATATAGGACCTACAGGCGATGTTCTTGAGTGGATATATGTCGATCTGAGCACAGCTGCGCCACGTATATACAGCATGGGGGTAGCTGTGATACCAGCCAGCTGCAACCCACGGCTATATAGGACCTACAGGCGATGTTCTTGAGTCCATCTGAGCACAGCTGGGCCCCGTATATACAGCATGGGGGTAGCTCTGATACCAGCCAGATGCAACCCACGGCCATATAAGACCTACAGGCGATGTTCTTGAGTGGATATATGTGGATCTGAGCACAACTAGGCGCCGTATATATAGCATGGGGGTAGCTCTGATACCAGCCAGATGCTACCCACGGCCATATAGGACCTACAGGCGATGTTCTTGAGTGGATATATGTCCATCTGAGCACAGCTGGGCGCCGTATATACAGCATGGAGGTAGCTGTGATACCAGCCAGATGCAACCCACGGCCATATAGGACCTACAGGCGATGTTCTTGAGTGGATATATGTCGATCTGAGCACAGCTGCGCCACGTATATACAGCATGGGGGTAGCTGTCATACCAGCCAGCTGCAACCCACGGCTATATAGGACCTACAGGCGATGTTCTTGAGTCGATCTGAGCACAGCTGGGCCCCGTATATACAGCATGGGGGTAGCTCTGATACCAGCCAGATGCAACCCACGGCCATATAGGACCCACAGGCGATGTTCTTGAGTGGATATATGTCGATCTGAGCACAGCTGGGCGCCGTATATACAGCATGGGGGTAGATCTGATACCAGCGAGATGCAACCCACGCCCATTTAGGACCTACAGGCGATGTTCTTGAATCGATATATGTCGATCTGAGCACAGCTGGGCCCCGTATATACAGCATGGGGGTAGCTCTGATACCAGCCAGATCCAACCCACTGCCATATAGGACCTACAGGCGATGTTCTTGAGTGGATATATGTCGATCTGAGCACAGCTGGGCGCCGTATATACAGCATGGGGGTAGCTCTGATACCATTCAGATGCAACCCACGGCCATATAGGACCTACAGGCGATGTTCTTGAGTCGATAGATGTCGATCTGAGCACAGCTGGGCCCCGTATATACAGCATGGGGGTAGCTCTGATACCAGCCAGATCCAACCCACTGCCATATAGGACCTACAGGCGATGTTCTTGAGTGGATATATGTCGATCTGAGCACAGCTGGGCGCCGTATATACAGCATGGGGGTAGCTCTGATACCATTCAGATGCAACCCACGGCCATATAGGACCTACAGGCGATGTTCTTGAGTCGATAGATGTCGATCTGAGCATAGCTGGGCCACGTATATACAGCATGGGGGTAGCTGTGATACCAGCCAGCTGCAACCCACGGCTATATAGGACCTACAGGCGATGTTCTTGAGTCGATCTGAGCACAGCTGGGCCCCGTATATACAGCATGGGGGTAGCTCTGATACCAGCCAGATGCAACCCACGGCCATATAGGACCTACAGGCGATGTTCTTGAGTGGATATATGTCGATCTGAGCACAGCTGGGCGCCGTATATACAGCATGGAGTTAGCTCTGATACCAGCCAGATGCAACCCACGGCCATATAGGACCTACAGGCGATGTTCTTGAATCGATATATGTCGTTCTGAGCACAGCTGGGCCCCCTATATACAGCATGGGGGTAGCTCTGATACCAGCCAGATGCAACCCACGGCCATATAGGACCTACAGGCGATGTTCTTGAGTGGATATATGACGATCTGAGCACAGCTGGGCGCCGTATATACAGCATGGGGGTAGCTCTGATACCATTCAGATGCAACCCACGGCCATATAGGACCTACAGGCGATGTTCTTGAGTCGATATATGTCGATCTGAGCACAGCTGGGCCTCGTATGTACAGCATGGAGGTAGCTCTGTTACCAGCCAGATGCAACCCACGGCCATATAGGACCTACAGGCGATGTTCTTGAGTGGATATATGTCGATCTGAGCACAGCTGGGCGCCGTATATACAGCATGGGGGTAGCTCTGATACCAGCCAGATGCAACCCACGGCCATATAGGACCTACAGGCGATGTTCTTGAGTGGATATATGACGATCTGAGCACAGCTGGGCGCCGTATATACAGCATGGGGGTAGCTCTGATACCATTCAGATGCAACCCACGGCCATATAGGACCTACAGGCGATGTTCTTGAGTCGATATATGTCGATTTGAGCACAGCTGGGCCACGTATATACAGCATGGGGGCAGATGTGATACCAGCCAGATGCAACCCATGGCCATATAGGACCTACAGGCGATGTTCTTGAGTGGATATATGTCGATCTGAGCACAGCTGGGCGCCGTATGTACAGCATGGGGGTAGCTCTGATACCAGCCAGATGCAACCCACGGCCATATAGGACCTACAGGCGATGTTCTTGAGTGGATATATGTCGATCTGAGCACAGCTGGGCCACGTATATACAGCATGGGGGTAGCTGTGATACCAGCCAGCTGCAACCCACGGCTATATAGGACCTACAGGCGATGTTCTTGAGTCGATCTGAGCACAGCTGGGCCCCGTATATACAGCATGGGGGTAGCTCTGATACCAGCCAGATGCAACCCACGGCCATATAGGACCTACAGGCGATGTTCTTGAGTGGATATATGTCGATCTGAGCACAGCTGCGCCACGTATATACAGCATGGGGGTAGCTGTGCTACCAGCCAGCTGCAACCCACGGCTATATAGGACCTACAGGCGATGTTCTTGAGTGGATATATGTCGATCTGAGCACAGCTGGGCGCCGTATATACAGCATGGGGGTAGATCTGATACCAGCCAGATGCAACCCACGGCCATATAGGACCTACAGGCGATGTTCTTGAGTGGATATATGTCGATCTGAGCACAGCTGCGCCACGTATATACAGCATGGGGGTAGCTGTGATACCAGCCAGCTGCAACCCACGGCTATATAGGACCTTCAGGCGATGTTCTTGAGTGGATATATGTCGATCTGAGCACAGCTGCGCCACGTATATACAGCATGGGGGTAGCTGTCATACCAGCCAGCTGCAACCCACGGCTATATAGGACCTACAGGCGATGTTCTTGAGTCGATCTGAGCACAGCTGGGCCCCGTATATACAGCATGGGGGTAGCTCTGATACCAACCAGATGCAACCCACGGCCATATAGGACCCACAGGCGATGTTCTTGAGTGGATATATGTCGATCTGAGCACAGCTGGGCGCCGTATATACAGCATGGGGGTAGATCTGATACCAGCCAGATGCAACCCACGTCCATTTAGGACCTACAGGCGATATTCTTGAATCGATATATGTCGTTCTGAGCACAGCTTGGCCACGTATATACAGCATGGGGGTAGCTGTGATACCAGTGAGCTGCAACCCACGGCTATATAGGACCTACAGGCGATGTTCTTGAGTCGATATATGTCGATCTGAGCACAGCTGGGCCCCGTATATACAGCATGGGGGTAGCTCTGATACCAGCCAGATCCAACCCACGGCCATATAGGACCTACAGGCGATGTTCTTGAGCACAGCTGGGCGCCGTATATACAGCATGGGGGTAGCTCTGATACCATTCAGATGCAACCCACGGCCATATAGGACCTACAGGCGATGTTCTTGAGTCGATATATGTCGATCTGAGCATAGCTGGGCCATGTATATACAGCATGGGGGTAGCTGTGATACCAGCCAGCTGCAACCCACGGCTATATAGGACCTACAGGCGATGTTCTTGAGTCGATCTGAGCACAGCTGGGCCCCGTATATACAGCATAGGGGTAGCTGTGATACCAGCCAGATGCAACCCACGGCCATATAGGACCTACAGGCGATGTTCTTGAGTGGATATATGTCGATCTGAGCACAGCTGCGCCACGTATATACAGCATGGGGGTAGCTGTGCTACCAGCCAGCTGCAACCCACGGCTATATAGGACCCACAGGCGATGTTCTTGAGTGGATATATGTCGATCTGAGCACAGCTGGGCGCCGTATATACAGCATGGGGGTAGATCTGATACCAGCCAGATGCAACCCACGCCCATTTAGGACCTACAGGCGATGTTCTTGAATCGATATATGTCGTTCTGAGCACAGCTGGGCCACGTATGTACAGCATGGGGGTAGCTGTGATACCAGTGAGCTGCAACCCACGGCTATATAGGACCCACAGGCGATGTTCTTGAGTCGATATATGTCGATCTGAGCACAGCTGGGCGCCGTATATACAGCATGGGGGTAGATCTGATACCAGCCAGATGCAACCCACGGCCATATAGGACCAACAGGCGATGTTCTTGAGTGGATATATGTCGATCTGAGCACAGCTGCGCCACGTATATACAGCATGGGGGTAGCTGTGATACCAGCCAGCTGCAACTCACGGCTATATAGGACCTACAGGCGATGTTCTTGAGTCGATATATGTCGATCTGAGCACAGCTGGGCCCCGTATATACAGCATGGGGGTAGCTCTGATACCCGCCAGATGCAACCCACGGCCATATAGGACCTACAGGCGATGTTCTTGAGTGGATATATGTCGATCTGAGCACAGCTGGGAGCCGTATATACAGCATGGGGGGTAGATCTGATACCAGCCAGATGCAACCCACGGCCATATAGGACCTACAGGCGATGTTCTTGAATCGACATATGTCGTTCTGAGTACAGCTGGGCCACGTATATACAGCATGGGGGTAGCTGTGATACCAGCCAGCTGCAACCCACGGCTATATAGGACCTACAGGCGATGTTCTTGAGTCGATATATGTCGATCTGAGCACAGCTGGGCCCCGTATATACAGCATGGGGGTAGCTCTGATACCAGCCAGATTCAACCCACGGCCATATAGGACCTACAGGCGATGTTCTTGAGTGGATATATATCGATCTGAGCACAGCTGGGCGCCGTATATACAGCATCGGGGTAGCTCTGATACCATTCAGATGCAACCCACGGCCATATAGGACCTACAGGCGATGTTCTTGAGTGGATATATGTCGATCTGAGCACAGATCGGCGCCGTAAATACAGCATGGGGGTAGCTCTGATACCAGCCAGATGCAACCCACGGCCATATAGGACCTACAGGCGATGTTCTTGAGTCGATATATGTCGATCTGAGCACAGCTGGGCAACGTATATACAGCATGGGGGTAGCTGTGATACCAGCCAGCTGCAACCCACGGCTATATTGGACCTACAGGCGATGTTCTTGAGTGGATATATGTCGATCTGAGCACAGCTGGGCGCCGTATATACAGCATGGGGGTAGATCTGATACCAGCCAGATGCAACCCACGGCCATATAGGACCTACAGGCGATGTTCTTGAGTGGATATATGTCGATCTGAGCACAGCTGCGCCACGTATATACAGCATGGGGGTAGCTGTGATACCAGCCAGCTGCAACCCACGGCTATATAGGACCTACAGGCGATGTTCTTGAGTCCATCTGAGCACAGCTGGGCCCCGTATATACAGCATGGGGGTAGCTCTGATACCAGCCAGATGCAACCCACGGCCATATAAGACCTACAGGCGATGTTCTTGAGTGGATATATGTGGATCTGAGCACAACTAGGCGCCGTATATATAGCATGGGGGTAGCTCTGATACCAGCCAGATGCTACCCACGGCCATATAGGACCTACAGGCGATGTTCTTGAGTGGATATATGTCCATCTGAGCACAGCTGGGCGCCGTATATACAGCATGGAGGTAGCTGTGATACCAGCCAGATGCAACCCACGGCCATATAGGACCTACAGGCGATGTTCTTGAGTGGATATATGTCGATCTGAGCACAGCTGCGCCACGTATATACAGCATGGGGGTAGCTGTCATACCAGCCAGCTGCAACCCACGGCTATATAGGACCTACAGGCGATGTTCTTGAGTCGATCTGAGCACAGCTGGGCCCCGTATATACAGCATGGGGGTAGCTCTGATACCAGCCAGATGCAACCCACGGCCATATAGGACCCACAGGCGATGTTCTTGAGTGGATATATGTCGATCTGAGCACAGCTGGGCGCCGTATATACAGCATGGGGGTAGATCTGATACCAGCGAGATGCAACCCACGCCCATTTAGGACCTACAGGCGATGTTCTTGAATCGATATATGTCGATCTGAGCACAGCTGGGCCCCGTATATACAGCATGGGGGTAGCTCTGATACCAGCCAGATCCAACCCACTGCCATATAGGACCTACAGGCGATGTTCTTGAGTGGATATATGTCGATCTGAGCACAGCTGGGCGCCGTATATACAGCATGGGGGTAGCTCTGATACCATTCAGATGCAACCCACGGCCATATAGGACCTACAGGCGATGTTCTTGAGTCGATAGATGTCGATCTGAGCACAGCTGGGCCCCGTATATACAGCATGGGGGTAGCTCTGATACCAGCCAGATCCAACCCACTGCCATATAGGACCTACAGGCGATGTTCTTGAGTGGATATATGTCGATCTGAGCACAGCTGGGCGCCGTATATACAGCATGGGGGTAGCTCTGATACCATTCAGATGCAACCCACGGCCATATAGGACCTACAGGCGATGTTCTTGAGTCGATAGATGTCGATCTGAGCATAGCTGGGCCACGTATATACAGCATGGGGGTAGCTGTGATACCAGCCAGCTGCAACCCACGGCTATATAGGACCTACAGGCGATGTTCTTGAGTCGATCTGAGCACAGCTGGGCCCCGTATATACAGCATGGGGGTAGCTCTGATACCAGCCAGATGCAACCCACGGCCATATAGGACCTACAGGCGATGTTCTTGAGTGGATATATGTCGATCTGAGCACAGCTGGGCGCCGTATATACAGCATGGAGTTAGCTCTGATACCAGCCAGATGCAACCCACGGCCATATAGGACCTACAGGCGATGTTCTTGAATCGATATATGTCGTTCTGAGCACAGCTGGGCCCCCTATATACAGCATGGGGGTAGCTCTGATACCAGCCAGATGCAACCCACGGCCATATAGGACCTACAGGCGATGTTCTTGAGTGGATATATGACGATCTGAGCACAGCTGGGCGCCGTATATACAGCATGGGGGTAGCTCTGATACCATTCAGATGCAACCCACGGCCATATAGGACCTACAGGCGATGTTCTTGAGTCGATATATGTCGATCTGAGCACAGCTGGGCCTCGTATGTACAGCATGGAGGTAGCTCTGTTACCAGCCAGATGCAACCCACGGCCATATAGGACCTACAGGCGATGTTCTTGAGTGGATATATGTCGATCTGAGCACAGCTGGGCGCCGTATATACAGCATGGGGGTAGCTCTGATACCAGCCAGATGCAACCCACGGCCATATAGGACCTACAGGCGATGTTCTTGAGTGGATATATGACGATCTGAGCACAGCTGGGCGCCGTATATACAGCATGGGGGTAGCTCTGATACCATTCAGATGCAACCCACGGCCATATAGGACCTACAGGCGATGTTCTTGAGTCGATATATGTCGATTTGAGCACAGCTGGGCCACGTATATACAGCATGGGGGCAGATGTGATACCAGCCAGATGCAACCCATGGCCATATAGGACCTACAGGCGATGTTCTTGAGTGGATATATGTCGATCTGAGCACAGCTGGGCGCCGTATGTACAGCATGGGGGTAGCTCTGATACCAGCCAGATGCAACCCACGGCCATATAGGACCTACAGGCGATGTTCTTGAGTGGATATATGTCGATCTGAGCACAGCTGGGCCACGTATATACAGCATGGGGGTAGCTGTGATACCAGCCAGCTGCAACCCACGGCTATATAGGACCTACAGGCGATGTTCTTGAGTCGATCTGAGCACAGCTGGGCCCCGTATATACAGCATGGGGGTAGCTCTGATACCAGCCAGATGCAACCCACGGCCATATAGGACCTACAGGCGATGTTCTTGAGTGGATATATGTCGATCTGAGCACAGCTGCGCCACGTATATACAGCATGGGGGTAGCTGTGCTACCAGCCAGCTGCAACCCACGGCTATATAGGACCTACAGGCGATGTTCTTGAGTGGATATATGTCGATCTGAGCACAGCTGGGCGCCGTATATACAGCATGGGGGTAGATCTGATACCAGCCAGATGCAACCCACGGCCATATAGGACCTACAGGCGATGTTCTTGAGTGGATATATGTCGATCTGAGCACAGCTGCGCCACGTATATACAGCATGGGGGTAGCTGTGATACCAGCCAGCTGCAACCCACGGCTATATAGGACCTTCAGGCGATGTTCTTGAGTGGATATATGTCGATCTGAGCACAGCTGCGCCACGTATATACAGCATGGGGGTAGCTGTCATACCAGCCAGCTGCAACCCACGGCTATATAGGACCTACAGGCGATGTTCTTGAGTCGATCTGAGCACAGCTGGGCCCCGTATATACAGCATGGGGGTAGCTCTGATACCAACCAGATGCAACCCACGGCCATATAGGACCCACAGGCGATGTTCTTGAGTGGATATATGTCGATCTGAGCACAGCTGGGCGCCGTATATACAGCATGGGGGTAGATCTGATACCAGCCAGATGCAACCCACGTCCATTTAGGACCTACAGGCGATATTCTTGAATCGATATATGTCGTTCTGAGCACAGCTTGGCCACGTATATACAGCATGGGGGTAGCTGTGATACCAGTGAGCTGCAACCCACGGCTATATAGGACCTACAGGCGATGTTCTTGAGTCGATATATGTCGATCTGAGCATAGCTGGGCCATGTATATACAGCATGGGGGTAGCTGTGATACCAGCCAGCTGCAACCCACGGCTATATAGGACCTACAGGCGATGTTCTTGAGTCGATCTGAGCACAGCTGGGCCCCGTATATACAGCATAGGGGTAGCTGTGATACCAGCCAGATGCAACCCACGGCCATATAGGACCTACAGGCGATGTTCTTGAGTGGATATATGTCGATCTGAGCACAGCTGCGCCACGTATATACAGCATGGGGGTAGCTGTGCTACCAGCCAGCTGCAACCCACGGCTATATAGGACCCACAGGCGATGTTCTTGAGTGGATATATGTCGATCTGAGCACAGCTGGGCGCCGTATATACAGCATGGGGGTAGATCTGATACCAGCCAGATGCAACCCACGCCCATTTAGGACCTACAGGCGATGTTCTTGAATCGATATATGTCGTTCTGAGCACAGCTGGGCCACGTATGTACAGCATGGGGGTAGCTGTGATACCAGTGAGCTGCAACCCACGGCTATATAGGACCCACAGGCGATGTTCTTGAGTCGATATATGTCGATCTGAGCACAGCTGGGCGCCGTATATACAGCATGGGGGTAGATCTGATACCAGCCAGATGCAACCCACGGCCATATAGGACCAACAGGCGATGTTCTTGAGTGGATATATGTCGATCTGAGCACAGCTGCGCCACGTATATACAGCATGGGGGTAGCTGTGATACCAGCCAGCTGCAACTCACGGCTATATAGGACCTACAGGCGATGTTCTTGAGTCGATATATGTCGATCTGAGCACAGCTGGGCCCCGTATATACAGCATGGGGGTAGCTCTGATACCCGCCAGATGCAACCCACGGCCATATAGGACCTACAGGCGATGTTCTTGAGTGGATATATGTCGATCTGAGCACAGCTGGGAGCCGTATATACAGCATGGGGGGTAGATCTGATACCAGCCAGATGCAACCCACGGCCATATAGGACCTACAGGCGATGTTCTTGAATCGACATATGTCGTTCTGAGTACAGCTGGGCCACGTATATACAGCATGGGGGTAGCTGTGATACCAGCCAGCTGCAACCCACGGCTATATAGGACCTACAGGCGATGTTCTTGAGTCGATATATGTCGATCTGGGCACAGCTGGGCCCCCTATATACAGCATGGGGGTAGCTCTGATACCAGCCAGATGCAACCCACGGCCATATAGGACCTACAGGCGATGTTCTTGAGTGGATATATGACGATCTGAGCCCAGCTGGGCGCCGTATATACAGCATGGGGGTAGCTCTGATACCATTCAGATGCAACCCACGGCCATATAGGACCTACAGGCGATGTTCTTGAGTCGATATATGTCGATCTGAGCACAGCTGGGCCTCGTATATACAGCATGGAGGTAGCTCTGTTACCAGCCAGATGCAACCCACGGCCATATAGGACCTACAGGCGATGTTCTTGAGTGGATATATGTCGATCTGAGCACAGCTGGGCGCCGTATATACAGCATGGGGGTAGCTCTGATACCATTCAGATGCAACCCACGGCCATATAGGACCTACGGGCGATGTTCTTGAGTCGATATATGTCGATCTGAGCACAGCTGGGCCTCGTATATACAGCATAGAGGTAGCTCTGTTACCAGCCAGATGCAACCCACGGCCATATAGGACCTACAGGCGATGTTCTTGAGTGGATATATGTCGATCTGAGCACAGATGGGCGCCGTATATACAGCATGTGGGTAGCTCTGATACCAGTCAGATGTAACCCACGGCCATATAGGACCTACAGGCGATGTTCTTGAGTCGATATATGTCGATTTGACCACAGCTGGGCCACGTATATACAGCATGGGGGCAGATGTGATACCAGCCAGCTGCAACCCACGGCTATATAGGACCTACAGGCTATGTTCTTGAGTCGATCTGAGCACAGCTGGGCCCCGTATATACAGCATGGGGGTAGCTCTGATACCAGCCAGATCCAACCCACGGCCATATAGGACCTACAGGCGATGTTCTTGAGTGGATATATGTCGATCTGAGCACAGCTGGGCCACGTATATACAGCATGGGGGTAGCTGTGATACCAGCCAGCTGCAACCCACGGCTATATAGGACCTACAGGCGATGTTCTTGAGTCGATCTGAGCACAGCTGGGCCCCGTATATACAGCATGGGAGTAGCTGTGATACCAGCCAGATGCAACCCACGGCCATATAGGACCTACAGGCGATGTTCTTGAGTGGATATATGTCGATCTGAGCACAGCTGGGCGCCGTATATACAGCATGGAGGTAGCTCTGATACCAGCCAGATGCAACCCACGGCCATATAGGACCTACAGGCGATGTTCTTGAGTCGATATATGTCGATCTGAGCACAGCTGGGCCACGTATATACAGCATGGGGGTAGCTGTGATACCAGCCAGCTGCAACCCACGGCTATATAGGACCTACAGGCTATGTTCTTGAGTCGATCTGAGCACAGCTGGGCCCCGTATATACAGCATGGGGGTAGCTCTGATACCAGCCTGATGCAACCCACGGCCATATAGGACCTACAGGCGATGTTCTTGAGTGGATATATGTCGATCTGAGCACAGCTGGGCGCCGTATATACAGCATGGGGGTAGATCTGATACCAGCCAGATGCAACCCACGGCCATATAGGACCTACAGGCGATGTTCTTGAATCGATATATGTCGTTCTGAGCACAGCTGGGCCACGTATATACAGCATGGGGGTAGCTGTGATACCAGCCAGCTGCAACCCACGGCTATATAGGACCTACAGGCGATGTTCTTGAGTCGATATATGTCGATCTGAGCACAGCTGGGCCCCGTATATACAGCATGGGGGTAGCTCTGATACCCGCCAGATGCAACCCACGGCCATATAGGACCTACAGGCGATGTTCTTGAGTGGATATATGTCGATCTGAGCACAGCTGGGAGCCGTATATACAGCATGGGGGGTAGATCTGATACCAGCCAGATGCAACCCACGGCCATATAGGACCTACAGGCGATGTTCTTGAATCGATATATGTCGTTCTGAGCACAGCTGGGCCACGTATATACAGCATGGGGGTAGCTGTGATACCAGCCAGCTGCAACCCACGGCTATATAGGACCTACAGGCGATGTTCTTGAGTCGATATATGACGATCTGAGCACAGCTGGGCCCCCTATATACAGCATGGGGGTAGCTCTGATACCAGCCAGATGCAACCCACGGCCATATAGGACCTACAGGCGATGTTCTTGAGTGGATATATGACGATCTGAGCACAGCTGGGCGCCGTATATACAGCATGGTGGTAGCTCTGATACCATTCAGATGCAACCCACGGCCATATAGGACCTACAGGCGATGTTCTTGAGTCGATATATGTCGATCTGAGCACAGCTGGGCCTCGTATATACAGCATGGAGGTAGCTCTGTTACCAACCAGATGCAATTCACGGCCATATAGGACCTACAGGCGATGTTCTTGAGTGGATATATGACGATCTGAGCACAGCTGGGCGCCGTATATACAGCATGGGGGTAGCTCTGATACCATTCAGATGCAACCCACGGCCATATAGGACCTACGGGCGATGTTCTTGAGTCGATATATGTCGATCTGAGCACAGCTGGGCCTCGTATATACAGCATGGAGGTAGCTCTGTTACCAGCCAGATGCAACCCACGGTCATATAGGACCTACAGGCGATGTTCTTGAGTCGATATATGTCGATCTGAGTACAGCTTAGCCACGTATATACAGCATGGGGGTAGCTGTGATACCAGCCAGCTGAAACTCCCGGCTATATAGGACCTACAGGCGATGTTCTTGAGTCGATATATGTCCATCTGAGCACAGCTGGGCCCCGTATATACAACATGGGGGTAGCTCTGATACCAGCCAGATGCAACCCACGGCCATATAGGACCTACAGGCGATGTTCTTGAGTGGATATATGTTGATCTGAGCACAGCTGGGCGCCGTATATACAGCATGGGGGTAGCTCTGATACCGGCCAGATGCAACCTACCGCCATATAGGACCTACAGGTGATGTTTTTGAATCGATATATGTCGATCTGAGCACAGCTGGGCCACGTATATACAGCATGGGGGTAGCTGTGATACCAGCCAGCTGCAACCCACGGCTATATAGGACCTACGAGCGATGTTCTTGATTCGATATATGTCGATCTGAGCACAGCTGGGCCCCGTATATACAGCATGGTGGTAGCTCTGATACCAGCCAGATGCAACCCACGGCCATATAGGACCCACAGGCGATGTTCTTGAGTGGATATATGTCGATCTGAGCATAGCTGGGTGCCGTATATACAGCATGGGGGTAGCTCTGATACCAGCCAGATGAAACCCACGGCCATATAGAACCTACAGGCGATGTTCTTGAGTCGATATATGTCGATCTGAGCACAGCTGGGCCACGTATATACAGCATGGGTGTAGATGTGATACCAGCCAACTGCAACCCACGGCTATATAGGACCTACAGGCGATGTTCTTGAGTCGCTATATGTTGATCTGAGCACAGCTGGGCCCCGTATATACAGCATGGGGGTAGCTCTGATACCAGACAGATGCAACCCACGGCCAAATAGGACCTACAGGCGATGTTCTTGAGTGGATATATGTCGATCTGAGCACAGCTGGGCGCCGTATATACAGCATGGGGGTAGCTCTGATACCAGCCAGATGCAACCCACGGCCATATAGGACCTACAGGCGATGTTCTTGAGTCGATATATGTCGATCTGAGCACAGCTGGGCCACGTATATACAGCATGGGGGTAGCTGTGATACCAGCCAGCTGCAACCCACGGCTATATAGGACCTACAGGCGATGTTCTTGAGTCGATCTGAGCACAGCTGGGCCCCGTATATACAGCATGGGGGTAGCTCTGATACCAGCCAGATGCAACCCACGGCCATATAGGACCTACAGGCGATGTTCTTGAGTGGATATATGTCGATCTGAGCACAGCTGGGCGCCGTAAATACAGCATGGGGGTAGCTCTGATACCAGCCAGATGCAACCCACGGTCATATAAGACCTACAGGCGATGTTCTTGAGTCGATATATGTCGATCTGAGCACAGCTGGGCCACGTATATACAGCATGGTTGTAGCTGTGATACCAGCCGCCAGCTGCAACTTACGGCTATATAGGACCTACAGGCGATGTTCTTGAGTCGATCTGAGCACAGCTGGGCCCCGTATATACAGCATGGGGGGTAGCTGTGATACCAGCCAGATGCAACCCACAATCATATAGGACCTACAGGCGATGTTCTTGAGTGGATATATGTCGATCTGAGCACAGCTGGGCGCCGTATATACAGCATGGAGGTAGCTCTGATACCAGCCAGATGCAACCCACGGCCATATAGGACCTACAGGCGATGTTCTTGAGTGGATATATGTCAATCTGAGCATAGCTGGGCCACGTATATACAGCATGGGGGTAGCTGTGATACCAGCCAGCTGAAACCCACGGCTATATAGGACCTACAGGCGATGTACTTGAGTCGATCTGAGCACAGCTCTGATACCAGCCAGATGCAACCAACGGCCATATAGGACCTACAGGCGATGTTCTTGAGTGGATATATGTCGATCTGAGCACAGCTGGGCGCCGTATATACAGCATGGGGGTAGATCTGATACCAGCCAGATGCAACCCACGGCCATATAGGACCCACAGGCGATGTTCTTGAATCGATATATGTCGTTCTGAGCACAGCTGGGCCACGTATATACAGCATGGGGGTAGCTGTGATACCAGCCAGCTGCAACCCACGGCTATATAGGACCTACAGGCGATGTTCTTGAGTCGATATATGTCGATCTGAGCACAGCTGGGCCCCGTATATACAGCATGGGGGTAGCTCTGATACCAGCCAGATTCAACCCACGGCCATATAAGACCTACAGGCGATGTTCTTGAGTGGATATATATATATCGATCTGAGCACAGCTGGGCGCCGTATATACAGCATCCGGGTAGCTCTGATACCATTCAGATGCAACCCACGGCCATATAGGACCTACAGGCGATGTTCTTGAGTAGATATATGTCGATCTGAGCACAGCTCGGCGCCGTAAATACAGCATGGGGGTAGCTCTGATACCAGCCAGATGCAACTCACGGCCATATAGGACCTACAGGCGATGTTCTTGAGTGGATATATGTCGATCTGAGCACAGCTGGGCGCCGTATATACAGCATGGGGGTAGCTCTGATACCAGCCAGATGCAACCCACGGCCATATAGGACCTACAGGCGATGTTCTTGAGTCGATATATGTCGATCTGAGCACAGCTGGGCCACGTATATACAGCATGGGGGTAGCTGTGATACCAGCCAGCTGAAACCCACTGCTAAATAGGACCTACAGGCGATGTTCTTGAGTCGATATAGGTCGAGCTGAGCACAGCTCGGCGCCGTAAATACAGCATGGGGGTAGCTCTGATAATAGCCAGATGCAACCACGGCCATATAGGACCTACAGGCGATGTTCTTGAGTGGATATATGTCGATCTGAGCACAGCTGGGCGCCGTATATACAGCATGGGGGTAGCTCTGATTCCAGCCAGATGCAACCCACGGCCATATAGGACCTACAGACGATGTTCTTGAGTCGATATATGTCGATCTGAGCACAGCTGGGCGCCGTATATACAGCATGGGGGTAGCTCTGATACCAACCAGATGCAACCCACGGCCATATAGGACCTACAGGCGATGTTCTTGAGTCGATATATGTCGATCTGAGCACAGCTGGGCCACGTATATACAGCATGGGGGTAGTTGTGATACCAGCCAGCTGCAACCCACGGCTATATAGGACCTACAGGCGATGTTCTTGAGTCGATATATGTCGATCTGAGCACAGCTGGGCCCCGTATATACAGCATGGGGGTAGCTCTGATACCAGCCAGATGCAACCCACGGCCATATAGGACCTACAGGCGATGTTCTTGAGTGGATATATGTCGATCTGAGCACAGCTGGGCGCCGTAAATACAGCATGGGGGTAGCTCTGATACCAGCCAGATGCAACCCACGGCCATATAAGACCTACAGGCGATGTTCTTGAGTCGATATATGTCGATCTGAGCACAGCTGGGCCACGAATATACAGCATGGGGGTAGCTGTGATACCAGCCAGCTGCAACTTACGGCTATATAGGACCTACAGGCGATGTTCTTGAGTCGATCTGATCACAGCTGGGCCCCGTATATACAGCATGGGGGGTAGCTGTGATACCAGCCAGATGCAACCCACAACCATGTAGGACCTACAGGCGATGTTCTTGAGTCGATATATGTCGATCTGAGCACAGCTGGGCCACGTATATACAGCATGGGTGTAGATGTGATACCAGCCAACTGCAACCCACGGCTATATAGGACCTACAGGCGATGTTCTTGAGTCGCTATATGTTGATCTGAGCACAGCTGGGCCCCGTATATACAGCATGGGGGTAGCTCTGATAGCAGACAGATGCAACCCACGGCCAAATAGGACCTACAGGCGATGTTCTTGAGTGGATATATGTCGATCTGAGCACAGCTGGGCGCCGTATATACAGCATGGGGGTAGCTCTGATACCAGCCAGATGCAACCCACGGCCATATAGGACCTACAGGCGATGTTCTTGAGTCGATATATGTCGATCTGAGCACAGCTGGGCCACGTATATACAGCATGGGGGTAGCTGTGATACCAGCCAGCTGCAACCCACGGCTATATAGGACCTACAGGCGATGTTCTTGAGTCGATCTGAGCACAGCTGGGCCCCGTATATACAGCATGGGGGTAGCTCTGATACCAGCCAGATGCAACCCACGGCCATATAGGACCTACAGGCGATGTTCTTGAGTGGATATATGTCGATCTGAGAGCACAACTGGGCGCCGTAAATACAGCATGGGGGTAGCTCTGATACCAGCCAGATGCAACCCACGGTCATATAAGACCTACAGGCGATGTTCTTGAGTCGATATATGTCGATCTGAGCACAGCTGGGCCACGTATATACAGCATGGTTGTAGCTGTGATACCAGCCGCCAGCTGCAACTTACGGCTATATAGGACCTACAGGCGATGTTCTTGAGTCGATCTGAGCACAGCTGGGCCCCGTATATACAGCATGGGGGGTAGCTGTGATACCAGCCAGATGCAACCCACAATCATATAGGACCTACAGGCGATGTTCTTGAGTGGATATATGTCGATCTGAGCACAGCTGGGCGCCGTATATACAGCATGGAGGTAGCTCTGATACCAGCCAGATGCAACCCACGGCCATATAGGACCTACAGGCGATGTTCTTGAGTGGATATATGTCAATCTGAGCATAGCTGGGCCACGTATATACAGCATGGGGGTAGCTGTGATACCAGCCAGCTGAAACCCACGGCTATATAGGACCTACAGGCGATGTACTTGAGTCGATCTGAGCACAGCTCTGATACCAGCCAGATGCAACCAACGGCCATATAGGACCTACAGGCGATGTTCTTGAGTGGATATATGTCGATCTGAGCACAGCTGGGCGCCGTATATACAGCATGGGGGTAGATCTGATACCAGCCAGATGCAACCCACGGCCATATAGGACCCACAGGCGATGTTCTTGAATCGATATATGTCGTTCTGAGCACAGCTGGGCCACGTATATACAGCATGGGGGTAGCTGTGATACCAGCCAGCTGCAACCCACGGCTATATAGGACCTACAGGCGATGTTCTTGAGTCGATATATGTCGATCTGAGCACAGCTGGGCCCCGTATATACAGCATGGGGGTAGCTCTGATACCAGCCAGATTCAACCCACGGCCATATAGGACCTACAGGCGATGTTCTTGAGTGGATATATATATATATATCGATCTGAGCACAGCTGGGCGCCGTATATACAGCATCCGGGTAGCTCTGATACCATTCAGATGCAACCCACGGCCATATAGGACCTACAGGCGATGTTCTTGAGTAGATATATGTCGATCTGAGCACAGCTCGGCGCCGTAAATACAGCATGGGGGTAGCTCTGATACCAGCCAGATGCAACTCACGGCCATATAGGACCTACAGGCGATGTTCTTGAGTGGATATATGTCGATCTGAGCACAGCTGGGCGCCGTATATACAGCATGGGGGTAGCTCTGATACCAACCAGATGCAACCCACGGCCATATAGGACCTACAGGCGATGTTCTTGAATCGATATATGTCGATCTGAGCACAGCTGGGCCACGTATATACAGCATGGGGGTAGCTGTGATACCAGCCAGCTGCAACCCACGGCTATATAGGACCTACAGGCGATGTTCTTGAGTCGATATAGGTCGAGCTGAGCACAGCTCGGCGCCGTAAATACAGCATGGGGGTAGCTCTGATACCAGCCAGATGCAACCACGGCCATATAGGACCTACAGGCGATGTTCTTGAGTGGATATATGTCGATCTGAGCACAGCTGGGCGCCGTATATACAGCATGGGGGTAGCTCTGATACCAGCCAGATGCAACCCACGGCCATATAGGACCTACAGACGATGTTCTTGAGTCGATATATGTCGATCTGAGCACAGCTGGGCGCCGTATATACAGCATGGGGGTAGCTCTGATACCAACCAGATGCAACCCACGGCCATATAGGACCTACAGGCGATGTTCTTGAATCGATATATGTCGATCTGAGCACAGCTGGGCCACGTATATACAGCATGGGGGTAGCTGTGATACCAGCCAGCTGCAACCCACGGCTATATAGGACCTACAGGCGATGTTCTTGATTCGATATATGTCGATCTGAGCACAGCTGGGCCCCGTATATACAGCATGGAGGTAGCTCTGATACCAGCCAGATGCAACCCACGGCCATATAGGACCTACAGGCGATGTTCTTGAGTCGATATATGTCGATCTGAGCACAGCTGGGCCACGTATATACAGCATGGGGGTAGCTGTGATACCAGCCAGCTGCAACCCACGGCTAAATAGGACCTACAGGCGATGTTCTTGAGTCGATATATGTCGATCTGATCACAGCTGGGCCACGTATATACAGCATGGGGGTAGTTGTGATACCAGCCAGCTGCAACCCACGGCTATATAGGACCTACAGGCGATGTTCTTGAGTCGATATATGTCGATCTGAGCACAGCTGGGCCCCGTATATACAGCATGGGGGTAGCTCTGATACCAGCCAGATGCAACCCACGGCCATATAGGACCTACAGGCGATGTTCTTGAGTGGATATATGTCGATCTGAGCACAGCTGGGCGCCGTAAATACAGCATGGGGGTAGCTCTGATACCAGCCAGATGCAACCCACGGCCATATAAGACCTACAGGCGATGTTCTTGAGTCGATATATGTCGATCTGAGCACAGCTGGGCCACGTATATACAGCATGGGGGGTAGCTGTGATACCAGCCAGATGCAACCCACAACCATATAGGACCTACAGGCGATGTTCTTGAGTGGATATATGTCGATCTGAGCACAGCTGGGCGCCGTATATACAGCATGGGGGTAGATCTGATACCAGCCAGATGCAACCCGCGGCCATATAGGATCTACAGGCGATGTTCTTGAATCGATATATGTCGTTCTGAGCACAGCTGGGCCACGTATATACAGCATGGGGGTTGCAGTGATACCAGCCAGCTGCAACCCACGGCTATATAGGACCTACAGGCGATGTTCTTGAGTCGATATATGTCGATCTGAGCACAGCTGGGCCCCGTATATACAGCATGGGGGTAGCTCTGATACCAGCCAGATTCAACCCACGGCCATATAGGACCTACAGGCGATGTTCTTGAGTGGATATATATCGATCTGAGCACAGCTGGGCGCCGTATATACAGCATCGGGGTAGCTCTGATACCATTCAGATGCAACCCACGGCCATATAGGACCTACAGGCGATGTTCTTGAGTGGATATATGTCGATCTGAGCACAGCTCGGCGCCGTAAATACAGCATGGGGGTAGCTCTGATACCAGCCAGATGCAACCCACGGCCATATAGGACCTACAGGCGATGTTCTTGAGTCGATATATGTCGATCTGAGCACAGCTGGGCAACGTATATACAGCATGGGGGTAGCTGTGATACCAGCCAGCTGCAACCCACGGCTATATTGGACCTACAGGCGATGTTCTTGAGTGGATATATGTCGATCTGAGCACAGCTGGGCGCCGTATATACAGCATGGGGGTAGATCTGATACCAGCCAGATGCAACCCACGGCCATATAGGACCTACAGGCGATGTTCTTGAGTGGATATATGTCCATCTGAGCACAGCTGGGCGCCGTATATACAGCATGGAGGTAGCTGTGATACCAGCCAGATGCAACCCACGGCCATATAGGACCTACAGGCGATGTTCTTGAGTGGATATATGTCGATCTGAGCACAGCTGCGCCACGTATATACAGCATGGGGGTAGCTGTCATACCAGCCAGCTGCAACCCACGGCTATATAGGACCTACAGGCGATGTTCTTGAGTCGATCTGAGCACAGCTGGGCCCCGTATATACAGCATGGGGGTAGCTCTGATACCAGCCAGATGCAACCCACGGCCATATAGGACCCACAGGCGATGTTCTTGAGTGGATATATGTCGATCTGAGCACAGCTGGGCGCCGTATATACAGCATGGGGGTAGATCTGATACCAGCGAGATGCAACCCACGCCCATTTAGGACCTACAGGCGATGTTCTTGAATCGATATATGTCGATCTGAGCACAGCTGGGCCCCGTATATACAGCATGGGGGTAGCTCTGATACCAGCCAGATCCAACCCACTGCCATATAGGACCTACAGGCGATGTTCTTGAGTGGATATATGTCGATCTGAGCACAGCTGGGCGCCGTATATACAGCATGGGGGTAGCTCTGATACCATTCAGATGCAACCCACGGCCATATAGGACCTACAGGCGATGTTCTTGAGTCGATAGATGTCGATCTGAGCACAGCTGGGCCCCGTATATACAGCATGGGGGTAGCTCTGATACCAGCCAGATCCAACCCACTGCCATATAGGACCTACAGGCGATGTTCTTGAGTGGATATATGTCGATCTGAGCACAGCTGGGCGCCGTATATACAGCATGGGGGTAGCTCTGATACCATTCAGATGCAACCCACGGCCATATAGGACCTACAGGCGATGTTCTTGAGTCGATAGATGTCGATCTGAGCATAGCTGGGCCACGTATATACAGCATGGGGGTAGCTGTGATACCAGCCAGCTGCAACCCACGGCTATATAGGACCTACAGGCGATGTTCTTGAGTCGATCTGAGCACAGCTGGGCCCCGTATATACAGCATGGGGGTAGCTCTGATACCAGCCAGATGCAACCCACGGCCATATAGGACCTACAGGCGATGTTCTTGAGTGGATATATGTCGATCTGAGCACAGCTGGGCGCCGTATATACAGCATGGAGTTAGCTCTGATACCAGCCAGATGCAACCCACGGCCATATAGGACCTACAGGCGATGTTCTTGAATCGATATATGTCGTTCTGAGCACAGCTGGGCCCCCTATATACAGCATGGGGGTAGCTCTGATACCAGCCAGATGCAACCCACGGCCATATAGGACCTACAGGCGATGTTCTTGAGTGGATATATGACGATCTGAGCACAGCTGGGCGCCGTATATACAGCATGGGGGTAGCTCTGATACCATTCAGATGCAACCCACGGCCATATAGGACCTACAGGCGATGTTCTTGAGTCGATATATGTCGATCTGAGCACAGCTGGGCCTCGTATGTACAGCATGGAGGTAGCTCTGTTACCAGCCAGATGCAACCCACGGCCATATAGGACCTACAGGCGATGTTCTTGAGTGGATATATGTCGATCTGAGCACAGCTGGGCGCCGTATATACAGCATGGGGGTAGCTCTGATACCAGCCAGATGCAACCCACGGCCATATAGGACCTACAGGCGATGTTCTTGAGTGGATATATGACGATCTGAGCACAGCTGGGCGCCGTATATACAGCATGGGGGTAGCTCTGATACC
The DNA here is from genome assembly GCA_963942505.1 of Lordithon lunulatus. NCBI lineage: Eukaryota > Metazoa > Arthropoda > Insecta > Coleoptera > Staphylinidae > Lordithon > Lordithon lunulatus. The sequence goes on from OZ012673.1 coordinate 22,680,947, forward strand.
ATTCAGATGCAACCCACGGCCATATAGGACCTACAGGCGATGTTCTTGAGTCGATATATGTCGATTTGAGCACAGCTGGGCCACGTATATACAGCATGGGGGCAGATGTGATACCAGCCATATGCAACCCATGGCCATATAGGACCTACAGGCGATGTTCTTGAGTGGATATATGTCGATCTGAGCACAGCTGGGCGCCGTATGTACAGCATGGGGGTAGCTCTGATACCAGCCAGATGCAACCCACGGCCATATAGGACCTACAGGCGATGTTCTTGAGTGGATATATGTCGATCTGAGCACAGCTGGGCCACGTATATACAGCATGGGGGTAGCTGTGTTACCAGCCAGCTGCAACCCACGGCTATATAGGACCTACAGGCGATGTTCTTGAGTCGATCTGAGCACAGCTGGGCCCCGTATATACAGCATGGGGGTAGCTCTGATACCAGCCAGATGCAACCCACGGCCATATAGGACCTACAGGCGATGTTCTTGAGTGGATATATGTCGATCTGAGCACAGCTGCGCCACGTATATACAGCATGGGGGTAGCTGTGATACCAGCCAGCTGCAACCCACGGCTATATAGGACCTACAGGCGATGTTCTTGAGTGGATATATGTCGATCTGAGCACAGCTGGGCGCCGTATATACAGCATGGGGGTAGATCTGATACCAGCCAGATGCAACCCACGGCCATATAGGACCTACAGGCGATGTTCTTGAGTGGGTATATGTCGATCTGAGCACAGCTGCGCCACGTATATACAGCATGGGGGTAGCTGTGATACCAGCCAGCTGCAACCCACGGCTATATAGGACCTTCAGGCGATGTTCTTGAGTGGATATATGTCGATCTGAGCACAGCTGCGCCACGTATATACAGCATGGGGGTAGCTGTCATACCAGCCAGCTGCAACCCACGGCTATATAGGACCTACAGGCGATGTTCTTGAGTCGATCTGAGCACAGCTGGGCCCCGTATATACAGCATGGGGGTAGCTCTGATACCAACCAGATGCAACCCACGGCCATATAGGACCCACAGGCGATGTTCTTGAGTGGATATATGTCGATCTGAGCACAGCTGGGCGCCGTATATACAGCATGGGGGTAGATCTGATACCAGCCAGATGCAACCCACGTCCATTTAGGACCTACAGGCGATATTCTTGAATCGATATATGTCGTTCTGAGCACAGCTTGGCCACGTATATACAGCATGGGGGTAGCTGTGATACCAGTGAGCTGCAACCCACGGCTATATAGGACCTACAGGCGATGTTCTTGAGTCGATATATGTCGATCTGAGCACAGCTGGGCCCCGTATATACAGCATGGGGGTAGCTCTGATACCAGCCAGATCCAACCCACGGCCATATAGGACCTACAGGCGATGTTCTTGAGCACAGCTGGGCGCCGTATATACAGCATGGGGGTAGCTCTGATACCATTCAGATGCAACCCACGGCCATATAGGACCTACAGGCGATGTTCTTGAGTCGATATATGTCGATCTGAGCATAGCTGGGCCATGTATATACAGCATGGCGGTAGCTGTGATACCAGCCAGCTGCAACCCACGGCTATATAGGACCTACAGGCGATGTTCTTGAGTCGATCTGAGCACAGCTGGGCCCCGTATATACAGCATAGGGGTAGCTGTGATACCAGCCAGATGCAACCCACGGCCATATAGGACCTACAGGCGATGTTCTTGAGTGGATATATGTCGATCTGAGCACAGCTGCGCCACGTATATACAGCATGGGGGTAGCTGTGCTACCAGCCAGCTGCAACCCACGGCTATATAGGACCCACAGGCGATGTTCTTGAGTGGATATATGTCGATCTGAGCACAGCTGGGCGCCGTATATACAGCATGGGGGTAGATCTGATACCAGCCAGATGCAACCCACGCCCATTTAGGACCTACAGGCGATGTTCTTGAATCGATATATGTCGTTCTGAGCACAGCTGGGCCACGTATGTACAGCATGGGGGTAGCTGTGATACCAGTGAGCTGCAACCCACGGCTATATAGGACCTACAGGCGATGTTCTTGAGTCGATATATGTCGATCTGAGCACAGCTGGGCGCCGTATATACAGCATGGGGGTAGATCTGATACCAGCCAGATGCAACCCACGGCCATATAGGACCAACAGGCGATGTTCTTGAGTGGATATATGTCGATCTGAGCACAGCTGCGCCACGTATATACAGCATGGGGGTAGCTGTGATACCAGCCAGCTGCAACTCACGGCTATATAGGACCTACAGGCGATGTTCTTGAGTCGATATATGTCGATCTGAGCACAGCTGGGCCCCGTATATACAGCATGGGGGTAGCTCTGATACCCGCCAGATGCAACCCACGGCCATATAGGACCTACAGGCGATGTTCTTGAGTGGATATATGTCGATCTGAGCACAGCTGGGAGCCGTATATACAGCATGGGGGGTAGATCTGATACCAGCCAGATGCAACCCACGGCCATATAGGACCTACAGGCGATGTTCTTGAATCGATATATGTCGTTCTGAGTACAGCTGCGCCACGTATATACAGCATGGGGGTAGCTGTGATACCAGCCAGCTGCAACTCACGGCTATATAGGACCTACAGGCGATGTTCTTGAGTCGATATATGTCGATCTGAGCACAGCTGGGCCCCGTATATACAGCATGGGGGTAGCTCTGATACCAGCCAGATTCAACCCACGGCCATATAGGACCTACAGGCGATGTTCTTGAGTGGATATATATATATCGATCTGAGCACAGCTGGGCGCCGTATATACAGCATCCGGGTAGCTCTGATACCATTCAGATGCAACCCACGGCCATATAGGACCTACAGGCGATGTTCTTGAGTAGATATATGTCGATCTGAGCACAGCTCGGCGCCGTAAATACAGCATGGGGGTAGCTCTGATACCAGCCAGATGCAACTCACGGCCATATAGGACCTACAGGCGATGTTCTTGAGTGGATATATGTCGATCTGAGCACAGCTGGGCGCCGTATATACAGCATGGGGGTAGCTCTGATACCAGCCAGATGCAACCCACGGCCATATAGGACCTACAGGCGATGTTCTTGAGTCGATATATGTCGATCCGAGCACAGCTGGGCCACGTATATACAGCATGGGGGTAGCTGTGATACCAGCCAGCTGAAACCCACGGCTAAATAGGACCTACAGGCGATGTTCTTGAGTCGATATAGGTCGAGCTGAGCACAGCTCGGCGCCGTAAATACAGCATGGGGGTAGCTCTGATACCAGCCAGATGCAACCACGGCCATATAGGACCTACAGGCGATGTTCTTGAGTGGATATATGTCGATCTGAGCACAGCTGGGCGCCGTATATACAGCATGGGGGTAGCTCTGATACCAGCCAGATGCAACCCACGGCCATATAGGACCTACAGACGATGTTCTTGAGTCGATATATGTCGATCTGAGCACAGCTGGGCGCCGTATATACAGCATGGGGGTAGCTCTGATACCAACCAGATGCAACCCACGGCCATATAGGACCTACAGGCGATGTTCTTGAATCGATATATGTCGATCTGAGCACAGCTGGGCCACGTATATACAGCATGGGGGTAGCTGTGATACCAGCCAGCTGCAACCCACGGCTATATAGGACCTACAGGCGATGTTCTTGATTCGATATATGTCGATCTGAGCACAGCTGGGCCCCGTATATACAGCATGGAGGTAGCTCTGATACCAGCCAGATGCAACCCACGGCCATATAGGACCTACAGGCGATGTTCTTGAGTCGATATATGTCGATCTGAGCACAGCTGGGCCACGTATATACAGCATGGGGGTAGCTGTGATACCAGCCAGCTGCAACCCACGGCTAAATAGGACCTACAGGCGATGTTCTTGAGTCGATATATGTCGATCTGATCACAGCTGGGCCACGTATATACAGCATGGGGGTAGTTGTGATACCAGCCAGCTGCAACCCACGGCTATATAGGACCTACAGGCGATGTTCTTGAGTCGATATATGTCGATCTGAGCACAGCTGGGCCCCGTATATACAGCATGGGGGTAGCTCTGATACCAGCCAGATGCAACCCACGGCCATATAGGACCTACAGGCGATGTTCTTGAGTGGATATATGTCGATCTGAGCACAGCTGGGCGCCGTAAATACAGCATGGGGGTAGCTCTGATACCAGCCAGATGCAACCCACGGCCATATAAGACCTACAGGCGATGTTCTTGAGTCGATATATGTCGATCTGAGCACAGCTGGGCCACGTATATACAGCATGGGGGTAGCTGTGATACCAGCCAGCTGCAACTTACGGCTATATAGGACCTACAGGCGATGTTCTTGAGTCGATCTGATCACAGCTGGGCCCCGTATATACAGCATGGGGGGTAGCTGTGATACCAGCCAGATGCAACCCACAACCATATAGGACCTACAGGCGATGTTCTTGAGTGGATATATGTCGATCTGAGCACAGCTGGGCGCCGTATATACAGCATGGGGGTAGATCTGATACCAGCCAGATGCAACCCGCGGCCATATAGGATCTACAGGCGATGTTCTTGAATCGATATATGTCGTTCTGAGCACAGCTGGGCCACGTAAATACAGCATGGGGGTTGCAGTGATACCAGCCAGCTGCAACCCACGGCTATATAGGACCTACAGGCGATGTTCTTGAGTCGATATATGTCGATCTGAGCACAGCTGGGCCCCGTATATACAGCATGGGGGTAGCTCTGATACCAGCCAGATTCAACCCACGGCCATATAGGACCTACAGGCGATGTTCTTGAGTGGATATATATCGATCTGAGCACAGCTGGGCGCCGTATATACAGCATCGGGGTAGCTCTGATACCATTCAGATGCAACCCACGGCCATATAGGACCTACAGGCGATGTTCTTGAGTGGATATATGTCGATCTGAGCACAGCTCGGCGCCGTAAATACAGCATGGGGGTAGCTCTGATACCAGCCAGATGCAACCCACGGCCATATAGGACCTACAGGCGATGTTCTTGAGTCGATATATGTCGATCTGAGCACAGCTGGGCAACGTATATACAGCATGGGGGTAGCTGTGATACCAGCCAGCTGCAACCCACGGCTATATTGGACCTACAGGCGATGTTCTTGAGTGGATATATGTCGATCTGAGCACAGCTGGGCGCCGTATATACAGCATGGGGGTAGATCTGATACCAGCCAGATGCAACCCACGGCCATATAGGACCTACAGGCGATGTTCTTGAGTGGATATATGTCCATCTGAGCACAGCTGGGCGCCGTATATACAGCATGGAGGTAGCTGTGATACCAGCCAGATGCAACCCACGGCCATATAGGACCTACAGGCGATGTTCTTGAGTGGATATATGTCGATCTGAGCACAGCTGCGCCACGTATATACAGCATGGGGGTAGCTGTCATACCAGCCAGCTGCAACCCACGGCTATATAGGACCTACAGGCGATGTTCTTGAGTCGATCTGAGCACAGCTGGGCCCCGTATATACAGCATGGGGGTAGCTCTGATACCAGCCAGATGCAACCCACGGCCATATAGGACCCACAGGCGATGTTCTTGAGTGGATATATGTCGATCTGAGCACAGCTGGGCGCCGTATATACAGCATGGGGGTAGATCTGATACCAGCGAGATGCAACCCACGCCCATTTAGGACCTACAGGCGATGTTCTTGAATCGATATATGTCGATCTGAGCACAGCTGGGCCCCGTATATACAGCATGGGGGTAGCTCTGATACCAGCCAGATCCAACCCACTGCCATATAGGACCTACAGGCGATGTTCTTGAGTGGATATATGTCGATCTGAGCACAGCTGGGCGCCGTATATACAGCATGGGGGTAGCTCTGATACCATTCAGATGCAACCCACGGCCATATAGGACCTACAGGCGATGTTCTTGAGTCGATAGATGTCGATCTGAGCACAGCTGGGCCCCGTATATACAGCATGGGGGTAGCTCTGATACCAGCCAGATCCAACCCACTGCCATATAGGACCTACAGGCGATGTTCTTGAGTGGATATATGTCGATCTGAGCACAGCTGGGCGCCGTATATACAGCATGGGGGTAGCTCTGATACCATTCAGATGCAACCCACGGCCATATAGGACCTACAGGCGATGTTCTTGAGTCGATAGATGTCGATCTGAGCATAGCTGGGCCACGTATATACAGCATGGGGGTAGCTGTGATACCAGCCAGCTGCAACCCACGGCTATATAGGACCTACAGGCGATGTTCTTGAGTCGATCTGAGCACAGCTGGGCCCCGTATATACAGCATGGGGGTAGCTCTGATACCAGCCAGATGCAACCCACGGCCATATAGGACCTACAGGCGATGTTCTTGAGTGGATATATGTCGATCTGAGCACAGCTGGGCGCCGTATATACAGCATGGAGTTAGCTCTGATACCAGCCAGATGCAACCCACGGCCATATAGGACCTACAGGCGATGTTCTTGAATCGATATATGTCGTTCTGAGCACAGCTGGGCCCCCTATATACAGCATGGGGGTAGCTCTGATACCAGCCAGATGCAACCCACGGCCATATAGGACCTACAGGCGATGTTCTTGAGTGGATATATGACGATCTGAGCACAGCTGGGCGCCGTATATACAGCATGGGGGTAGCTCTGATACCATTCAGATGCAACCCACGGCCATATAGGACCTACAGGCGATGTTCTTGAGTCGATATATGTCGATCTGAGCACAGCTGGGCCTCGTATGTACAGCATGGAGGTAGCTCTGTTACCAGCCAGATGCAACCCACGGCCATATAGGACCTACAGGCGATGTTCTTGAGTGGATATATGTCGATCTGAGCACAGCTGGGCGCCGTATATACAGCATGGGGGTAGCTCTGATACCAGCCAGATGCAACCCACGGCCATATAGGACCTACAGGCGATGTTCTTGAGTGGATATATGACGATCTGAGCACAGCTGGGCGCCGTATATACAGCATGGGGGTAGCTCTGATACCATTCAGATGCAACCCACGGCCATATAGGACCTACAGGCGATGTTCTTGAGTCGATATATGTCGATTTGAGCACAGCTGGGCCACGTATATACAGCATGGGGGCAGATGTGATACCAGCCATATGCAACCCATGGCCATATAGGACCTACAGGCGATGTTCTTGAGTGGATATATGTCGATCTGAGCACAGCTGGGCGCCGTATGTACAGCATGGGGGTAGCTCTGATACCAGCCAGATGCAACCCACGGCCATATAGGACCTACAGGCGATGTTCTTGAGTGGATATATGTCGATCTGAGCACAGCTGGGCCACGTATATACAGCATGGGGGTAGCTGTGATACCAGCCAGCTGCAACCCACGGCTATATAGGACCTACAGGCGATGTTCTTGAGTCGATCTGAGCACAGCTGGGCCCCGTATATACAGCATGGGGGTAGCTCTGATACCAGCCAGATGCAACCCACGGCCATATAGGACCTACAGGCGATGTTCTTGAGTGGATATATGTCGATCTGAGCACAGCTGCGCCACGTATATACAGCATGGGGGTAGCTGTGATACCAGCCAGCTGCAACCCACGGCTATATAGGACCTACAGGCGATGTTCTTGAGTGGATATATGTCGATCTGAGCACAGCTGGGCGCCGTATATACAGCATGGGGGTAGATCTGATACCAGCCAGATGCAACCCACGGCCATATAGGACCTACAGGCGATGTTCTTGAGTGGGTATATGTCGATCTGAGCACAGCTGCGCCACGTATATACAGCATGGGGGTAGCTGTGATACCAGCCAGCTGCAACCCACGGCTATATAGGACCTTCAGGCGATGTTCTTGAGTGGATATATGTCGATCTGAGCACAGCTGCGCCACGTATATACAGCATGGGGGTAGCTGTCATACCAGCCAGCTGCAACCCACGGCTATATAGGACCTACAGGCGATGTTCTTGAGTCGATCTGAGCACAGCTGGGCCCCGTATATACAGCATGGGGGTAGCTCTGATACCAACCAGATGCAACCCACGGCCATATAGGACCCACAGGCGATGTTCTTGAGTGGATATATGTCGATCTGAGCACAGCTGGGCGCCGTATATACAGCATGGGGGTAGATCTGATACCAGCCAGATGCAACCCAAGTCCATTTAGGACCTACAGGCGATATTCTTGAATCGATATATGTCGTTCTGAGCACAGCTTGGCCACGTATATACAGCATGGGGGTAGCTGTGATACCAGTGAGCTGCAACCCACGGCTATATAGGACCTACAGGCGATGTTCTTGAGTCGATATATGTCGATCTGAGCACAGCTGGGCCCCGTATATACAGCATGGGGGTAGCTCTGATACCAGCCAGATCCAACCCACGGCCATATAGGACCTACAGGCGATGTTCTTGAGCACAGCTGGGCGCCGTATATACAGCATGGGGGTAGCTCTGATACCATTCAGATGCAACCCACGGCCATATAGGACCTACAGGCGATGTTCTTGAGTCGATATATGTCGATCTGAGCATAGCTGGGCCATGTATATACAGCATGGGGGTAGCTGTGATACCAGCCAGCTGCAACCCACGGCTATATAGGACCTACAGGCGATGTTCTTGAGTCGATCTGAGCACAGCTGGGCCCCGTATATACAGCATAGGGGTAGCTGTGATACCAGCCAGATGCAACCCACGGCCATATAGGACCTACAGGCGATGTTCTTGAGTGGATATATGTCGATCTGAGCACAGCTGCGCCACGTATATACAGCATGGGGGTAGCTGTGCTACCAGCCAGCTGCAACCCACGGCTATATAGGACCCACAGGCGATGTTCTTGAGTGGATATATGTCGATCTGAGCACAGCTGGGCGCCGTATATACAGCATGGGGGTAGATCTGATACCAGCCAGATGCAACCCACGCCCATTTAGGACCTACAGGCGATGTTCTTGAATCGATATATGTCGTTCTGAGCACAGCTGGGCCACGTATGTACAGCATGGGGGTAGCTGTGATACCAGTGAGCTGCAACCCACGGCTATATAGGACCTACAGGCGATGTTCTTGAGTCGATATATGTCGATCTGAGCACAGCTGGGCGCCGTATATACAGCATGGGGGTAGATCTGATACCAGCCAGATGCAACCCACGGCCATATAGGACCAACAGGCGATGTTCTTGAGTGGATATATGTCGATCTGAGCACAGCTGCGCCACGTATATACAGCATGGGGGTAGCTGTGATACCAGCCAGCTGCAACTCACGGCTATATAGGACCTACAGGCGATGTTCTTGAGTCGATATATGTCGATCTGAGCACAGCTGGGCCCCGTATATACAGCATGGGGGTAGCTCTGATACCCGCCAGATGCAACCCACGGCCATATAGGACCTACAGGCGATGTTCTTGAGTGGATATATGTCGATCTGAGCACAGCTGGGAGCCGTATATACAGCATGGGGGGTAGATCTGATACCAGCCAGATGCAACCCACGGCCATATAGGACCTACAGGCGATGTTCTTGAATCGATATATGTCGTTCTGAGTACAGCTGGGCCACGTATATACAGCATGGGGGTAGCTGTGATACCAGCCAGCTGCAACCCACGGCTATATAGGACCTACAGGCGATGTTCTTGAGTCGATATATGTCGATCTGGGCACAGCTGGGCCCCCTATATACAGCATGGGGGTAGCTCTGATACCAGCCAGATGCAACCCACGGCCATATAGGACCTACAGGCGATGTTCTTGAGTGGATATATGACGATCTGAGCCCAGCTGGGCGCCGTATATACAGCATGGGGGTAGCTCTGATACCATTCAGATGCAACCCACGGCCATATAGGACCTACAGGCGATGTTCTTGAGTCGATATATGTCGATCTGAGCACAGCTGGGCCTCGTATATACAGCATGGAGGTAGCTCTGTTACCAGCCAGATGCAACCCACGGCCATATAGGACCTACAGGCGATGTTCTTGAGTGGATATATGTCGATCTGAGCACAGCTGGGCGCCGTATATACAGCATGGGGGTAGCTCTGATACCATTCAGATGCAACCCACGGCCATATAGGACCTACGGGCGATGTTCTTGAGTCGATATATGTCGATCTGAGCACAGCTGGGCCTCGTATATACAGCATAGAGGTAGCTCTGTTACCAGCCAGATGCAACCCACGGCCATATAGGACCTACAGGCGATGTTCTTGAGTGGATATATGTCGATCTGAGCACAGATGGGCGCCGTATATACAGCATGTGGGTAGCTCTGATACCAGTCAGATGTAACCCACGGCCATATAGGACCTACAGGCGATGTTCTTGAGTCGATATATGTCGATTTGACCACAGCTGGGCCACGTATATACAGCATGGGGGCAGATGTGATACCAGCCAGATGCAACCCACGGCCATATAGGACCTACAGGCGATGTTCTTGAGTGGATATATGTCGATCTGAGCACAGCTGGGCGCCGTATGTACAGCATGGGGGTAGCTCTGATACCAGCCAGATGCAACCCACGGCCATATAGGACCTACAGGCGATGTTCTTGAGTCGATATATGACGATCTGAGTACAGCTGAGCCACGTATATACAGCATGGGGGTAGCTGTGATACCAGCCAGCTGAAACTCCCGGCTGTATAGGACCTACAGGCGATGTTCTTGAGTCGATATATGTCCATCTGAGCACAACTGGGCCCCGTATATACAACATGGGGGTAGCTCTGATACCAGCCAGATGCAACCCGCGGCCATATAGGACCTACAGGCGATGTTCTTGAGTGGATATATGTCGATCTGAGCACAGCTGGGCGCCGTATATACAGCATGGGGGTAGCTCTGATACCGGCCAGATGCAACCTACCGCCATATAGGACCTACAGGTGATGTTTTTGAATCGATATATGTCGATCTGAGCACAGCTGGGCCACGTATATACAGCATGGGGGTAGCTGTGATACCAGCCAGCTGCAACCCACGGCTATATAGGACCTACGAGCGATGTTCTTGATTCGATATATGTCGATCTGAGCACAGCTGGGCCCCGTATATACAGCATGGTGGTAGCTCTGATACCAGCCAGATGCAACCCACGGCCATATAGGACCCACAGGCGATGTTCTTGAGTGGATATATGTCGATCTGAGCATAGCTGGGTGCCGTATATACAGCATGGGGGTAGCTCTGATACCAGCCAGATGAAACCCACGGCCATATAGAACCTACAGGCGATGTTCTTGAGTCGATATATGTCGATCTGAGCACAGCTTGGCCACGTATATACAGCATGGGTGTAGATGTGATACCAGCCAACTGCAACCCACGGCTATATAGGACCTACAGGCGATGTTCTTGAGTCGCTATATGTTGATCTGAGCACAGCTGGGCCCCGTATATACAGCATGGGGGTAGCTCTGATACCAGACAGATGCAACCCACGGCCAAATAGGACCTACAGGCGATGTTCTTGAGTGGATATATGTCGATCTGAGCACAGCTGGGCGCCGTATATACAGCATGGGGGTAGCTCTGATACCAGCCAGATGCAACCCACGGCCATATAGGACCTACAGGCGATGTTCTTGAGTCGATATATGTCGATCTGAGCACAGCTGGGCCACGTATATACAGCATGGGGGTAGCTGTGATACCAGCCAGCTGCAACCCACGGCTATATAGGACCTACAGGCGATGTTCTTGAGTCGATCTGAGCACAGCTGGGCCCCGTATATACAGCATGGGGGTAGCTCTGATACCAGCCAGATGCAACCCACGGCCATATAGGACCTACAGGCGATGTTCTTGAGTGGATATATGTCGATCTGAGCACAGCTGGGCGCCGTAAATACAGCATGGGGGTAGCTCTGATACCAGCCAGATGCAACCCACGGTCATATAAGACCTACAGGCGATGTTCTTGAGTCGATATATGTCGATCTGAGCACAGCTGGGCCACGTATATACAGCATGGTTGTAGCTGTGATACCAGCCGCCAGCTGCAACTTACGGCTATATAGGACCTACAGGCTGAGCTGTTCTTGAGTCGATCTGAGCACAGCTGGGCCCCGTATATACAGCATGGGGGGTAGCTGTGATACCAGCCAGATGCAACCCACAATCATATAGGACCTACAGGCGATGTTCTTGAGTGGATATATGTCGATCTGAGCACAGCTGGGCGCCGTATATACAGCATGGAGGTAGCTCTGATACCAGCCAGATGCAACCAACGGCCATATAGGACCTACAGGCGATGTTCTTGAGTCGATATATGACGATCTGAGTACAGCTGAGCCACGTATATACAGCATGGGGGTAGCTGTGATACCAGCCAGCTGAAACTCCCGGCTGTATAGGACCTACAGGCGATGTTCTTGAGTCGATATATGTCCATCTGAGCACAACTGGGCCCCGTATATACAACATGGGGGTAGCTCTGATACCAGCCAGATGCAACCCGCGGCCATATAGGACCTACAGGCGATGTTCTTGAGTGGATATATGTCGATCTGAGCACAGCTGGGCGCCGTATATACAGCATGGGGGTAGCTCTGATACCGGCCAGATGCAACCTACCGCCATATAGGACCTACAGGTGATGTTTTTGAATCGATATATGTCGATCTGAGCACAGCTGGGCCACGTATATACAGCATGGGGGTAGCTGTGATACCAGCCAGCTGCAACCCACGGCTATATAGGACCTACGAGCGATGTTCTTGATTCGATATATGTCGATCTGAGCACAGCTGGGCCCCGTATATACAGCATGGTGGTAGCTCTGATACCAGCCAGATGCAACCCACGGCCATATAGGACCCACAGGCGATGTTCTTGAGTGGATATATGTCGATCTGAGCATAGCTGGGTGCCGTATATACAGCATGGGGGTAGCTCTGATACCAGCCAGATGAAACCCACGGCCATATAGAACCTACAGGCGATGTTCTTGAGTCGATATATGTCGATCTGAGCACAGCTTGGCCACGTATATACAGCATGGGTGTAGATGTGATACCAGCCAACTGCAACCCACGGCTATATAGGACCTACAGGCGATGTTCTTGAGTCGCTATATGTTGATCTGAGCACAGCTGGGCCCCGTATATACAGCATGGGGGTAGCTCTGATACCAGACAGATGCAACCCACGGCCAAATAGGACCTACAGGCGATGTTCTTGAGTCGATATATGTCGATCTGAGCACAGCTGGGCCACGTATATACAGCATGGGGGTAGCTGTGATACCAGCCAGCTGCAACCCACGGCTATATAGGACCTACAGGCGATGTTCTTGAGTCGATCTGAGCACAGCTGGGCCCCGTATATACAGCATGGGGGTAGCTCTGATACCAGCCAGATGCAACCCACGGCCATATAGGACCTACAGGCGATGTTCTTGAGTGGATATATGTCGATCTGAGCACAGCTGGGCGCCGTAAATACAGCATGGGGGTAGCTCTGATACCAGCCAGATGCAACCCACGGTCATATAAGACCTACAGGCGATGTTCTTGAGTCGATATATGTCGATCTGAGCACAGCTGGGCCACGTATATACAGCATGGTTGTAGCTGTGATACCAGCCGCCAGCTGCAACTTACGGCTATATAGGACCTACAGGCTGAGCTGTTCTTGAGTCGATCTGAGCACAGCTGGGCCCCGTATATACAGCATGGGGGGTAGCTGTGATACCAGCCAGATGCAACCCACAATCATATAGGACCTACAGGCGATGTTCTTGAGTGGATATATGTCGATCTGAGCACAGCTGGGCGCCGTATATACAGCATGGAGGTAGCTCTGATACCAGCCAGATGCAACCAACGGCCATATAGGACCTACAGGCGATGTTCTTGAGTGGATATATGTCAATCTGAGCATAGCTGGGCCACGTATATACAGCATGGGGGTAGCTGTGATACCAGCCAGCTGAAACCCACGGCTATATAGGACCTACAGGCGATGTACTTGAGTCGATCTGAGCACAGCTGGGCCCCGTATATACAGCATGGGGGTAGCTCTGATACCAGCCAGATGCAACCAACGGCCATATAGGACCTACAGGCGATGTTCTTGAGTGGATATATGTCGATCTGAGCACAGCTGGGCGCCGTATATACAGCATGGGCGTAGATCTGATACCAGCCAGATGCAACCCACGGCCATATAGGACCCACAGGCGATGTTCTTGAATCGATATATGTCGTTCTGAGCACAGCTGGGCCACGTATATACAGCATGGGGGTAGCTGTGATACCAGCCAGCTGCAACCCACGGCTATATAGGACCTACAGGCGATGTTCTTGAGTCGATATATGTCGATCTGAGCACAGCTGGGCCCCGTATATACAGCATGGGGGTAGCTCTGATACCAGCCAGATTCAACCCACGGCCATATAGGACCTACAGGCGATGTTCTTGAGTGGATATATATATCGATCTGAGCACAGCTGGGCGCCGTATATACAGCATCCGGGTAGCTCTGATACCATTCAGATGCAACCCACGGCCATATAGGACCTACAGGCGATGTTCTTGAGTAGATATATGTCGATCTGAGCACAGCTCGGCGCCGTAAATACAGCATGGGGGTAGCTCTGATACCAGCCAGATGCAACCCACGGCCATATAGGACCTACAGGCGATGTTCTTGAGTGGATATATGTCGATCTGAGCACAGCTGGGCGCCGTATATACAGCATGGGGTTAGCTCTGATACCAGCCAGATGCAACCCACGGCCATATAAGACCTACAGGCGATGTTCTTGAGTCGATATATGTCGATCTGAGCACAGCTGGGCCACGTATATACAGCATGGGGGTAGCTGTGATACCAGCCAGCTGAAACCCACGGCTAAATAGGACCTACAGGCGATGTTCTTGAGTCGATATAGGTCGAGCTGAGCACAGCTCGGCGCCGTAAATACAGCATGGGGGTAGCTCTGATACCAGCCAGATGCAACCACGGCCATATAGGACCTACAGGCGATGTTCTTGAGTGGATATATGTCGATCTGAGCACAGCTGGGCGCCGTATATACAGCATGGGGGTAGCTCTGATACCAGCCAGATGCAACCCACGGCCATATAGGACCTACAGACGATGTTCTTGAGTCGATATATGTCGATCTGAGCACAGCTGGGCGCCGTATATACAGCATGGGGGTAGCTCTGATACCAACCAGATGCAACCCACGGCCATATAGGACCTACAGGCGATGTTCTTGAATCGATATATGTCGATCTGAGCACAGCTGGGCCACGTATATACAGCATGGGGGTAGCTGTGATACCAGCCAGCTGCAACCCACGACTATATAGGACCTACAGGCGATGTTCTTGATTCGATATATGTCGATCTGAGCACAGCTGGGCCCCGTATATACAGCATGGAGGTAGCTCTGATACCAGCCAGATGCAACCCACGGCCATATAGGACCTACAGGCGATGTTCTTGAGTCGATATATGTCGATCTGAGCACAGCTGGGCCACGTATATACAGCATGGGGGTAGCTGTGATACCAGCCAGCTGCAACCCACGGCTATATAGGACCTACAGGCGATGTTCTTGAGTCGATATATGTCGATCTGAGCACAGCTGGGCCCCGTATATACAGCATGGGGGTAGCTCTGATACCAGCCAGATGCAACCCACGGCCATATAGGACCTACAGGCGATGTTCTTGAGTGGATATATGTCGATCTGAGCACAGCTGGGCGCCGTAAATACAGCATGGGGGTAGCTCTGATACCAGCCAGATGCAACCCACGGCCATATAAGACCTACAGGCGATGTTCTTGAGTCGATATATGTCGATCTGAGCACAGCTGGGCCACGTATATACAGCATGGGGGTAGCTGTGATACCAGCCAGCTGCAACTTACGGCTATATAGGACCTACAGGCGATGTTCTTGAGTCGATCTGATCACAGCTGGGCCCCGTATATACAGCATGGGGGGTAGCTGTGATACCAGCCAGATGCAACCCACAACCATATAGGACCTACAGGCGATGTTCTTGACTGGATATATGTCGATCTGAGCACAGCTGGGCGCCGTATATACAGCATGGGGGTAGATCTGATACCAGCCAGATGCAACCCACGGCCATATAAGATCTACAGGCGATGTTCTTGAATCGATATATGTCGTTCTGAGCACAGCTGGGCCACGTATATACAGCATGGGGGTAGCAGTGATACCAGCCAGCTGCAACCCACGGCTATATAGGACCTACAGGCGATGTTCTTGAGTCGATATATGTCGATCTGAGCACAGCTGGGCCCCGTATATACAGCATGGGGGTAGCTCTGATACCAGCCAGATTCAACCCACGGCCATATAGGACCTACAGGCGATGTTCTTGAGTGGATATATATATCGATCTGAGCACAGCTGGGCGCCGTATATACAGCATCGGGGTAGCTCTGATACCATTCAGATGCAACCCACGGCCATATAGGACCTACAGGCGATGTTCTTGAGTGGATATATGTCGATCTGAGCACAGCTCGGCGCCGTAAATACAGCATGGGGGTAGCTCTGATACCAGCCAGATGCAACCCACGGCCATATAGGACCTACAGGCGATGTTCTTGAGTCGATATATGTCGATCTGAGCACAGCTGGGCAACGTATATACAGCATGGGGGTAGCTGTGATACCAGCCAGCTGCAACCCACGGCCATATAGGACCTACAGGCGATGTTCTTGAGTCGATATATGTCGATCTGAGCACAGCTGGGCCACGTATATACAGCATGGGGGTAGCTGTGATACCAGCCAGCTGCAACGCACGGCTATATAGGACCTACAGGCGATGTTCTTAAGTCGATCTGAGCACAGCTGGGCCCCGTATATACAGCATGGGGGTAGCTCTGATACCAGCCAGATGCAACCCACGGCCATATAGGACCTACAGGCGATGTTCTTGAGTGGATATATGTCGATCTGAGCACAGCTGGGCGCCGTATATACAGCCTGGGGGTAGCTCTGAAACCATTCAGATGCAACCCACGGCCATATAGGACCTACAGGCGATGTTCTTGAGTCGATATATGTCGATCTGAGCACAGCTGGGCCACATATATACAGCATGGGGGTAGCTGTGATACCAGCCAGCTGCAACCCACGGCTATATAGGACCTACAGGCGATGTTCTTGAGTCGATATATGTCGATCTGAGCACAGCTGGGCCCCGTATATACAGCATGGGGGTAGCTCTGATACCAGCCAGATGCAACCCACGGCCATATAGGACCTACAGGCGATGTTCTTGAGTGGATATATGTCGATCTGAGCACAGCTGGGCGCCGTATATACAGCATGGGGTTAGCTCTGATACCAGCCAGATGCAACCCACGGCCATATAGGACCTACAGGCGATGTTCTTGAGTCGATATATGTCGATCTGAGCACAGCTGGGCCACGTATATACAGCATGGGGGTAGCTGTGATACCAGCCAGCTGCAACCCACGGCTATATAGGACCTACAGGCGATGTACTTGAGTCGATATATGTCGATCTGAGCACAGCTGGGCCCCGTATATACAGCATGGAGGTAGCTCTGATACCAGCCAGATGCAACCCACGGCCATATAGGACCTACAGGCGATGTTCTTGAGTGGATATATGTCGATCTGAGCACAGCTGGGCGCCGTATATACAGCATGGGGGTAGCTGTGATACCAGCCAGCTAAAATCCCCGGCTATATAGGACCTACAGACCATGTTCTTGAGTCGATATATGTCGATCTGAGCACAGCTGGGCCCCGTATATACAGCATGGGGGTAGCTCTGATACCAGCCAGATGCAACCCACGGCCATATAGGACCTACAGGCGATGTTCTTGAGTGGATATATGTCGATCTGAGCACAGGTGGGCGCCGTATATACAGCAAGGGGGTAGCTCTGATACCAGCCAGATGCAACCCACGGCCATATAGGACCTACAGGCGATGTTCTTGAACCGATATATGTCGATCTGAGCACAGCTGGGCCACGTATATACAGCATGGGGGTAGCTGTGATACCAGCCAGCTGCAACCCACGGCTATATAGGACCTACAGGCGATGTTCTTGATTCGATATATGTCGATCTGAGCACAGCTGGGCCCCGTATATACAGAATGGGGGTTGCTCTGATTCTAGCCAGATGCAACCCACGGCCATATAAGACCTACAGGCGATGTTCTTGAGTTGGTATATGTCGATCTGAGCACAGCTGGGCGCCGTATATACAGCTGGGGGTGGCTCTGATACCAGCCAGATGCAACCCACGGCCATATAGGACCTACAGGCGATGTTCTTGAATCGATATATGTCGATCTGAGCACAGCTGGGCCACGTATATACAGCATGGGGGTAGCTGTGATACCAGCCAGCTGCAACCCACGGCTATATAGGACCTACAGGCGATGTTCTTGATTCGATATATGTCGATCTGAGCACAGCTGGGCCCCGTATATACAGCATGGGGGTAGCTCTGATACCAGCCAGATGCAACCCACGGCCATATAGGACCTACAGACGATGTTCTTGAGTCGATATATGTCGATCTGAGCACAGCTGGGCCACGTATATACAGCATGGGGGTAGCTGTGATACCAGCCAGCTGCAACTTACGGCTATATAGGACCTACAGGCGATGTTCTTGAGTCGATCTGAGCACAGCTGGGCCCCGTATATACAGCATGGGGGTAGCTGTGATACCAGCCAGATGCAACCCACGGCCATATAGGACCTACAGGCGATGTTCTTGAGTGGATATATGTCGATCTGAGCACAGCTGGGCGCCGTATATACAGCATGGAGGTAGCTCTGATACCAGCCAGATGCAACCCACGGCCATATAGGACCTACAGGCGATGTTCTTGAGTGGATATATGTCGATCTGAGCACAGCTGGGCCACGTATATACAGCATGGGGGTAGCTGTGATACCAGCCAGCTGCAACCCACGGCTATATAGGACCTACAGGCGATGTTCTTGAGTCGATCTGAGCACAGCTGGGCCCCGAATATACAGCATGGGGGTAGCTCTGATACCAGCCAGATGCAACCCACGGCCATATAGGACCTACAGGCGATGTTCTTGAGTGGATATATGTCGATCTGAGCACAGCTGCGCCACGTATATACAGCATGGGGGTAGCTGTGCTACCAGCCAGCTGCAACCCACGGCTATATAGGACCTACAGGCGATGTTCTTGAGTGGATATATGTCGATCTGAGCACAGCTGGGCGCCGTATATACAGCATGGGGGTAGATCTGATACCAGCCAGATGCAACCCACGGCCATTTAGGACCTACAGGCGATGTTCTTGAGTGGATATATGTCGATCTGAGCACAGCTCCGCCACGTATATACAGCATGGGGGTAGCTGTGATACCAGCCAGCTGCAACCCACGGCTATATAGGACCTACAGGCGATGTTCTTGAGTCCATCTGAGCACAGCTGGGCCCCGTATATACAGCATGGGGGTAGCTCTGATACCAGCCAGATGCAACCCACGGCCATATAGGACCTACAGGCGATGTTCTTGAGTGGATATATGTGGATCTGAGCACAACTAGGCGCCGTATATACAGCATGGGGGTAGCTCTGATACCAGCCAGATGCAACCCACGGCCATATAGGACCTACAGGCGATGTTCTTGTGTCGATATATGTCGATCTGAGCACAGCTGGGCCACGTATATACAGCATGGGGGTAGCTGTGATACCAGCCAGCTGCAACCCACGGCTATATAGGACCTACAGGCTATGTTCTTGAGTCGATCTGAGCACAGCTGGGCCCCGTATATACAGCATGGGGGTAGCTCTGATACCAGCCAGATGCAACCCACGGCCATATAGGACCTAGAGGCGATGTTCTTGAGTGGATATATGTCGATCTGAGCACAGCTGGGCGCCGTATATACAGCATGGGGGTAGATCTGATACCAGCCAGATGCAACCCACGGCCATATAGGACCTACAGGCGATGTTCTTGAATCGATATATGTCGTTCTGAGCACAGCTGGGCTACGTATATACAGCATGGGGGTAGCTGTGATACCAGCCAGCTGCAACCCACGGCTATATAGGACCTACAGGCGATGTTCTTGAGTCGATATATGTCGATCTGAGCACAGCTGGGCCCCCTATATACAGCATGGGGGTAGCTCTGATACCAGCCAGATGCAACCCACGGCCATATAGGACCTACAGGCGATGTTCTTGAGTGGATATATGTCGATCTGAGCACAGCTGGGCGCGGTATATACAGCATGGGGGTAGCTCTGATACCATTCAGATGCAACCCACGGCCATATAGGACCTACAGGCGATGTTCTTGAGTCGATATATGTCGATCTGAGCACAGCTGGGCCTCGTATATACAGCATGGAGGTAGCTCTGTTACCAGCCAGATGCAACCCACGGCCATATAGGACCTACAGGCGATGTTCTTGAGTGGATATATGTCGATCTGAGCACAGCTGGGCGCCGTATATACAGCATGTGGGTAGCTCTGATACCAGTCAGATGTAACCCACGGCCATATAGGACCTACAGGCGATGTTCTTGAGTCGATATATGTCGATTTGAGCACAGCTGGGCCACGTATATACAGCATGGGGGCAGATGTGATACCAGCCAGATGCAACCCACGGCCATATAGGACCTACAGGCGATGTTCTTGAGTGGATATATGTCGATCTGAGCACAGCTGGGCGCCGTATGTACAGCATGGGGGTAGCTCTGATACCAGCCAGATGCAACCCACGGCCATATAGGACCTACAGGCGATGTTCTTGAGTCGATATATGTCGATCTGAGTACAGCTGAGCCACGTATATACAGCATGGGGGTAGCTGTGATACCAGCCAGCTGAAACTCCCGGCTATATAGGACCTACAGGCGATGTTCTTGAGTCGATATATGTCCATCTGAGCACAGCTGGGCCCCGTATATACAACATGGGGGTAGCTCTGATACCAGCCAGATGCAACCCACGGCCATATAGGACCTACAGGCGATGTTCTTGAGTGGATATATGTCGATCTGAGCACAGCTGGGCGCCGTATATACAGCATGGGGGTAGCTCTGATACCGGCCAGATGCAACCTACCGCCATATAGGACCTACAGGTGATGTTTTTGAATCGATATATGTCGATCTGAGCACAGCTGGGCCACGTATATACAGCATGGGGGTAGCTGTGATACCAGCCAGCTGCAACCCACGGCTATATAGGACCTACGAGCGATGTTCTTGATTCGATATATGTCGATCTGAGCACAGCTGGGCCCCGTATATACAGCATGGTGGTAGCTCTGATACCAGCCAGATGCAACCCACGGCCATATAGGACCTACAGGCGATGTTCTTGAGTGGATATATGTCGATCTGAGCATAGCTGGGTGCCGTATATACAGCATGGGGGTAGCTCTGATACCAGCCAGATGAAACCCACGGCCATATAGAACCTACAGGCGATGTTCTTGAGTCGATATATGTCGATCTGAGCACAGCTGGGCCACGTATATACAGCATGGGTGTAGATGTGATACCAGCCAACTGCAACCCACGGCTATATAGGACCTACAGGCGATGTTCTTGAGTCGCTATATGTTGATCTGAGCACAGCTGGGCCCCGTATATACAGCATGGGGGTAGCTCTGATACCAGACAGATGCAACCCACGGCCAAATTGGACCTACAGGCGATGTTCTTGAGTCGATATATGTCGATCTGAGCACAGCTGGGCCACGTATATACAGCATGGGGGTAGCTGTGATACCAGCCAGCTGCAACCCACGGCTATATAGGACCTACAGGCGATGTTGTTGAGTCGATCTGAGCACAGCTGGGCCCCGTATATACAGCATGGGGGTAGCTCTGATACCAGCCAGATGCAACCCACGGCCATATAGGACCTACAGGCGATGTTCTTGAGTGGATATATGTCGATCTGAGCACCGCTGGGCGCCGTATATACAGCATGGGGGTAGCTCTGATACCAGTCAGATGTAACCCACGGCCATATAGGACCTACAGGCGATGTTCTTGAGTCGATATATGTCGATTTGAGCACAGCTGGGCCACGTATGTACAGAATGGGGGCAGATGTGATACCAGCCAGATGCAACCCACGGCCATATAGGACCTACAGGCGATGTTCTTGAGTCGATATATATCGATCTGAGTACAGCTGAGCCACGTATATACAGCATGGGGGTAGCTGTGATACCAGCCAGATGATACTCCCGGCCATATAGGACCTACAGGCGATGTTCTTGAGTCGATATATGTCGATCTGAGCACAGCTGGGCCCCGTATATACAGCATGGGGGTAGCTCTGATACCAGCCAGATGCAACCCACGGCCATATAGGACCTACAGGCGATGTTCTTGAGTGGATATATGTCGATCTGAGCATAGCTGGGTGCCGTATATACAGCATGGGGGTAGCTCTGATACCAGCCAGATGAAAGCCACGGCCATATAGAACCTACAGGCGATGTTCTTGAGTCGATATATGTCGATCTGAGCACAGCTGGGCCACGTATATACAGCATGGGTGTAGATGTGATACCAGGCAACTGCAACCCACGGCTATATAGGACCTACAGGCGATGTTCTTGAGTCGCTATATGTTGATCTGAGCACAGCTGGGCCCCGTATATACAGCATGGGGGTAACTCTGATACCAGACAGATGCAACCCACGGCCAAATAGGACCTACAGGCGATGTTCTTGAGTGGATATATGTCGATCTGAGCACAGCTGGGCGCCGTATATACAGCATGGGGGTAGCTCTGATACCAGCCAGATGCAACCCACGGCCATATAGGACCTACAGGCGATGTTCTTGAGTCGATATATGTCGATCTGAGCACAGCTGGGCCACGTATATACAGCATGGGGGTAGCTGTGATACTAGCCAGCTGCAACCCACGGCTATATAGGACCTACAGGCGATGTTCTTGAGTCGATCTGAGCACAGCTGGGCCCCGTATATACAGCATGGGGGTAGCTCTGATACCAGCCAGATGCAACCCACGGCCATATAGGACCTACAGGCGATGTTCTTGAGTGGATATATGTCGATCTGAGCACAGCTGGGCGCCGTATATACAGCATGGGGGTAGCTCTGATACCATTCAGATGCAACCCACGGCCATATAGGACCTACAGGCAATGTTCTTGAGTCGATATATGTCGATCTGAGAACAGCTGGGCCACGTATATACAGCATGGGGGTAGCTGTGATACCAGCCAGCCGCAACCCACGGCTATAAAGGACCTACAGGCGATGTTCTTGAGTCGATATATGTCGATCTGAGCACAGCTGGGCCCCGTATATAAAGCATGGGGGTAGCTCTGATACCAGCCAGATGCAACCCACGGCCATATAGGACCTACAGGCGATGTTCTTGAGTGGATATATTTCGATCTAAGCACAGCTGGGCGCCGTATATACAGCATGGGGTTAGCTCTGATACCAGCCAGATGCAACCCACGGCCATATAGGACCTACAGGCGATGTTCTTGAGTCGATATATGTCGATCTGAGCACAGCTGGGCCACGTATATACAGCATGGGGGTAGCTGTGATACCAGCCAGCTGCAACCCACGGCTATATAGGACCTACAGGCGATGTTCTTGATTCGATATATGTCGATCTGAGCACAGCTGGGCCCCGTATATACAGCATGGGGGTAGCTCTGATTCTAGCCAGATGCAACCCACAGCCATGTAAGACCTACAGGCGATGTTCTTGAGTGAATATATGTCGATCTGAGCACAGCTGGGCGCCGTATATACAGCATGGGGGTAGCTCTGATACCAACCACATGCAACCCACGGCCATATAGGACCTACAGGCGATGTTCTTGAATCGATATATGTCGATCTGAGCACAGCTGGGCCACGTATATACAGCATGGGGGTAGCTGTGATACCAGCCAGCTGCAACCCACGGCTATATAGGACCTACAGGCGATGTTCTTGATTCGATCTGAGCACAGCTGGGCCCCGTATATACAGCATGAGGGTAGCTCTGATACCAGCCAGATGCAACCCACGGCTATATAGGACCTACAGGCGATGTTCTTGAGTCGATATATGTCGATCTGAGCACAGCTGGGCCCCGTATATACAGCATGGGGGTAGCTCTGATACCAGCCAGATGCAATCCACGGCCATATAGGACCTACAGGCGATGTTCTTGAGTGGATATATGTCGATCTGAGCACAGCTGGGCGCCGTATGTACAGCATGGGGGTAGCTCTGATACCAGCCAGATGCAACCCACGGCCATATAGGACCTACACGCGATGTTCTTGAGTCGATATATGTCGATCTGAGTACAGCTAGGCCACGTATATACAGCATGGGGGTAGCTGTGATACCAGCCAGCTAAAACCCCCGGCTATATAGGACCTACAGACGATATTCTTGAGTCGATATATGTCGATCTGAGCACAGCTGGGCCCCGTATATACAGCATGGGGGTAGCTCTGATACCAGCCAGATGCAACCCACGGCCATATAGGACCTACAGGCGATGTTCTTGAGTGGATATATGTCGATCTGAGCACAGGTGGGCGCCGTATATACAGCATGGGGGTAGCTCTGATACCAGCCAGATGCAACCCACGGCCATATAGGACCTACAGGCGATGTTCTTGAATCGATATATGTCGATCTAAACACAGCTGGGCCACGTATATACAGCATGGGGGTAGCTGTGATACCAGCCAGCTGCAACCCACGGCTATATAGGACCTACAGGCGATGTTCTTAATTCGATATATGTCGATCTGAGCACAGCTGGGCCCCGTATATACAGCATGGGGGTAGCTCTGATTCTAGCCAGATGCAACCCACGGCCATATAAGACCTACAGGCGATATTCTTGAGTGGATATATGTCGATCTGAGCACAGCTGGGCGCCGTACATACAGCATGGGGGTAGCTCTGATACCAGCCAGATGCAACCCTCGGCCATATAGGACCTACAGGCGATGTTCTTGAATCGTTATATGTCGATCTGAGTACAGCTGGGCCACGTATATTCAGCATGGGGGTAGCTGTGATACCAGCCAGCTGCAACCCACGGCTATATAGGACCTACAGGCGATGTTCTTGATTCGATATATGTCGATCTGAGCACAGCTGGGCCCCGTATATACAGCATGGGGGTAGCTCTGATACCAGCCAGATGCAACCCACGGCCATATAGGACCTACAGGCGATGTTCTTGAGTCGATATATATCGATCTGAGCACAGCTGGGCCACGTATATACAGCATGGGGGTAGCTGTGATACCAGCCAGCTGCAACCCACGGCTAAATAGGACCTACAGGCGATGTTCTTGAGTCGAAATATGTTGATCTGAGCACAGCTGGGCCCCGTATATACAGCATGGGGGTAGCTCTGATACCCGCCAGATGCAACCCACGGCCATATAGGACCTACAGGCGATGTTCTTGAGTCGATATATGTCGATCTGAGCACAGCTGGGCCACGTATATACAGCATGGGGGTAGCTCTGATACCAGCCAGCTGCAACCCACGGCTATATAGGACCTACAGGCGATGTTCTTGAGTCGATCTGAGCACATCTGGGCCCCGTATATACAGCATGGGGGTAGCTCTGATACCAGCCAGATGCAATCCACAGCCATATAGGACCTACAGGCGATGTTCTTGAGTAGATATATGTCGATCTCAGCACAGCTGGGCGCCGTATATACAGCATGGGGGTAGCTCTGATACCAGCCAGATCCAACCCACGGCCATATAGGACCTACAAGCGATGTTCTTGAGTCTATATATGTCGATCTGAGCACAGCTGGGCCACGTATATACAGCATGGGGGTAGCTGTGATACCAGCCAGCTGCAATCCACGGCTATATAGGACCTACAGGCGATGTTCTTAAGTCGATATATGTCGATCTGAGCACAGCTGGGCCCCGTATATACAGCATGGGGGTAGCTCTGATACCAGCCAGATGCAACCTACGGCCATATAGGACCTACAGGCGATGTTCTTGAGTGGATATATGTCGATCTGAGCACAGCTGGACGCCGTATATACAGCATGGGGTTAGCTCTGATACTAGCCAGATGCAACCTACGGCCATATAGGACCTACAGGCGATGTTCTTGAGTCGATATATGTCGATCTGAGCACAGCTGGGCCACGTATAAACAGCATAGGGGTAGCTGTGATACCAGCCAGCTGCAACCCACGGCTATATAGGACCTACAGGCGATGTTCTTGAGTCGATATATTTCGATCTGAGCACAGCTGGGCCCCATATATACAGCATGGGGGTAGCTCTGATACCAGCCAGATGCAACTCACGGCCATATAGGACCTACAGGCGATGTTCTTGAGTGGATATATGTCGATCTGAGCACAGGTGGGCGCCGTATATACAGCATGGGGGTAGTTCTGATACCAGCCAGATGCAACCCACGGCCATATAGGACCTACAGGCGATGTTCTTGAATCGATATATGTCGATCTAAACACAGCTGGGCCACGTATATACAGCATGGGGGTAGCTGTGTAACCAGCCAGCTGCAACCCACGGCTATATAGGACCTACAGGCGATGTTCTTAATTCGATATATGTCGATCTGAGCACAGCTGGGCCCCGTATATACAGCATGGGGGTAGCTCTGATTCTAGCCAGATGCAACCCACGGCCATATAAGACCTACAGGCGATATTCTTGAGTGGATATATGTCGATCTGAGCACAGCTGGGCGCCGTATATACAGCATGGGGGTAGCTCTGATACCAGCCAGATGCAACCCACGGCCATATAGGACCTACAGGCGATGTTCTTGAATCGTTATATGTCGATCTGAGTACAGCTGGGCCACGTATATACAGCATGGGGGTAGCTGTGATACCAGCCAGCTGCAACCCACGGCTATATAGGACCTACAGGCGATGTTCTTGATTCGATATATGTCGATCTGAGCACAGCTGGGCCCCGTATATACAGCATGGGGGTAGCTCTGATATCAGCCAGATGCAACCCACGGCCATATAGGACCTACAGGCGATGTTCTTGAGTCGATATATGTCGATCTGAGCACAGCTGGGCCACGTATATACAGCATGGGGGTAGCTGTGATACCAGCCAGCTGCAACCCACGGCTAAATAGGACCTACAGGCGATGTTCTTGAGTCGATATATGTTGATCTGAGCACAGCTGGGCCCCGTATATACAGCATGGGGGTAGCTCTGATACCAGCCAGATGCAACCCACGGCCATATAGGACCTACAGGCAATGTTCTTAAGTCGATATATGTCGATCTGAGCACAGCTGGGCCCCGTATATACAGCATGGGGGTAGCTCTGATACCAGCCAGATGCAACCCACGGCCATACAGGACCTACAGGCGATGTTCTTGAGTGGATATATATATATCGATCTGAGCACAGCTGGGCGCCGTATATACAGCATGGGGGTAGCTCTGATACCAGCCAGATGCAACCCACGACCATATAGAACCTACAGGCGATGTTCTTGAGTCGATATATGTCGATCTGAGCACAGCTGGGCCACGTATATACAGCATTGGGGTAGCTGTGATACCAGCCAGCTGCAACCCACGGCTATATAGGACCTACATGCGATGTTCTTGAGTCGATATATGTC
Source organism: Lordithon lunulatus (assembly GCA_963942505.1). Classification (NCBI taxonomy): domain Eukaryota; kingdom Metazoa; phylum Arthropoda; class Insecta; order Coleoptera; family Staphylinidae; genus Lordithon; species Lordithon lunulatus. The sequence goes on from OZ012673.1 coordinate 22,708,701, forward strand.
GATCTGAGCACAGCTGGGCCGCGTATATACAGCATGGTGGTAGCTCTGATACCAGCCAGATGCAACCCACGGCCATATAGGACCTACAAGCGATGTTCTTGAGTGGATATATGTGGATCTGAGTACAACTAGGCGCCGTATATACAGCATGGGGGTAGCTCTGATACCAGCCAGATGCAACCCACGGCCATATAGGACCTACAGGCGATGTTCTTGAGTGGATATATGTCGATCTGAGCACAGCTGCGCCACGTATATACAGCATGGGGGAGCTGTGATACCAGCCAGCTGCAACCCACAGCTATATAGGACCTACAGGCGATGTTCTTGAGTCGATATATGTCGATCTGAGCACAGCTGGGCCACGTATATACAGCATGGGGGTAGCTGTGATACCAGCCAGCTGCAACCCACGGCTATATAGGACCTACAGGCTATGTTCTTGAGTCGATCTGAGCACAGCTGGGCCCCGTATATACAGCATGGGGGTAGCTCTGATACCAGCCAGATGCAACCCACGGCCATATAGGACCTACAGGCGATGTTCTTGAGTGGATATATGTCGATCTGAGCACAGCTGGGCGCCGTATATACAGCATGGGGGTAGATCTGATACCAGCCAGATGCAACCCACGGCCATATAGGACCTACAGGCGATGTTCTTGAATCGATATATGTCGTTCTGAGCACAGCTGGGCCACGTATATACAGCATGGGGGTAGCTGTGATACCAGCCAGCTGCAACCCACGGCTATATAGGACCTACAGGCGATGTTCTTGAGTCGATATATGTCGATCTGAGCACAGCTGGGCCCCGTATATACAGCATGGGGGTAGCTCTGATACCCGCCAGATGCAACCCACGGCCATATAGGACCTACAGCCGATGTTCTTGAGTGGATATATGTCGATCTGAGCACAGCTGGGCGCCGTATATACAGCATGGGGGGTAAATCTGATACCAGCCAGATGCAACCCACGGCCATATAGGACCTACAGGCGATGTTCTTGAATCGGTATATGTCGTTCTGAGCACAGCTGGGCCACGTATGTACAGCATGGGGGTAGCTGTGATACCAGCCAGCTGCAACCCACGGCTATATAGGACCTACAGGCGATGTTCTTGAGTCGATATATGTCGATCTGAGCACAGCTGGGCCCCCTATATACAGAATGGGGGTAGCTCTGATACCAGCCAGATGCAACCCACGGCCATATAGGACCTACAGGCGATGTTCTTGAGTGGATATATGTCGATCTGAGCACAGCTGGGCGCCGTATATACAGCATGGGGGTAGCTCTGATACCATTCAGATGCAACCCACGGCCATATAGGACCTACAGGCGATGTTCTTGAGTGGATATATGTCGATCTGAGCACAGCTGGGCGCCGTATATACAGCATGTGGGTAGCTCTGATACCAGTCAGATGTAACCCACGTCCATATAGGACCTACAGGCGATGTTCTTGAGTCGATATATGTCGATTTGAGCACAGCTGGGCCACGTATATACAGCATGGGGGCAGATGTGATACCAGCCAGATGCAACCCACGGCCATATAGGACCTACAGGCGATGTTCTTGAGTGGATATATGTCGATCTGAGCACAGCTGGGAGCCGTATGTACAGCATGGGGGTAGCTCTGATACCAGCCAGATGCAACCCACGGCCATATAGGACCTACAGGCGATGTTCTTGAGTCGATATATGTCGATCTGAGTACAGCTGAGCCACGTATATACAGCATGGGGGTAGCTGTGATACCAGCCAGCTGAAACTCCCGGCTATATAGGACCTACAGGCGATGTTCTTGAGTCGATATATGTCGATCTGAGCACAGCTGGGCCCCGTATATACAGCATGGGGGTAGCTCTGATACCAGCCAGATGCAACCCACGGCCATATAGGACCTACAGGCAATGTTCTTGAGTGGATATATGTCGATCTGAGCACAGCTGGGCGCCGTATATACAGCATGGGGGTAGCTCTGATACCGGCCAGATGCAACCTACCGCCATATAGGACCTACAGGTGATGTTTTTGAATCGATATATGTCGATCTGAGCACAGCTGGGCCACGTATATACAGCATGGGGGTAGCTGTGATACCAGCCAGCTGCAACCCACGGCTATATAGGACCTACGAGCGATGTTCTTGATTCGATATATGTCGATCTGAGCACAGCTGGGCCCCGTATATACAGCATGGTGGTAGCTCTGATACCAGCCAGATGCAACCCACGGCCATATAGGACCTACAGGCGATGTTCTTGAGTGGATATATGTCGATCTGAGCATAGCTGGGTGCCGTATATACAGCATGGGGGTAGCTCTGATACCAGCCACATGAAACCCACGGCCATATAGAACCTACAGGCGATGTTCTTGAGTCGATATATGTCGATCTGAGCACAGCTGGGCCACGTATATACAGCATGGGTGTAGATGTGATACCAGCCAACTGCAACCAACGGCTATATAGGACCTACAGGCGATGTTCTTGAGTCGCTATATGTTGATCTGAGCACAGCTGGGCCCCGTATATACAGCATGGGGGTAGCTCTGATACCAGACAGATGCAACCCACGGCCAAATAGGACCTACAGGCGATGTTCTTGAGTGGATATATGTCGATCTGAGCACAGCTGGGCGCCGTATATACAGCATGGGGGTAGCTCTGATACCAGCCAGATGCAACCCACGGCCATATAGGACCTACAGGCGATGTTCTTGAGTCGATATATGTCGATCTGAGCACAGCTGGGCCACGTATATACAGCATGGGGGTAGCTGTGATACCAGCCAGCTGCAACCCACGGCTATATAGGACCTACAGGCGATGTTCTTGAGTCGATCTGAGCACAGCTGGGCCCCGTATATACCGCATGGGGGTAGCTCTGATACCAGCCAGATGCAACCCACGGCCATATAGGACCTACAGGCGATGTTCTTGAGTGGATATATGTCGATCTGAGCACAGCTGGGCGCCGTATATACAGCATGGGGGTACCTCTGATACCATTCAGATGCAACCCACGGCCATATAGGACCTACAGGCAATGTTCTTGAGTCGATATATGTCGATCTGAGCACAGCTGGGCCACGTATATACAGCATGGGGGTAGCTGTGATACCAGCCAGCCGCAACCCACGGCTATATAGGACCTACAGGCGATGTTCTTGAGTCGATATATGTCGATCTGAGCACAGCTGGGCCCCGTATATAAAGCATGGGGGTAGCTCTGATACCAGCCAGATGCAACCCACGGCCATATAGGACCTACAGGCGATGTTCTTGAGTGGATATATGTCGATCTGAGCACAGCTGGGCGCCGTATATACAGCATGGGGTTAGCTCTGATACCAGCCAGATGCAACCCACGGCCATATAGGACCTACAGACGATGTTCTTGAGTCGATATATGTCGATCTGAGCACAGCTGGGCCACGTATATACAGCATGGGGGTAGCTTTGATACCAGCCAGCTGCAACCCACGGCTATATAGGACCTACAGGCGATGTTCTTGAGTCGATATATGTCGATCTGAGCACAGCTGGGCCCCGTATATACAGCATGGGCGTAGCTCTGATACCAGCCAGATGCAATCCACGGCCATATAGGACCTACAGGCGATGTTCTTGAGTGGATATATGTCGATCTGAGCACAGCTGGGCGCCGTATGTACAGCATGGGGGTAGCTCTGATACCAGCCAGATGCAACCCACGGCCATATAGGACCTACAGGCGATGTTCTTGAGTCGATATATGTCGATCTGAGTACAGCTAGGCCACGTATATACAGCATAGGTGTAGCTGTGATACCAGCCAGCTAAAACCCCCGGCTATATAGGACCTACAGACGATGTTCTTGAGTCGATATATGTCGATCTGAGCACAGCTGGGCCCCGTATATACAGCATGGGGGTAGCTCTGATACCAGCCAGATGCAACCCACGGCCATATAGGACCTACAGGCGATGTTCTTGAATCGATATATGTCGATCTAAACACAGCTGGGCCACGTATATACAGCATGGGGGTAGCTGTGATACCAGCCAGCTGCAACCCACGGCTATATAGGACCTACAGGCGATGTTCTTAATTCGATATATGTCGATCTGAGCACAGCTGGGCGCCGTATATACAGCATGGGGGTAGCTCTGATTCTAGCCAGATGCAACCCACGGCCATATAAGACCTACAGGCGATATTCTTGAGTGGATATATGTCGATCTGAGCACAGCTGGTCGCCGTATATACAGCATGGGGGTAGCTCTGATACCAGCCAGATGCAACCCTCGGCCATATAGGACCTACAGGCGATGTTCTTGAATCGTTATATGTCGATCTGAGTACAGCTGGGCCACGTATATACAGCATGGGGGTAGCTGTGATACCAGCCAGCTGCAACCCACGGCTATATAGGACCTACAGGCGATGTTCTTGATTCGATATATGTCGATCTGAGCACAGCTGGGCCCCGTATATACAGCATGGGGGTAGCTCTGATACCAGCCAGATGCAACCCACGGCCATATAGGACCTACAGGCGATGTTCTTGAGTCGATATATGTCGATCTGAGCACAGCTGGGCCACGTATATACAGCATGGGGGTAGCTGTGATACCAGCCAGCTGCAACCCACGGCTAAATAGGACCTACAGGCGATGTTCTTGAGTCGATATATGTTGATCTGAGCACAGGTGGGCCCCGTATATACAGCATGGGGGTAGCTCTGATACCAGCCAGATGCAACCCACGGCCATATAGGACCTACAGGCGATGTTCTTGAGTCGATATATGTCGATCTGAGCACAGCTGGGCCACGTATATACAGCATGGGGGTAGCTGTGATACCAGCCAGCTGCAACCCACGGCTATATAGGACCTACAGGCGATGTTCTTGAGTCCATCTGAGCACAGCTGGGCCCCGTATATACAGCATGGGGGTAGCTCTGATACCAGCCAGATGCAACCCACAGCCATATAGGACCTACAGGCGATGTTCTTGAGTGGATATATGTCGATCTGAGCACAGCTGGGCGCCGTATATACAGCATTGGGGTAGCTCTGATACCAGCCAGATCCAACCCACGGCCATATAGGACCTACAAGCGATGTTCTTGAGTCGATATATGTCGATCTTAGCACAGCTGGGCCACGTATATACAGCATGGGGGTAGCTGTGATACCAGCCAGCTGCAATCCACGGCTATATAGGACCTACAGGCGATGTTCTTAAGTCGATATATGTCGATCTGAGCACAGCTGGGCCCCGTATATACAGCATGGGGGTAGCTCTGATACCAGCCAGATGCAACCCACGGCCATATAGGACCTACAGGCGATGTTCTTGAGTGGATATATGTCGATCTGAGCACAGCTATACGCCGTATATACAGCATGGGGTTAGCTCTGATACGAGCCAGATGCAACCTACGGCCATATAGGACCTACAGGCGATGTTCTTTAGTCGATATTTGTCGATCTGAGCACAGCTGGGCCTCGTCTAAACAGCATGGGGGTAGCTGTGATACCAGCCAGCTGCAACCCACGGCTATATAGGACCTACAGGCGATGTTCTTGAGTCGATATATGTCGATCTGAGCACAGCTGGGCCCCGTATATACAGCATGGGGGTAGCTCTGATACCAGCCAGATGCAACCCACGGCCATATAGGACCTACAGGCGATGTTCTTGAGTGGATATATGTCGATCTGAGCACAGGTGGGCGCCGTATATACAGCATGGGGGTAGCTCTGATACCAGCCAGCTGCAACCAACGGCCATATAGGACCTACAGGCGATGTTCTTGAATCGATATATGTCGATCCAAACACAGCTGGGCCCCGTATATACAGCATGGGGGTAGCTCTGATTCTAGCCAGATGCAACCCACGGCCATATAAGACCTACAGGCGATATTCTTGAGTGGATATATGTCGATCTGAGCACAGCTGGGCGCCGTATATACAGCATGGGGGTAGCTCTGATACCAGCCAGATGCAACCCACGGCCATATAGGACCTACAGGCGATGTTCTTGAATCGTTATATGTCGATCTGAGTACAGCTGGGCCACGTATATACAGCATGGGGGTAGCTGTGATACCAGCCAGCTGCAACCCACGGCTATATAGGACCTACAGGCGATGTTCTTGATTCGATATATGTCGCTCTGAGCACAGCTGGGCCCCGTATATACAGCATGGGGGTAGCTCTGATACCAGCCAGATGCAACCCACGGCCATATAGGACCTACAGGCGATGTTATTGAATCGATATATGTCGTTCTGAGCACAGCTGGGCCACGTATAAACAGCATGGGGGTAGCTGTGATACCAGCCAGCTGCAACCCACGGCTATATAGGACCTACAGGCGATGTTCTTGAGTCGATATATGTCGATCTGAGCACAGCTGGGCCACGTATATACAGCATGGGGGTAGCTGTGATACCAGCCAGCTGCAACCCACGGCTAAATAGGACCTACAGGCGATGTTCTTAAGTCGATATATGTCGATCTGAGCACAGCTGGGCCCCGTATATACAGCATGGGGGTAGCTCTGATACCAGCCTGATGCAACCCACGGCCATACAGGACCTACAGGCGATGTTCTTGAGTGGATATATATATCGATCTGAGCACAGCTGGGCGCCGTATATACAGCATGGGGGTAGCTCTGATACCAGCCAGATGCAACCCACGGCCATATAGAACCTACAGGCGATGTTCTTGAGTCGATATATGTCGATCTGAGCACAGCTGGGCCACGTATATACAGCATTGGGGTAGCTGTGATACCAGCCAGCTGCAACCCACGGCTATATAGGATCTACAGGCGATGTTCTTGAGTCGATATATGTCGATCTGAGCACAGCTGGGCCGCGTATATACAGCATGGTGGTAGCTCTGATACCAGCCAGATGCAACCCACGGCCATATAGGACCTACAGGCGATGTTCTTGAGTGGATATATGTGGATCTGAGCACAACTAGGCGCCGTATATACAGCATGGGGGTAGCTCTGATACCAGCCAGATGCAACCCACGGCCATATAGGACCTACAGGCGATGTTCTTGTGTGGATATATGTCAATCTGAGCACAGCTGCGCCACGTATATACAGCATGGGGGTAGCTGTGATACCAGCCAGCTGCAACCCATAGCTATATAGGACCTACAGGCGATGTTCTTGAGTCGATCTGAGCACAGCTGGGCCCCGTATATACAGCATGGGGGTAGCTCTGATACCAGCCAGATGCAACCCACAGCCATATAGGACCCACAGGCGATGTTCTTGAGTGGATATATGTCGATCTGAGCACAGCTGGGCGCCTTATATACAGCATGGGGGTAGATCTGATACCAGCCAGATGCAACCCTCGGCCATATAGGACCTACAGGCGATGTTATTGAATCGATATATGTCGTTCTGAGCACAGCTGGGCCACATATATACAGCATGGGGGTAGCTGTGATACCAGTGAGCTGCAACCCACGGCTATATAGGACCTACAGGCGATGTTCTTGAGTCGAGATATGTCGATCTGAGCACAGCTGGGCCCCGTATATACAGCATGGGGGTAGCTCTGATACCAGCCAGATTCAACCCACGGCCATATAGGACCCACAGGCGATGTTCTTGAGTCGATATATGTCGATCTGAGCACAGCTGGGCGCCGTATATACAGCATGGGGGTAGCTCTGATACCATTCAGATGCAACCCACGGCCATATAGGACCTACAGGCGATGTTCTTGTGTGGATATATGTCGATCTGAGCACAGCTGGGCGCCGTAAATACAGCATGGGGGTAGCTCTGATACCAGCCAGATGCAACCCACGGCCATATAGGACCTACAGGCGATGTTCTTGAGTCGATATATGTCGATCTGAGCACAGCTGGGCCACGTATATACAGCATGGGGGTAGCTGTGATACCAGCCAGCTGCAACCCACGGCTATATAGGACCTACGGGCGATGTTCTTGAGTCGATCTGAGCACAGCTGGGCCACGTATATACAGCATGGGGGTAGCACTGATACCAGCCAGATGCAACCCACGACCATATAGGACCTACAGGCGATGTTCTTGAGTGGATATATGTCGATCTGAGCACAGCTGGGCGCCGTATATACAGCATTGGGGTAGCTCTGATACCATTCAGATGCAACCCACGGCCATATAGGACCTACAGGCGATGTTCTTGAGTCGATATATGTCGATCTGAGCACAGCTGGGCTACGTATATACAGCATGGTGGTAGCTGTGATACCAGCCAGCTGCAACCCACGGCTATATAGGACATACAGGCGATGTTCTTGAGTCGATATATGTCGATCTGAGCACAGCTGGGCCCCGTATATACAGCATGGGGGTAGCTCTGATACCAGCCAGATGCAACCCACGACCATATAGGACCTACAGGCCATGTTCTTGAGTGGATATATGTCGATCTGAGCACAGCTGGGCGTCGTATGTACAGCATGGGGGTAGCTCTGATACCAGCCAGATGCAACCCACGGCCATATAGGACCTACAGGCGATGTTCTTGAGTCGATATATGTCGATCTGAGTACAGCTGGGCCACATATATACAGCATGGGGGTAGCTGTGATACCAGCCAGCTGAAACCCCGGCTATATAGGACCTACAGGCGATGTTCTTGAGTCGATATATGTCGATCTGAGCACAGCTGGGCCCCGTATATACAGCATGGGGGTAGCTCTGATACCAGCCAGATGCAACCCACGGACATATAGGACCTACAGGCGATGTTCTTGAATCGATATATGTCGATCTGAGCACAGCTGGGCCCCGTATATACAGCATGGGGGTAGCTCTGATACCAGCCAGATGCAAACCACGGCCATATAGGACCTACAGGCGATGTTCTTGAGTGGATATATGTCGATCTGAGCACAGCTGGGCGTCGTATGTAGAGCATGGGTGTAGCTCTGATACCAGCCAGATGCAAACCACGGCCATATAGGACCTACAGGCGATGTTCTTGAGTGGATATATGTCGATCTGAGCACAGCTGGGCTTCGTATGTACAGCATGGGGGTAGCTCTGATACCAGCCAGATGCAACCCACGGCCATATAGGACCCACAGGCGATGTTCTTGAGTGGATATATGTCGATCTGAGCACAGCTAGGCGCCGTATATACAGCATGGGGGTAGCTCTGATACCAGACAGATGCAACTCACGGCCATATAGGACCTACAGGCGATGTTCTTGAGTGGATATATATCGATCTGAGCACAGCTGGGCGCCGTATATACAGCATGGGGGTAGCTCTGATACCACTCAGATGCAACCCACGGCCATATAGGACCTACAGGCGATGTTCTTGAGTCGATATATGTCGATCTGAGCACAGCTGGGCCACGTATATACAGCATGGGGGTAGCTGTGATATCAGCCAGCTGCAACCCACGGCTATATAGGACCTACAGGCGATGTTCTTGAGTCGATATATGTCGATCTGAGCACAGCTGGGCCACGTATATACAGCATGGGTGTAGCTGTGATACCAGCCAGCTGCAACCCACGGCTATATAGGACCTACAGGCGTTGTTCTTGAGTCGATATATGTCGATCTGAGCACAGCTGGGCCCCGTATATACAGCATGGGGGTAGCTCTGATACCACTCAGATGCAACCCACGGCCATATAGGATCTACAGGCGATGTTCTTGAGTCGATATATGTCGATCTGAGCACAGCTGGGCGCCGTATATACAGCATGGAGGTAGCTCTGATACCAGCCAGATGCAACCCACGGCCATATAGGACCTACAGGCGATGTTCTTGAGTCGATATATGTCGATCTGAGCACAGCTGGGCCACGTATATACAGCATGGGGGTAGCTGTGATACCAGCCAGCTGCAACCCACGACTATATAGGACCTACAGGCTATGTTCTTGAGTCGATCTGAGCATAGCTGGGCCCCGTATATACAGCATGGGGGTAGCTCTGATACCAGACAGATGCAACTCACGGCCAAATAGGACCTACAGGCGATGTTCTTGAGTGGATATATGTCGATCTGAGCACAGCTAGGCGCCGTATATACAGCATGGGGGTAGCTCTGATACCAGACAGATGCAACCCACGGCCATATAGGACCTACAGGCGATGTTCTTGAGTGGATTTATATCGATCTGAGCACAGCTGGGCGCCGTATATACAGCATGGGGGTAGCTCTGATACCACTCAGATGCAACCCACGGCCATATAGGACCTACAGGCGATGTTCTTGAGTCGATATATGTCGATCTGAGCACAGCTGGGCCACGTATATACAGCATGGGGGTAGCTGTGATACCAGCCAGCTGCAACATACGGCTATATAGGACCTACAGGCGATGTTCTTGAGTCGATATATGTCGATCTGAGTACAGCTGGGCCACGTATATACAGCATGGGTGTAGCTGTGATACCAGCCAGCTGCAACCCACTGCTATATAGGACCTACAGGCGATTTTCTTGAGTGGATATATGTCGATCTGAGCACCTCTGGGCGCCGTATATACAGCATGGCCACGGTCATATAGGACCTACAGGCGATGTTCTTGAATCGTTATATGTCGATCTGAGTACAGCTGGGCCACGTATATACAGCATGGGGGTAGCTGTGATACCAGCCAGCTGCAACCCACGGCTATATAGGACCTACAGGCGATGTTCTTGATTCGATATATGTCGCTCTGAGCACAGCTGGGCCCCGTATATACAGCATGGGGGTAGCTCTGATACCAGCCAGATGCAACCCACGGCCATATAGGACCTACAGGCGATGTTCTTGAGTCGATATATGTCAATCTGAGCACAGCTGGGCCACGTATATACAGCATGGGGGTAGCTGTGATACCAGCCAGCTGCAACCCACGGCTAAATAGGACCTACAGGCGATGTTCTTGAGTCGATATATGTTGATCTGAGCACAGCTGGGCCCCGTATATACAGCATGGAGGTAGCGCTGATACCAGCCAGATGCAACCCACGGCCATATAGGACCTACAGGCGATGTTCTTAAGTCGATATATGTCGATCTGAGCACAGCTGGGCGCCGTATATACAGCATGGGGGTAGCTCTGATACCAGCCAGATGTAACCCACGGCCATATAGAACCTACAGGCGATGTTCTTGAGTCGATATATGTCGATCTGAGCACAGCTGGGCCACGTGTATACAGCATTGGGGTAGCTGTGATACCAGCCAGCTGCAACCCACGGCTATATAGGACCTACAGGCGATGTTCTTGAGTCGATATATGTCGATCTGAGCACAGCTGGGCCGCGTATATACAGCATGGTGGTAGCTCTGATACCAGCCAGATGCAACCCACGGCCATATAGGACCTACAGGCGATGTTCTTGAGTGGATATATGTGGATCTGAGCACAACTAGGCGCCGTATATACAGCATGGGGGTAGCTCTGATACCAGCCAGATGCAACCCACGGCCATATAGGACCTACAGGCGATGTTCTTGAGTGGATATATGTCGATCTGAGCACAGCTGCGCCACGTATATACAGCATGGGGGTAGCTGTGATACCAGCCAGTTGCAACCCACAGCTATATAGGACCTACAGGCGATGTTCTTGAGTCGATCTGAGCACAGCTGGGCCCCGTATATACAGCATGGGGATAGCTCTGATACCAGCCAGATGCAACCCACAGCCATATAGGACCCACAGGCGATGTTCTTGAGTGGATATATGTCGATCTGAGCACAGCTGGGCGCCTTATATACAGCATGGGGGTAGATCTGATACCAGCCAGATGCAACCCACGGCCATATAGGACCTACAGGCGATGTTATTGAATCGATATATGTCGTTCTAAACACAGCTGGGCCACGTATATACAGCATGGGGGTAGCTGTGATACCAGTGAGCTGCAACCCACGGCTATATAGGACCTACAGGCGATGTTCTTGAGTCGATATATGTCGATCTGAGCACAGCTGGGCCCCGTATATACAGCATGGGGGTAGCTCTGATACCAGCCAGATTCAACCCACGGCCATATAGGACCCACAGGCGATGTTCTTGAGTGGATATATGTCGATCTGAGCACAGCTGGGCCCCGTATATACAGCATGGGGGTAGCTCTGATACCAGCCAGATGCAACCCACAGCCATATAGGACCCACAGGCGATGTTCTTGAGTGGATATATGTCGATCTGAGCACAGCTGGGCGCCTTATATACAGCATGGGGGTAGATCTGATACCAGCCAGATGCAACCCTCGGCCATATAGGACCTACAGGCGATGTTATTGAATCGATATATGTCGTTCTGAGCACAGCTGGGCCACATATATACAGCATGGGGGTAGCTGTGATACCAGTGAGCTGCAACCCACGGCTATATAGGACCTACAGGCGATGTTCTTGAGTCGAGATATGTCGATCTGAGCACAGCTGGGCCCCGTATATACAGCATGGGGGTAGCTCTGATACCAGCCAGATTCAACCCACGGCCATATAGGACCCACAGGCGATGTTCTTGAGTCGATATATGTCGATCTGAGCACAGCTGGGCGCCGTATATACAGCATGGGGGTAGCTCTGATACCATTCAGATGCAACCCACGGCCATATAGGACCTACAGGCGATGTTCTTGTGTGGATATATGTCGATCTGAGCACAGCTGGGCGCCGTAAATACAGCATGGGGGTAGCTCTGATACCAGCCAGATGCAACCCACGGCCATATAGGACCTACAGGCGATGTTCTTGAGTCGATATATGTCGATCTGAGCACAGCTGGGCCACGTATATACAGCATGGGGGTAGCTGTGATACCAGCCAGCTGCAACCCACGGCTATATAGGACCTACGGGCGATGTTCTTGAGTCGATCTGAGCACAGCTGGGCCACGTATATACAGCATGGGGGTAGCACTGATACCAGCCAGATGCAACCCACGACCATATAGGACCTACAGGCGATGTTCTTGAGTGGATATATGTCGATCTGAGCACAGCTGGGCGCCGTATATACAGCATTGGGGTAGCTCTGATACCATTCAGATGCAACCCACGGCCATATAGGACCTACAGGCGATGTTCTTGAGTCGATATATGTCGATCTGAGCACAGCTGGGCTACGTATATACAGCATGGTGGTAGCTGTGATACCAGCCAGCTGCAACCCACGGCTATATAGGACATACAGGCGATGTTCTTGAGTCGATATATGTCGATCTGAGCACAGCTGGGCCCCGTATATACAGCATGGGGGTAGCTCTGATACCAGCCAGATGCAACCCACGACCATATAGGACCTACAGGCCATGTTCTTGAGTGGATATATGTCGATCTGAGCACAGCTGGGCGTCGTATGTACAGCATGGGGGTAGCTCTGATACCAGCCAGATGCAACCCACGGCCATATAGGACCTACAGGCGATGTTCTTGAGTCGATATATGTCGATCTGAGTACAGCTGGGCCACATATATACAGCATGGGGGTAGCTGTGATACCAGCCAGCTGAAACCCCGGCTATATAGGACCTACAGGCGATGTTCTTGAGTCGATATATGTCGATCTGAGCACAGCTGGGCCCCGTATATACAGCATGGGGGTAGCTCTGATACCAGCCAGATGCAACCCACGGACATATAGGACCTACAGGCGATGTTCTTGAATCGATATATGTCGATCTGAGCACAGCTGGGCCCCGTATATACAGCATGGGGGTAGCTCTGATACCAGCCAGATGCAAACCACGGCCATATAGGACCTACAGGCGATGTTCTTGAGTGGATATATGTCGATCTGAGCACAGCTGGGCGTCGTATGTAGAGCATGGGTGTAGCTCTGATACCAGCCAGATGCAAACCACGGCCATATAGGACCTACAGGCGATGTTCTTGAGTGGATATATGTCGATCTGAGCACAGCTGGGCTTCGTATGTACAGCATGGGGGTAGCTCTGATACCAGCCAGATGCAACCCACGGCCATATAGGACCCACAGGCGATGTTCTTGAGTGGATATATGTCGATCTGAGCACAGCTAGGCGCCGTATATACAGCATGGGGGTAGCTCTGATACCAGACAGATGCAACTCACGGCCATATAGGACCTACAGGCGATGTTCTTGAGTGGATATATATCGATCTGAGCACAGCTGGGCGCCGTATATACAGCATGGGGGTAGCTCTGATACCACTCAGATGCAACCCACGGCCATATAGGACCTACAGGCGATGTTCTTGAGTCGATATATGTCGATCTGAGCACAGCTGGGCCACGTATATACAGCATGGGGGTAGCTGTGATATCAGCCAGCTGCAACCCACGGCTATATAGGACCTACAGGCGATGTTCTTGAGTCGATATATGTCGATCTGAGCACAGCTGGGCCACGTATATACAGCATGGGTGTAGCTGTGATACCAGCCAGCTGCAACCCACGGCTATATAGGACCTACAGGCGTTGTTCTTGAGTCGATATATGTCGATCTGAGCACAGCTGGGCCCCGTATATACAGCATGGGGGTAGCTCTGATACCACTCAGATGCAACCCACGGCCATATAGGATCTACAGGCGATGTTCTTGAGTCGATATATGTCGATCTGAGCACAGCTGGGCGCCGTATATACAGCATGGAGGTAGCTCTGATACCAGCCAGATGCAACCCACGGCCATATAGGACCTACAGGCGATGTTCTTGAGTCGATATATGTCGATCTGAGCACAGCTGGGCCACGTATATACAGCATGGGGGTAGCTGTGATACCAGCCAGCTGCAACCCACGACTATATAGGACCTACAGGCTATGTTCTTGAGTCGATCTGAGCATAGCTGGGCCCCGTATATACAGCATGGGGGTAGCTCTGATACCAGACAGATGCAACTCACGGCCAAATAGGACCTACAGGCGATGTTCTTGAGTGGATATATGTCGATCTGAGCACAGCTAGGCGCCGTATATACAGCATGGGGGTAGCTCTGATACCAGACAGATGCAACCCACGGCCATATAGGACCTACAGGCGATGTTCTTGAGTGGATTTATATCGATCTGAGCACAGCTGGGCGCCGTATATACAGCATGGGGGTAGCTCTGATACCACTCAGATGCAACCCACGGCCATATAGGACCTACAGGCGATGTTCTTGAGTCGATATATGTCGATCTGAGCACAGCTGGGCCACGTATATACAGCATGGGGGTAGCTGTGATACCAGCCAGCTGCAACATACGGCTATATAGGACCTACAGGCGATGTTCTTGAGTCGATATATGTCGATCTGAGTACAGCTGGGCCACGTATATACAGCATGGGTGTAGCTGTGATACCAGCCAGCTGCAACCCACTGCTATATAGGACCTACAGGCGATTTTCTTGAGTGGATATATGTCGATCTGAGCACCTCTGGGCGCCGTATATACAGCATGGCCACGGTCATATAGGACCTACAGGCGATGTTCTTGAATCGTTATATGTCGATCTGAGTACAGCTGGGCCACGTATATACAGCATGGGTGTAGCTGTGATACCAGCCAGCTGCAACCCACTGCTATATAGGACCTACAGGCGATTTTCTTGAGTGGATATATGTCGATCTGAGCACCTCTGGGCGCCGTATATACAGCATGGCCACGGTCATATAGGACCTACAGGCGATGTTCTTGAATCGTTATATGTCGATCTGAGCACAGCTGGGCCCCGTATATACAGCATGGGGGTAGCTCTGATACCAGCCAGATGCAACCCACGGCCATATAGGACCTACAGGCGATGTTCTTGAGTCGATATATGTCAATCTGAGCACAGCTGGGCCACGTATATACAGCATGGGGGTAGCTGTGATACCAGCCAGCTGCAACCCACGGCTAAATAGGACCTACAGGCGATGTTCTTGAGTCGATATATGTTGATCTGAGCACAGCTGGGCCCCGTATATACAGCATGGAGGTAGCGCTGATACCAGCCAGATG
Organism: Lordithon lunulatus; assembly: GCA_963942505.1. Taxonomy (NCBI): domain Eukaryota; kingdom Metazoa; phylum Arthropoda; class Insecta; order Coleoptera; family Staphylinidae; genus Lordithon; species Lordithon lunulatus. The sequence goes on from OZ012673.1 coordinate 22,724,686, forward strand.
CAACCCACGGCCATATAGGACCTACAGGCGATGTTCTTAAGTCGATATATGTCGATCTGAGCACAGCTGGGCGCCGTATATACAGCATGGGGGTAGCTCTGATACCAGCCAGATGTAACCCACGGCCATATAGAACCTACAGGCGATGTTCTTGAGTCGATATATGTCGATCTGAGCACAGCTGGGCCACGTGTATACAGCATTGGGGTAGCTGTGATACCAGCCAGCTGCAACCCACGGCTATATAGGACCTACAGGCGATGTTCTTGAGTCGATATATGTCGATCTGAGCACAGCTGGGCCGCGTATATACAGCATGGTGGTAGCTCTGATACCAGCCAGATGCAACCCACGGCCATATAGGACCTACAGGCGATGTTCTTGAGTGGATATATGTGGATCTGAGCACAACTAGGCGCCGTATATACAGCATGGGGGTAGCTCTGATACCAGCCAGATGCAACCCACGGCCATATAGGACCTACAGGCGATGTTCTTGAGTGGATATATGTCGATCTGAGCACAGCTGCGCCACGTATATACAGCATGGGGGTAGCTGTGATACCAGCCAGTTGCAACCCACAGCTATATAGGACCTACAGGCGATGTTCTTGAGTCGATCTGAGCACAGCTGGGCCCCGTATATACAGCATGGGGATAGCTCTGATACCAGCCAGATGCAACCCACAGCCATATAGGACCCACAGGCGATGTTCTTGAGTGGATATATGTCGATCTGAGCACAGCTGGGCGCCTTATATACAGCATGGGGGTAGATCTGATACCAGCCAGATGCAACCCACGGCCATATAGGACCTACAGGCGATGTTATTGAATCGATATATGTCGTTCTAAACACAGCTGGGCCACGTATATACAGCATGGGGGTAGCTGTGATACCAGTGAGCTGCAACCCACGGCTATATAGGACCTACAGGCGATGTTCTTGAGTCGATATATGTCGATCTGAGCACAGCTGGGCCCCGTATATACAGCATGGGGGTAGCTCTGATACCAGCCAGATTCAACCCACGGCCATATAGGACCCACAGGCGATGTTCTTGAGTGGATATATGTCGATCTGAGCACAGCTGGGCGCCGTATATACAGCATGGGGGTAGCTCTGATACCATTCAGATGCAACCCACGGCCATATAGGACCTACAGGCGATGTTCTTGTGTGGATATATGTCGATCTGAGCACAGCTGGGCGTAGTAAATACAGCATGGGGGTAGCTCTGATACCAGCCAGATGCAACCCACGGCCATATAGGACCTACAGGCGATGTTCTTGAGTCGATATATGTCGATCTGAGCACAGCTGGGCCACGTATATACAGCATGGGGGTAGCTGTGATACCAGCCAGCTGCAACCCACGGCTATATAGGACCTACGGGCGATGTTCTTGAGTCGATCTGAGCACAGCTGGGCCACGTATATACAGCATGGGGGTAGCTCTGATACCAGCCAGATGCAACCCACGACCATATAGGACCTACAGGCGATGTTCTTGAGTGGATATATGTCGATCTGAGCACAGCTGGGCGCCGTATATACAGCATGGGGGTAGCTCTGATACCATTCAGATGCAACCCACGGCCATATAGGACCTACAGGCGATGTTCTTGAGTCGATATATGTCGATCTGAGCACAGCTGGGCCCCGTATATACAGCATGGGGGTAGCTCTGATACCAGCCAGATGCAACCCACGGCCATATAGGACCTACAGGCGATGTTCTTGAGTGGATATATGTCGATCTGAGCACAGCTGGGCGCCGTATATACAGCATGGGGGTAGCTCTGATACCAGCCAGATGCAACCCACGGCCATATAGGACCTACAGGCGATGTTCTTGAGTCGATATATGTCGATTTGAGCACAGCTGGGCCACGTATATACAGCATGGGGGCAGCTGTGATACCAGCCAGATGCAACCCACGGCCATATAGGACCTACAGGCGATGTTCTTGAGTCGATATATGTCGATTTGAGCACAGCTGGGCCACGTATATACAGCATGGGGGCAGCTGTGATACCAGCCAGATGCAACCCACGACCATATAGGACCTACAGGCGATGTTCTTGAGTGGATATATGTCGATCTGAGCACAGCTGGGCGCCGTATATACAGCATGGGGTTAGCTCTGATACCAGCCAGATGCAACCCACATCCATATAGGACCTACAGGCGATGTTCTTGAGTCGATATATGTCGATCTGAGCACAGCTGTGCTACGTATATACAGCATGGTGGTAGCTGTGATACCAGCCAGCTGCAACCCACGACTATAAAGGACATACAGGCGATGTTCTTGAGTCGATATATGTCGATCTGAGCACAGCTGGGCCCCGTATATACAGCATGGGGGTAGCTCTGATACCAGCCAGATGCAACCCACGGCCATATAGGACCTACAGGCGATGTTCTTGAGTGGATATATGTCGATCTGAGCACAGCTGGGCGTCGTATGTACAGCATGGGGGTAGCTCTGATACCAGCCAGATGCAACCCACGGCCATATAGGACCTACAGGCGATTTTCTTGAGTCGATATATGTCGATCTGAGTACAGCTGGGCCACGTATATACAGCATGGGGGTAGCTGTGATACCAGCCAGCTGAAACCCCGGCTATATAGGACCTACAGGCGATGTTCTTGAGTCGATATATGTCGATCTGAGCACAGCTGGGCCCCGTATATACAGCATGGGGGTAGCTCTGATACCAGCCAGATGCAACCCACGGACATATAGGACCTACAGGCGATGTTCTTGAATCGATATATGTCGATCTGAGCACAGCTGGGCCCCGTATATACAGCATGGGGGTAGCTCTGATACCAGCCAGATGCAAACCACGGCCATATAGGACCTACAGGCGATGTTCTTGAGTGGATATATGTCGATCTGAGCACAGCTGGGCGTCGTATGTAGAGCATGGGGGTAGCTCTGATACCAGCCAGATGCAAACCACGGCCATATAGGACCTACAGGCGATGTTCTTGAGTGGATATATGTCGATCTGAGCACAGCTGGGCGTCGTATGTACAGCATGGGGGTAGCTCTGATACCAGCCAGATGCAACCCACGGCCATATAGGACCCACAGGCGATGTTCTTGAGTGGATATATGTCGATCTGAGCACAGCTGGGCGCCGTATATACAGCATGGAGGTAGCTCTGATACCAGCCAGATGCAACCCACGGCCATATAGGACCTACAGGCGATGTTCTTGAGTCGATATATGTCGATCTGAGCACAGCTGGGACACGTATATACAGCATGGGGGTAGCTGTGATACCAGCCAGCTGCAACCCACGACTATATAGGACCTACAGGCTATGTTCTTGAGTCGATCTGAGCATAGCTGGGCCCCGTATATACAGCATGGGGGTAGCTCTGATACCAGACAGATGCAACTCACGGCCAAATAGGACCTACAGGCGATGTTCTTGAGTGGATATATGTCGATCTGAGCACAGCTAGGCGCCGTATATACAGCATGGGGGTAGCTCTGATACCAGACAGATGCAACCCACGGCCATATAGGACCTACAGGCGATGTTCTTGAGTGGATATATATCGATCTGAGCACAGCTGGGCGCCGTATATACAGCATGGGGGTAGCTCTGATACCACTCAGATGCAACCCACGGCCATATAGGACCTACAGGCGATGTTCTTGAGTCGATATATGTCGATCTGAGCACAGCTGGGCCACGTATATACAGCATGGGGGTAGCTGTGATACCAGCCAGCTGCAACCCACGGCTATATAGGACCTACAGGCGATGTTCTTGAGTCGATATATGTCGATCTGAGCACAGCTGGGCCACGTATATACAGCATGGGTGTAGCTGTGATACCAGCCAGCTGCAATCCACTGCTATATAGGACCTACAGGCGATGTTCTTGAGTCGATATATGTTGATCTGAGCACAGCTGTGCCCCGTATATACAGCATGGGGTAGCTCTGATACCAGACAGATGGCCATATAGGACCTACAGGCGATGTTCTTGAGTGGATATATGTCGATCTGAGCACAGCTGGGTGCCATATATACAGCATGGGGGTAGCTCTGATACCAGCCAGATGAAACCCACGGCCATATAGGACCTACAGGCGATGTTCTTGAGTCGATATATGTCGATCTGAGCACAGCTGGGCGCCGTATATATAGCATGGGGGTAGCTCTGATACCAGCCAGATGCAACCCACGGCCATACAGGACCTACAGGCGATGTTCTTGAGTCGATATATGTCGATCTGAGCACAGCTGGGCGCCGTATATACAGCATGGGGGTAGATCTGATACCAGCCAGATGCAACCCACGGCCATATAGGACCTACAGGCGATGTTCTTGAATCGATATATGTCGTTCTGAGCACAGCTGGGCCACGTATATACAGCATGGGGGTAGCTGTGATACCAGTGAGCTGCAACCCACGGCTATATAGGACCTACAGGCGATGTTCTTGAGTCGATATATGTCGATCTGAGCACAGCTGGGTCCCGTATATACAGCATGGGGGTAGCTCTGATACCAACCAGATTCAACCCACGGCCATATAGGACCTATAGACGATGTTCTTGAGTGGATATATGTCGATCTGAGCACAGCTGGGCGCCGTATATACAGCATGGGGGTAGCTCTGATACCATTCAGATGCAACCCACGGCCATATAGGACCTACAGGCGATGTTCTTGAGTGGATATATGTCGATCTGAGCACAGCTGGGCGCCTTATATACAGCATGGGGGTAGATCTGATACCAGCCAGATGCAACCCACGGCCATATAGGACCTACAGGCGATGTTATTGAATCGATATATGTCGTTCTGAGCACAGCTGGGCCACGTATATACAGCATGGGGGTAGCTGTGATACCAGTGAGCTGCAACCCACGGCTATATAGGACCTACAGGCGATGTTCTTGAGTCGATATATGTCGATCTGAGCACAGCTGGGCCCCGTATGTACAGCATGGGGGTAGCTCTGATACCAGCCAGATTCAACCCGCGGCCATATAGGACCCACAGGCGATGTTCTTGAGTGGATATATGTCGATCTGAGCACAGATGGGCGCCGTATATACAGCATGGGGGTAGCTCTGATAACATTCAGATGCAACCCACGGCCATATAGGACCTACAAGCGATGTGGATATATGTCGATCTGAGCACAGCTGGGCGCCGTAAATACAGCATGGGGGTAGCTCTGATACCAGCCAGATGCAACCCACGGCCATATAGGACCTACAGGCGATGTTCTTGAGTCGATATATGTCGATCTGAGCACAGCTGGGCCACGTATATACAGCATGGTGGTAGCTGTGATACCAGCCAGCTGCAACCCACGGCTATATAGGACCTACGGGCGATGTTCTTGAGTCGATCTGAGCACAGCTGGGCCACGTATATACAGCATGGGGGTAGCTCTGATACCAGCCAGATGCAACCCACGACCATATAGGACCTACAGGTGATGTTCTTGAGTGGATATATGTCGATCTGAGCACAGCTGGGCGCCGTATATAGAGCATGGGGGTAGCTCTGATACCATTCAGATGCAACCCACGGCCATATAGGACCTACAGGCGATGTTCTTGAGTCGATATATGTCGATCTGAGCACAGCTTGGCCCCGTATATACAGCATGGGGGTAGCTCTGATACCAGCCAGATGCAACCCACGGCCATATAGGACCTACAGGCGATGTTCTTGAGTGGATATATGTCGATCTGAGCACAGCTGGGCGCCGTATATACAGCATGGGGGTAGCTCTGATACTAGCCAGATGCAACCCACGGCCATATAGGACCTACAGGCGATGTTCTTGAGTCGATATATATCGATTTGAGCACAGCTGGGCCACGTATATACAGCATGGAGGCAGCTGTGATACCAGCCAGATGCAACCCACGGCCATATAGAACCTACAGGCAATGTTCTTGAGTCGATATATGTCGATTTGAGCACAGCTGGGCCCCGTATATACAGCATGGGGGTAGCTCTGATACCAGCCAGATGCAAACCACGGCCATATAGGACCTACAGGCGATGTTCTTGAGTGGATATATGTCGATCTGAGCACAGCTGGGCGTCGTATGTAGAGCATGGGGGTAGCTCTGATACCAGCCAGATGCAAACCACGGCCATATAGGACCTACAGGCGATGTTCTTGAGTGGATATATGTCGATCTGAGCACAGCTGGGCGTCGTATGTACAGCATGGGGGTAGCTCTGATACCAGCCAGATGCAACCCACGGCCATATAGGACCCACAGGCGATGTTCTTGAGTGGATATATGTCGATCTGAGCACAGCTGGGCGCCGTATATACAGCATGGAGGTAGCTCTGATACCAGCCAGATGCAACCCACGGCCATATAGGACCTACAGGCGATGTTCTTGAGTCGATATATGTCGATCTGAGCACAGCTGGGCCACGTATATACAGCATGGGGGTAGCTGTGATACCAGCCAGCTGCAACCCACGACTATATAGGACCTACAGGCTATGTTCTTGAGTCGATCTGAGCATAGCTGGGCCCCGTATATACAGCATGAGGGTAGCTCTGATACCAGACAGATGCAACTAACGGCCAAATAGGACCTACAGGCGATGTTCTTGAGTGGATATATGTCGATCTGAGCACAGCTAGGCGCCGTATATACAGCATGGGGGTAGCTCTGATACCAGACAGATGCAACCCACGGCCATATAGGACCTACAGGCGATGTTCTTGAGTGGATATATATCGATCTGAACACAGCTGGGCGCCGTATATACAGCATGGGGGTAGCTCTGATACCACTCAGATGCAACCCACGGCCATATAGGACCTACAGGCGATGTTCTTGAGTCGATATATGTCGATCTGAGCACAGCTGGGCCACGTATATACAGCATGGGGGTAGCTGTGATACCAGCCAGCTGAAACCCACGGCTATATAGGACCTACAGGCGATGTTCTTGAGTCGATATATGTCGATCTGAGCACAGCTGGGCCACGTATATACAGCATGGGTGTAGCTGTGATACCAGCCAGCTGCAACCCACTGCTATATAGGACCTACAGGCGATGTTCTTGAGTCGATATATGTTGATCTGAGCACAGCTGGGCCCCGTATATACAGCATGGGGGTAGCTCTGATACCAGACAGATGCAACCCACGGCCAAATAGGACCTACAGGCGATGTTCTTGAGTGGATATATGTCGATCTGAGCACAGCTGGGCGCCGTATATACAGCTTGGAGGTAGCTGTGATACCAGCCAGCTGCAACCCATGGCTATATAGGACCTACAGGCGATGTTCTTGAGTCGATCTGAGCACAGCTGGGCCCCGTATATACAGCATAGGGGTAGCTCTGATACCAGCCAGATGCAACCCACGGCCATATAGGACCTACAGGCGATGTTCTTGAGTGGATATATATCGATCTGAGCACAGCTGGGCGCCGTATATACAGCATGGGGGGTAGCTCTGATACCATTCAGATGCAACCCACGGCCATATAGGACCTACAGGCGATGTTCTTGAGTCGATATATGTCGATCTGAGCACAGCTGGGCCACGTATATACAGCATGGGGGTAGCTGTGATACCAGCCAGCTGCAACCCACGGCTATATAGGACCTACAGGCGATGTTCTTGAGTCGATATATGTCGATCTGAGCACAGCTGGCCCCCGTATATACAGCATGGGGGTAGCTCTGATACCAGCCAGATGCAACCCACGGCCATATAGGACCTACAGGCGATTTTCTTGAGTGGATATATGTCGATCTGAGCACAGCTGGGCCACGTATATACAGCATGGGGGCAGCTGTGATACCAGCCAGATGCAACCCACGACCATATAGGACCTACAGGCGATGTTCTTGAGTGGATATATGTCGATCTGAGCACAGCTGGGCGCCGTATATACAGCATGGGGTTAGCTCTGATACCAGCCAGATGCAACCCACATCCATATAGGACCTACAGGCGATGTTCTTGAGTCGATATATGTCGATCTGAGCACAGCTGTGCTACGTATATACAGCATGGTGGTAGCTGTGATACCAGCCAGCTGCAACCCACGACTATAAAGGACATACAGGCGATGTTCTTGAGTCGATATATGTCGATCTGAGCACAGCTGGGCCCCGTATATACAGCATGGGGGTAGCTCTGATACCAGCCAGATGCAACCCACGGCCATATAGGACCTACAGGCGATGTTCTTGAGTCGATATATGTCGATCTGAGCACAGCTGGCCCCCGTATATACAGCATGGGGGTAGCTCTGATACCAGCCAGATGCAACCCACGGCCATATAGGACCTACAGGCGATGTTCTTGAGTCGATATATGTCGATTTGAGCACAGCTGGGCCGCGTATATACAGCATGGTGGTAGCTCTGATACCAGCCAGATGCAACCCACGGCCATATAGGACCTACAGGCGATGTTCTTGAGTCGATATATGTCGATCTGAGCACAGCTGGGCCACGTGTATACAGCATTGGGGTAGCTGTGATACCAGCCAGCTGCAACCCACGGCTATATAGGACCTACAGGCGATGTTCTTGAGTCGATATATGTCGATCTGAGCACAGCTGGGCCGCGTATATACAGCATGGTGGTAGCTCTGATACCAGCCAGATGCAACCCACGGCCATATAGGACCTACAGGCGATGTTCTTGAGTCGATATATGTCGATCTGAGCACAGCTGGGCCACGTATATACAGCATGGGGGTAGCTGTGATACCAGCCAGCTGCAACCCACGGCTATATAGGACCTACAGGCGATGTTCTTGAGTCGATATATGTCGATCTGAGCACAGCTGGCCCCCGTATATACAGCATGGGGGTAGCTCTGATACCAGCCAGATGCAACCCACGGCCATATAGGACCTACAGGCGATTTTCTTGAGTGGATATATGTCGATCTGAGCACAGCTGGGCCACGTATATACAGCATGGGGGCAGCTGTGATACCAGCCAGATGCAACCCACGACCATATAGGACCTACAGGCGATGTTCTTGAGTGGATATATGTCGATCTGAGCACAGCTGGGCGCCGTATATACAGCATGGGGTTAGCTCTGATACCAGCCAGATGCAACCCACATCCATATAGGACCTACAGGCGATGTTCTTGAGTCGATATATGTCGATCTGAGCACAGCTGTGCTACGTATATACAGCATGGTGGTAGCTGTGATACCAGCCAGCTGCAACCCACGACTATAAAGGACATACAGGCGATGTTCTTGAGTCGATATATGTCGATCTGAGCACAGCTGGGCCCCGTATATACAGCATGGGGGTAGCTCTGATACCAGCCAGATGCAACCCACGGCCATATAGGACCTACAGGCGATGTTCTTGAGTCGATATATGTCGATCTGAGCACAGCTGGCCCCCGTATATACAGCATGGGGGTAGCTCTGATACCAGCCAGATGCAACCCACGGCCATATAGGACCTACAGGCGATGTTCTTGAGTCGATATATGTCGATTTGAGCACAGCTGGGCCGCGTATATACAGCATGGTGGTAGCTCTGATACCAGCCAGATGCAACCCACGGCCATATAGGACCTACAGGCGATGTTCTTGAGTCGATATATGTCGATCTGAGCACAGCTGGGCCACGTGTATACAGCATTGGGGTAGCTGTGATACCAGCCAGCTGCAACCCACGGCTATATAGGACCTACAGGCGATGTTCTTGAGTCGATATATGTCGATCTGAGCACAGCTGGGCCGCGTATATACAGCATGGTGGTAGCTCTGATACCAGCCAGATGCAACCCACGGCCATATAGGACCTACAGGCGATGTTCTTGAGTGGATATATGTGGATCTGAGCACAACTAGGCGCCGTATATACAGCATGGGGGTAGCTCTGATACCAGCCAGATGCAACCCACGGCCATATAGGACCTACAGGCGATGTTCTTGAGTGGATATATGTCGATCTGAGCACAGCTGCGCCACGTATATACAGCATGGGGGTAGCTGTGATACCAGCCAGTTGCAACCCACAGCTATATAGGACCTACAGGCGATGTTCTTGAGTCGATCTGAGCACAGCTGGGCCCCGTATATACAGCATGGGGATAGCTCTGATACCAGCCAGATGCAACCCACAGCCATATAGGACCCACAGGCGATGTTCTTGAGTGGATATATGTCGATCTGAGCACAGCTGGGCGCCTTATATACAGCATGGGGGTAGATCTGATACCAGCCAGATGCAACCCACGGCCATATAGGACCTACAGGCGATGTTATTGAATCGATATATGTCGTTCTAAACACAGCTGGGCCACGTATATACAGCATGGGGGTAGCTGTGATACCAGTGAGCTGCAACCCACGGCTATATAGGACCTACAGGCGATGTTCTTGAGTCGATATATGTCGATCTGAGCACAGCTGGGCCCCGTATATACAGCATGGGGGTAGCTCTGATACCAGCCAGATTCAACCCACGGCCATATAGGACCCACAGGCGATGTTCTTGAGTGGATATATGTCGATCTGAGCACAGCTGGGCGCCGTATATACAGCATGGGGGTAGCTCTGATACCATTCAGATGCAACCCACGGCCATATAGGACCTACAGGCGATGTTCTTGTGTGGATATATGTCGATCTGAGCACAGCTGGGCGTAGTAAATACAGCATGGGGGTAGCTCTGATACCAGCCAGATGCAACCCACGGCCATATAGGACCTACAGGCGATGTTCTTGAGTCGATATATGTCGATCTGAGCACAGCTGGGCCACGTATATACAGCATGGGGGTAGCTGTGATACCAGCCAGCTGCAACCCACGGCTATATAGGACCTACGGGCGATGTTCTTGAGTCGATCTGAGCACAGCTGGGCCACGTATATACAGCATGGGGGTAGCTCTGATACCAGCCAGATGCAACCCACGACCATATAGGACCTACAGGCGATGTTCTTGAGTGGATATATGTCGATCTGAGCACAGCTGGGCGCCGTATATACAGCATGGGGGTAGCTCTGATACCATTCAGATGCAACCCACGGCCATATAGGACCTACAGGCGATGTTCTTGAGTCGATATATGTCGATCTGAGCACAGCTGGGCCCCGTATATACAGCATGGGGGTAGCTCTGATACCAGCCAGATGCAACCCACGGCCATATAGGACCTACAGGCGATGTTCTTGAGTGGATATATGTCGATCTGAGCACAGCTGGGCGCCGTATATACAGCATGGGGGTAGCTCTGATACCAGCCAGATGCAACCCACGGCCATATAGGACCTACAGGCGATGTTCTTGAGTCGATATATGTCGATTTGAGCACAGCTGGGCCACGTATATACAGCATGGGGGCAGCTGTGATACCAGCCAGATGCAACCCACGGCCATATAGGACCTACAGGCGATGTTCTTGAGTCGATATATGTCGATTTGAGCACAGCTGGGCCACGTATATACAGCATGGGGGCAGCTGTGATACCAGCCAGATGCAACCCACGACCATATAGGACCTACAGGCGATGTTCTTGAGTGGATATATGTCGATCTGAGCACAGCTGGGCGCCGTATATACAGCATGGGGTTAGCTCTGATACCAGCCAGATGCAACCCACATCCATATAGGACCTACAGGCGATGTTCTTGAGTCGATATATGTCGATCTGAGCACAGCTGTGCTACGTATATACAGCATGGTGGTAGCTGTGATACCAGCCAGCTGCAACCCACGACTATAAAGGACATACAGGCGATGTTCTTGAGTCGATATATGTCGATCTGAGCACAGCTGGGCCCCGTATATACAGCATGGGGGTAGCTCTGATACCAGCCAGATGCAACCCACGGCCATATAGGACCTACAGGCGATGTTCTTGAGTGGATATATGTCGATCTGAGCACAGCTGGGCGTCGTATGTACAGCATGGGGGTAGCTCTGATACCAGCCAGATGCAACCCACGGCCATATAGGACCTACAGGCGATTTTCTTGAGTCGATATATGTCGATCTGAGTACAGCTGGGCCACGTATATACAGCATGGGGGTAGCTGTGATACCAGCCAGCTGAAACCCCGGCTATATAGGACCTACAGGCGATGTTCTTGAGTCGATATATGTCGATCTGAGCACAGCTGGGCCCCGTATATACAGCATGGGGATAGCTCTGATACCAGCCAGATGCAACCCACGGACATATAGGACCTACAGGCGATGTTCTTGAATCGATATATGTCGATCTGAGCACAGCTGGGCCCCGTATATACAGCATGGGGGTAGCTCTGATACCAGCCAGATGCAAACCACGGCCATATAGGACCTACAGGCGATGTTCTTGAGTGGATATATGTCGATCTGAGCACAGCTGGGCGTCGTATGTAGAGCATGGGGGTAGCTCTGATACCAGCCAGATGCAAACCACGGCCATATAGGACCTACAGGCGATGTTCTTGAGTGGATATATGTCGATCTGAGCACAGCTGGGCGTCGTATGTACAGCATGGGGGTAGCTCTGATACCAGCCAGATGCAACCCACGGCCATATAGGACCCACAGGCGATGTTCTTGAGTGGATATATGTCGATCTGAGCACAGCTGGGCGCCGTATATACAGCATGGAGGTAGCTCTGATACCAGCCAGATGCAACCCACGGCCATATAGGACCTACAGGCGATGTTCTTGAGTCGATATATGTCGATCTGAGCACAGCTGGGACACGTATATACAGCATGGGGGTAGCTGTGATACCAGCCAGCTGCAACCCACGACTATATAGGACCTACAGGCTATGTTCTTGAGTCGATCTGAGCATAGCTGGGCCCCGTATATACAGCATGGGGGTAGCTCTGATACCAGACAGATGCAACTCACGGCCAAATAGGACCTACAGGCGATGTTCTTGAGTGGATATATGTCGATCTGAGCACAGCTAGGCGCCGTATATACAGCATGGGGGTAGCTCTGATACCAGACAGATGCAACCCACGGCCATATAGGACCTACAGGCGATGTTCTTGAGTGGATATATATCGATCTGAGCACAGCTGGGCGCCGTATATACAGCATGGGGGTAGCTCTGATACCACTCAGATGCAACCCACGGCCATATAGGACCTACAGGCGATGTTCTTGAGTCGATATATGTCGATCTGAGCACAGCTGGGCCACGTATATACAGCATGGGGGTAGCTGTGATACCAGCCAGCTGCAACCCACGGCTATATAGGACCTACAGGCGATGTTCTTGAGTCGATATATGTCGATCTGAGCACAGCTGGGCCACGTATATACAGCATGGGTGTAGCTGTGATACCAGCCAGCTGCAATCCACTGCTATATAGGACCTACAGGCGATGTTCTTGAGTCGATATATGTTGATCTGAGCACAGCTGTGCCCCGTATATACAGCATGGGGTAGCTCTGATACCAGACAGATGGCCATATAGGACCTACAGGCGATGTTCTTGAGTGGATATATGTCGATCTGAGCACAGCTGGGTGCCATATATACAGCATGGGGGTAGCTCTGATACCAGCCAGATGAAACCCACGGCCATATAGGACCTACAGGCGATGTTCTTGAGTCGATATATGTCGATCTGAGCACAGCTGGGCGCCGTATATATAGCATGGGGGTAGCTCTGATACCAGCCAGATGCAACCCACGGCCATACAGGACCTACAGGCGATGTTCTTGAGTCGATATATGTCGATCTGAGCACAGCTGGGCGCCGTATATACAGCATGGGGGTAGATCTGATACCAGCCAGATGCAACCCACGGCCATATAGGACCTACAGGCGATGTTCTTGAATCGATATATGTCGTTCTGAGCACAGCTGGGCCACGTATATACAGCATGGGGGTAGCTGTGATACCAGTGAGCTGCAACCCACGGCTATATAGGACCTACAGGCGATGTTCTTGAGTCGATATATGTCGATCTGAGCACAGCTGGGTCCCGTATATACAGCATGGGGGTAGCTCTGATACCAACCAGATTCAACCCACGGCCATATAGGACCTATAGACGATGTTCTTGAGTGGATATATGTCGATCTGAGCACAGCTGGGCGCCGTATATACAGCATGGGGGTAGCTCTGATACCATTCAGATGCAACCCACGGCCATATAGGACCTACAGGCGATGTTCTTGAGTGGATATATGTCGATCTGAGCACAGCTGGGCGCCTTATATACAGCATGGGGGTAGATCTGATACCAGCCAGATGCAACCCACGGCCATATAGGACCTACAGGCGATGTTATTGAATCGATATATGTCGTTCTGAGCACAGCTGGGCCACGTATATACAGCATGGGGGTAGCTGTGATACCAGTGAGCTGCAACCCACGGCTATATAGGACCTACAGGCGATGTTCTTGAGTCGATATATGTCGATCTGAGCACAGCTGGGCCCCGTATGTACAGCATGGGGGTAGCTCTGATACCAGCCAGATTCAACCCGCGGCCATATAGGACCCACAGGCGATGTTCTTGAGTGGATATATGTCGATCTGAGCACAGATGGGCGCCGTATATACAGCATGGGGGTAGCTCTGATAACATTCAGATGCAACCCACGGCCATATAGGACCTACAAGCGATGTGGATATATGTCGATCTGAGCACAGCTGGGCGCCGTAAATACAGCATGGGGGTAGCTCTGATACCAGCCAGATGCAACCCACGGCCATATAGGACCTACAGGCGATGTTCTTGAGTCGATATATGTCGATCTGAGCACAGCTGGGCCACGTATATACAGCATGGTGGTAGCTGTGATACCAGCCAGCTGCAACCCACGGCTATATAGGACCTACGGGCGATGTTCTTGAGTCGATCTGAGCACAGCTGGGCCACGTATATACAGCATGGGGGTAGCTCTGATACCAGCCAGATGCAACCCACGACCATATAGGACCTACAGGTGATGTTCTTGAGTGGATATATGTCGATCTGAGCACAGCTGGGCGCCGTATATAGAGCATGGGGGTAGCTCTGATACCATTCAGATGCAACCCACGGCCATATAGGACCTACAGGCGATGTTCTTGAGTCGATATATGTCGATCTGAGCACAGCTTGGCCCCGTATATACAGCATGGGGGTAGCTCTGATACCAGCCAGATGCAACCCACGGCCATATAGGACCTACAGGCGATGTTCTTGAGTGGATATATGTCGATCTGAGCACAGCTGGGCGCCGTATATACAGCATGGGGGTAGCTCTGATACTAGCCAGATGCAACCCACGGCCATATAGGACCTACAGGCGATGTTCTTGAGTCGATATATATCGATTTGAGCACAGCTGGGCCACGTATATACAGCATGGAGGCAGCTGTGATACCAGCCAGATGCAACCCACGGCCATATAGAACCTACAGGCAATGTTCTTGAGTCGATATATGTCGATTTGAGCACAGCTGGGCCCCGTATATACAGCATGGGGGTAGCTCTGATACCAGCCAGATGCAAACCACGGCCATATAGGACCTACAGGCGATGTTCTTGAGTGGATATATGTCGATCTGAGCACAGCTGGGCGTCGTATGTAGAGCATGGGGGTAGCTCTGATACCAGCCAGATGCAAACCACGGCCATATAGGACCTACAGGCGATGTTCTTGAGTGGATATATGTCGATCTGAGCACAGCTGGGCGTCGTATGTACAGCATGGGGGTAGCTCTGATACCAGCCAGATGCAACCCACGGCCATATAGGACCCACAGGCGATGTTCTTGAGTGGATATATGTCGATCTGAGCACAGCTGGGCGCCGTATATACAGCATGGAGGTAGCTCTGATACCAGCCAGATGCAACCCACGGCCATATAGGACCTACAGGCGATGTTCTTGAGTCGATATATGTCGATCTGAGCACAGCTGGGCCACGTATATACAGCATGGGGGTAGCTGTGATACCAGCCAGCTGCAACCCACGACTATATAGGACCTACAGGCTATGTTCTTGAGTCGATCTGAGCATAGCTGGGCCCCGTATATACAGCATGAGGGTAGCTCTGATACCAGACAGATGCAACTAACGGCCAAATAGGACCTACAGGCGATGTTCTTGAGTGGATATATGTCGATCTGAGCACAGCTAGGCGCCGTATATACAGCATGGGAGTAGCTCTGATACCAGACAGATGCAACCCACGGCCATATAGGACCTACAGGCGATGTTCTTGAGTGGATATATATCGATCTGAACACAGCTGGGCGCCGTATATACAGCATGGGGGTAGCTCTGATACCACTCAGATGCAACCCACGGCCATATAGGACCTACAGGCGATGTTCTTGAGTCGATATATGTCGATCTGAGCACAGCTGGGCCACGTATATACAGCATGGGGGTAGCTGTGATACCAGCCAGCTGAAACCCACGGCTATATAGGACCTACAGGCGATGTTCTTGAGTCGATATATGTCGATCTGAGCACAGCTGGGCCACGTATATACAGCATGGGTGTAGCTGTGATACCAGCCAGCTGCAACCCACTGCTATATAGGACCTACAGGCGATGTTCTTGAGTCGATATATGTTGATCTGAGCACAGCTGGGCCCCGTATATACAGCATGGGGGTAGCTCTGATACCAGACAGATGCAACCCACGGCCAAATAGGACCTACAGGCGATGTTCTTGAGTGGATATATGTCGATCTGAGCACAGCTGGGCGCCGTATATACAGCTTGGAGGTAGCTGTGATACCAGCCAGCTGCAACCCATGGCTATATAGGACCTACAGGCGATGTTCTTGAGTCGATCTGAGCACAGCTGGGCCCCGTATATACAGCATAGGGGTAGCTCTGATACCAGCCAGATGCAACCCACGGCCATATAGGACCTACAGGCGATGTTCTTGAGTGGATATATATCGATCTGAGCACAGCTGGGCGCCGTATATACAGCATGGGGGGTAGCTCTGATACCATTCAGATGCAACCCACGGCCATATAGGACCTACAGGCGATGTTCTTGAGTCGATATATGTCGATCTGAGCACAGCTGGGCCACGTATATACAGCATGGGGGTAGCTGTGATACCAGCCAGCTGCAACCCACGGCTATATAGGACCTACAGGCGATGTTCTTGAGTCGATATATGTCGATCTGAGCACAGCTGGCCCCCGTATATACAGCATGGGGGTAGCTCTGATACCAGCCAGATGCAACCCACGGCCATATAGGACCTACAGGCGATTTTCTTGAGTGGATATATGTCGATCTGAGCACAGCTGGGCGCCGTATATACAGCATGGGGTTAGCTCTGATACCAGCCAGATGCAACCCACGGCCATATAGGACCTACAGGCTATGTTCTTGAGTCGATATATGTCGATCTAAGCACAGCTGGGCCACGTATATACAGCATGGGGGTGGCTGTGATACCAGCCAGCTGCAACCCACGGCTATATAGGACCTACAGGCGATGTTCTTGAGTCGATATATGTCGATCTGAGTACAGATAGGCCACGTATATACAGCATGGGGGTAGCTGTGATACCAGCCAGCTAAAACCGCCGGCTATATAGGACCTACAGACGATGTTCTTGAGTCGATATATGTCGATCTGAGCACAGCTGGGCCCCGTATATACAGCATGGGGGTATCTCTGATACCAGCCAGATGCAACCCACGGCCATATATTACCTACAGGCGATGTTCTTGAGTGGATATATGTCGATCTGAGCACAGGTGGGCGCCGTATATACAGCATGGGGGTAGCTCTGATACCAGCCAGATGCAACCCACGACCATATAGGACCTACAGGTGATGTTCTTGAGTGGATATATGTCGATCTGAGCACAGCTGGGCGCCGTATATACAGCATGGGGGTAGCTCTGATACCATTCAGATGCAACCCACGGCCATATAGGACCTACAGGCGATGTTCTTGAGTCGATATATGTCGATCTGAGCACAGCTTGGCCCCGTATATACAGCATGGGGGTAGCTCTGATACCAGCCAGATGCAACCCACGGCCATATAGGACCTACAGGCGATGTTCTTGAGTGGATATATGTCGATCTGAGCACAGCTGGGCGCCGTATATACAGCATGGGGGTAGCTCTGATACTAGCCAGATGCAACCCACGGCCATATAGGACCTACAGGCGATGTTCTTGAGTCGATATATGTCGATTTGAGCACAGCTGGGCCACGTATATACAACATGGAGGCAGCTGTGATACCAGCCAGATGCAACCCACGGCCATATAGGACCTACAGGCAATGTTCTTGAGTCGATATATGTCGATTTGAGCACAGCTGGGCCACGTATATACAGCATGGGGGCAGCTGTGATACCAGCCAGATGCAACCCACGACCATATAGGACCTACAGGCGATGTTCTTGAGTGGATATATGTCGATCTGAGCACAGCTGGGCGCCGTATATACAGCATGGGGTTAGCTCTGATACCAGCCAGATGCAACCCACATCCATATAGGACCTACAGGCGATGTTCTTGAGTCGATATATGTCGATCTGAGCACAGCTGGGCTACGTATATACAGCATGGTGGTAGCTGTGATACCAGCCAGCTGCAACCCACGGCTATATAGGACATACAGGCGATGTTCTTGAGTCGATATATGTCGATCTGAGCACAGCTGGGCCCCGTATATACAGCATGGGGGTAGCTCTGATACCAGCCAGATGCAACCCACGGCCATATAGGACCTACAGGCGATGTTCTTGAGTGGATATATGTCGATCTGAGCACAGCTGGGCGTCGTATGTACAGCATGGGGGTAGCTCTGATACCAGCCAGATGCAAACCACGGCCATATAGGACCTACAGGCGATGTTCTTGAGTGGATATATGTCGATCTGAGCACAGCTGGGCGCCGTATATACAGCATGGGGTTAGCTCTGATACCAGCCAGATGCAACCCACATCCATATAGGACCTACAGGCGATGTTCTTGAGTCGATATATGTCGATCTGAGTACAGCTGGGCCACGTATATACAGCATGGGGGTAGCGGTGATACCAGCCAGCTGAAACCCCGGCTATATAGGACCTACAGGCGATGTTCTTGAGTCGATATATGTCGATCTAAGCACAGCTGGGCCCCGTATATACAGCATGGGGGTAGCTCTGATACCAGCCAGATGCAACCCACGGACATATAGGACCTACAGGCGATGTTCTTAAATCGATATATGTCGATCTGAGCACAGCTGGGCCCCGTATATACAGCATGGGGGTAGCTCTGATACCAGCCAGATGCAAACCACGGCCATATAGGACCTACAGGCGATGTTCTTGAGTGGATATATGTCGATCTGAGCACAGCTGGGCGTCGTATGTAGAGCATGGGGGTAGCTCTGATACCAGCCAGATGCAAACCACGGCCATATAGGACCTACAGGCGATGTTCTTGAGTGGATATATGTCGATCTGAGCACAGCTGGGCGTCGTATGTACGGCATGGGGGTAGCTCTGATACCAGCCAGATGCAACCCACGGCCATATAGGACCCACAGGCGATGTTCTTGAGTGGATATATGTCGATCTGAGCACAGCTGGGCGCCGTATATACAGCATGGAGGTAGCTCTGATACCAGCCAGATGCAACCCACGGCCATATAGGACCTACAGGCGATGTTCTTGAGTCGATATATGTCGATCTGAGCACAGCTGGGCCACGTATATACAGCATGGGGGTAGCTGTGATACCAGCCAGCTGCAACCCACGACTATATAGGACCTACAGGCTATGTTCTTGAGTCGATCTGAGCATAGCTGGGCCCCGTATATACAGCATGAGGGTAGCTCTGATACCAGACAGATGCAACTAACGGCCAAATAGGACCTACAGGCGATGTTCTTGAGTGGATATATGTCGATCTGAGCACAGCTAGGCGCCGTATATACAGCATGGGGGTAGCTCTGATACCAGACAGATGCAACCCACGGCCATATAGGACCTACAGGCGATGTTCTTGAGTGGATATATATCGATCTGAACACAGCTGGGCGCCGTATATACAGCATGGGGGTAGCTCTGATACCACTCAGATGCAACCCACGGCCATATAGGACCTACAGGCGATGTTCTTGAGTCGATATATGTCGATCTGAGCACAGCTGGGCCACGTATATACAGCATGGGGGTAGCTGTGATACCAGCCAGCTGCAACCCACGGCTATATAGGACCTACAGGCGATGTTCTTGAGTCGATATATGTCGATCTGAGCACAGCTGGGCCACGTATATACAGCATGGGTGTAGCTGTGATACCAGCCAGCTGCAACCCACTGCTATATAGGACCTACAGGCGATGTTCTTGAGTCGATATATGTTGATCTGAGCACAGCTGGGCCCCGTATATACAGCATGGGGGTAGCTCTGATACCAGACAGATGCAACCCACGGCCAAATAGGACCTACAGGCGATGTTCTTGAGTGGATATATGTCGATCTGAGCACAGCTGGGCGCCGTATATACAGCTTGGAGGTAGCTGTGATACCAGCCAGCTGCAACCCATGGCTATATAGGACCTACAGGCGATGTTCTTGAGTCGATCTGAGCACAGCTGGGCCCCGTATATACAGCATAGGGGTAGCTCTGATACCAGCCAGATGCAACCCACGGCCATATAGGACCTACAGGCGATGTTCTTGAGTGGATATATATCGATCTGAGCACAGCTGGGCGCCGTATATACAGCATGGGGGGAAGCTCTGATACCATTCAGATGCAACCCACGGCCATATAGGACCTACAGGCGATGTTCTTGAGTCGATATATGTCGATCTGAGCACAGCTGGGCCACGTATATACAGCATGGGGGTAGCTGTGATACCAGCCAGCTGCAACCCACGGCTATATAGGACCTACAGGCGATGTTCTTGAGTCGATATATGTCGATCTGAGCACAGCTGGCCCCCGTATATACAGCATGGGGGTAGCTCTGATACCAGCCAGATGCAACCCACGGCCATATAGGACCTACAGGCGATTTTCTTGAGTGGATATATGTCGATCTGAGCACAGCTGGGCGCCGTATATACAGCATGGGGTTAGCTCTGATACCAGCCAGATGCAACCCACGGCCATATAGGACCTACAGGCTATGTTCTTGAGTCGATATATGTCGATCTAAGCACAGCTGGGCCACGTATATACAGCATGGGGGTAGCTGTGATACCAGCCAGCTGCAACCCACGGCTATATAGGACCTACAGGCGATGTTCTTGAGTCGATATATGTCGATCTGAGTACAGATAGGCCACGTATATACAGCATGGGGGTAGCTGTGATACCAGCCAGCTAAAACCCCCGGCTATATAGGACCTACAGACGATGTTCTTGAGTCGATATATGTCGATATGAGCACAGCTGGGCCCCGTATATACAGCATGGGGGTATCTCTGATACCAGCCAGATGCAACCCACGGCCATATATTACCTACAGGCGATGTTCTTGAGTGGATATATGTCGATCTGAGCACAGGTGGGCGCCGTATATACAGCATGGGGGTAGCTCTGATACCAGCCAGATGCAACCCACGGCCATATAGGACCTACAGGCGATGTTCTTGTATCGATATATATCGATCTGAGCACAGCTGGGCCACGTATATACAGCATGGGGGTAGCTGTGATACCAGCCAGCTGCAACCCATGGCTATATAGGACCTACAGGCGATGTTCTTGATTCGATATATGTCGATCTGAGCACAGCTGGGCCCCATATATACAGCATGGGGGTAGCTCTGATACCAGCCAGATGCACCCACGGACATATAGGACCTACAGGCGATGTTCTTGAATCGATATATGTCGATCTGAGCACAGCTGGGCCACGTATATACAGCATGGGGGTAGCTGTGATACCAGTGAGCTGCAACCCACGGCTATATAGGACCTACAGGCGATGTTCTTGAGTCGATATATGTCGATCTGAGCACAGCTGGGCCCCGTATATACAGCATGGGGGTAGCTCTGATACCAGCCAGATTCAACCCACGGCCATATAGGACCTATAGACGATGTTCTTGAGTGGATATATGTCGATCTGAGCACAGCTGGGCGCCGTATATTCAGCATGGGGGTAGCTCTGATACCATTCAGATGCAACCCACGGCCATATAGGACCTACAGGCGATGTTCTTGTATCGATATATGTCGATCTGAGCACAGCTGGGCCACGTATATACAGCATGGGGGTAGCTGTGATACCAGCCAGCTGCAACCCACGGCTATATAGGACCTACAGGCGATGTTCTTGAGTCGATATATGTCGATCTGAGCACAGCTGGGCCACGTATATACAGCATGGGTGTAGCTGTGATACCAGCCAGCTGCAACCCACTGCTATATAGGACCTACAGGCGATGTTCTTGAGTCGATATATGTTGATCTGAGCACAGCTGGGCCCCGTATATACAGCATGGGGGTAGCTCTGATACCAGACAGATGCAACCCACGGCCAAATAGGACCTACAGGCGATGTTCTTGAGTGGATATATGTCGATCTGAGCACAGCTGGGCGCCGTATATACAGCTTGGAGGTAGCTGTGATACCAGCCAGCTGCAACCCATGGCTATATAGGACCTACAGGCGATGTTCTTGAGTCGATCTGAGCACAGCTGGGCCCCGTATATACAGCATAGGGGTAGCTCTGATACCAGCCAGATGCAACCCACGGCCATATAGGACCTACAGGCGATGTTCTTGAGTGGATATATATCGATCTGAGCACAGCTGGGCGCCGTATATACAGCATGGGGGGAAGCTCTGATACCATTCAGATGCAACCCACGGCCATATAGGACCTACAGGCGATGTTCTTGAGTCGATATATGTCGATCTGAGCACAGCTGGGCCACGTATATACAGCATGGGGGTAGCTGTGATACCAGCCAGCTGCAACCCACGGCTATATAGGACCTACAGGCGATGTTCTTGAGTCGATATATGTCGATCTGAGCACAGCTGGCCCCCGTATATACAGCATGGGGGTAGCTCTGATACCAGCCAGATGCAACCCACGGCCATATAGGACCTACAGGCGATTTTCTTGAGTGGATATATGTCGATCTGAGCACAGCTGGGCGCCGTATATACAGCATGGGGTTAGCTCTGATACCAGCCAGATGCAACCCACGGCCATATAGGACCTACAGGCTATGTTCTTGAGTCGATATATGTCGATCTAAGCACAGCTGGGCCACGTATATACAGCATGGGGGTAGCTGTGATACCAGCCAGCTGCAACCCACGGCTATATAGGACCTACAGGCGATGTTCTTGAGTCGATATATGTCGATCTGAGTACAGATAGGCCACGTATATACAGCATGGGGGTAGCTGTGATACCAGCCAGCTAAAACCCCCGGCTATATAGGACCTACAGACGATGTTCTTGAGTCGATATATGTCGATATGAGCACAGCTGGGCCCCGTATATACAGCATGGGGGTATCTCTGATACCAGCCAGATGCAACCCACGGCCATATATTACCTACAGGCGATGTTCTTGAGTGGATATATGTCGATCTGAGCACAGGTGGGCGCCGTATATACAGCATGGGGGTAGCTCTGATACCAGCCAGATGCAACCCACGGCCATATAGGACCTACAGGCGATGTTCTTGTATCGATATATATCGATCTGAGCACAGCTGGGCCACGTATATACAGCATGGGGGTAGCTGTGATACCAGCCAGCTGCAACCCATGGCTATATAGGACCTACAGGCGATGTTCTTGATTCGATATATGTCGATCTGAGCACAGCTGGGCCCCATATATACAGCATGGGGGTAGCTCTGATACCAGCCAGATGCACCCACGGACATATAGGACCTACAGGCGATGTTCTTGAATCGATATATGTCGATCTGAGCACAGCTGGGCCACGTATATACAGCATGGGGGTAGCTGTGATACCAGTGAGCTGCAACCCACGGCTATATAGGACCTACAGGCGATGTTCTTGAGTCGATATATGTCGATCTGAGCACAGCTGGGCCCCGTATATACAGCATGGGGGTAGCTCTGATACCAGCCAGATTCAACCCACGGCCATATAGGACCTATAGACGATGTTCTTGAGTGGATATATGTCGATCTGAGCACAGCTGGGCGCCGTATATTCAGCATGGGGGTAGCTCTGATACCATTCAGATGCAACCCACGGCCATATAGGACCTACAGGCGATGTTCTTGTATCGATATATGTCGATCTGAGCACAGCTGGGCCACGTATATACAGCATGGGGGTAGCTGTGATACCAGCCAGCTGCAACCCACGGCTATATAGGACCTACAGGCGATGTTCTTGATTCGATATATGTCGATCTGAGCACAGCTGGGCCCCATATATACAGCATGGGGGTAGCTCTGATACCAGCCAGATGCAACCCACGGACATATATTACCTACAGGCGATTTTCTTGAGTGGATATATGTCGATCTGAGCACAGCTGGGCGCCGTATATACAGCATGGGCTTAGCTTTGATACCAGCCAGATGCAACCCACGGCCATATAGGACCTACAGGCGATGTTCTTGAGTCGCTATATGTCGATCTGAGCACAGCTGGGCCACGTATATACAGCACGGGGGTAGCTGTGATACCTGCCAGCTGCAACCGACGGCTATATAGGACCTACAGGCGCTGTTCTTGAGTCGATCTGAGCACAGCTGGGCCCCGTATATACAGCATGGGGGTAGCTCTGACACCAGCCAGATGCAACCCACGGCCATATAGGACCCACAGGCGATGTTCTTGAGTGGATATATGTCGATCTGAGCACAGCTGGGCGCCGTATATACAGCATGGGGGTAGATCTGATACCAGCCAGATGCAACCCACGGCCATATAGGACCTACAGGCGATGTTCTTGAATCGATATATGTCGTTCTGAGCACAGCTGGGCCACGTATATACAGCATGGGGGTAGCTGTGATACCAGTGAGCTGCAACCCACGGCTATATAGGACCTACAGGCGATGTTCTTGAGTCGATATATGTCGATCTGAGCACAGCTGGGCCCCGTATATACAGCATGGGGGTAGCTCTGATACCAGCCAGATTCAACCCACGGCCATATAGGACCTATAGACGATGTTCTTGAGTGGATATATGTCGATCTGAGCACAGGTGGGCGCCGTATAT
This sequence comes from Lordithon lunulatus, assembly GCA_963942505.1. Classification (NCBI taxonomy): domain Eukaryota; kingdom Metazoa; phylum Arthropoda; class Insecta; order Coleoptera; family Staphylinidae; genus Lordithon; species Lordithon lunulatus. Next base: position 22,749,870 of record OZ012673.1, read on the forward strand.
TCAGCATGGGGGTAGCTCTGATACCATTCAGATGCAACCCACGGCCATATAGGACCTACAGGCGATGTTCTTGAGTGGATATATGTCGATCTGAGCACAGCTGGGCGCCATAAATACAGCATGGGGGTAGCTCTGATACCAGCCAGATTCAACCCACAGCCATATAGGACCTATAGACGATGTTCTTGAGTGGATATATGTCGATCTGAGCACAGCTGGGCGCCGTATATTCAGCATGGGGGTAGCTCTGATACCATTCAGATGCAACCCACGGCCATATTGGACCTACAGGCGATGTTCTTGAGTCGATATATGTCGATCTGAGCACAGCTGGGCCCCGTATATACAGCATGGGGGTAGCTCTGATACCAGCCAGATTCAACCCACGGCCATATAGGACCTATAGGCGATGTTCTTGAGTGGATATATGTCGATCTGAGCACAGCTGGGCGCCGTATATACAGCATGGGGGTAGCTCTGATACCATTCAGATGCAACCCACGGCCATATAGGACCTACAGGCGATGTTCTTGAGTGGATATATGTCGATCTGAGCACAGCTGGGCGCCATAAATACAGCATGGGGGTAGCTCTGATACCAGCCAGATGCAACCCACGGCCTTATAGGACCTACAGGCGATGTTCTTGAGTCGATATATGTCGATCTGAGCACAGCTGGGCCACGTATATACAGCATGGGGGTAGCTGTGATACAAGCCAGCTGCAACCCACGGCTATATAGGACCTACGGGCGATGTTCTTGAGTCGATCTGAGCACAGCTGGGCCCCGTATATACAGCATGGGGGTAGCTGTGATACCAGCCAGATGCAACCCACGGCCATATAGGACCTACAGGCGATGTTCTTGAGTGGATATATGTCGATCTGAGCACAGCTGGGCGCCGTATATACAGCATGGAGGTAGCTCTGATACCAGCCAGATGCAACCCACGGCCATATAGGACCTACAGGCGATGTTCTTGAGTCGATATATGTCGATCTGAGCACAGCTGGGCCACGTATATACAGCATGGGGGTAGCTGTGATACCAGCCAGCTGCAACCCACGACTATATAGGACCTACAGGCTATGTTCTTGAGTCGATCTGAGCACAGCTGGGCCCCGTATATACAGCATGGGGGTAGCTCTGATACCAGCCAGATGCAACCCACGGCCATATAGGACCTACAGGCGATGTTCTTGAGTGGATATATGTCGATCTGAGCACAGCTGGGCCACGTATATACAGCATGGGGGTAGCTGTGATACCAGCCAGCTGCAACCCACGGCTATATAGGACCTACGGGCGATGTTCTTGAGTCGATCTGAGCACAGCTGGGCCCCGTATATACAGCATGGGGGTAGCTGTGATACCAGCCAGATGCAACCCACGGCCATATAGGACCTACAGGCGATGTTCTTGAGTGGATATATGTCGATCTGAGCACAGCTGGGCGCCGTATATACAGCATGGAGGTAGCTCTGATACCAGCCAGATGCAACCCACGGCCATATAGGACCTACAGGCGATGTTCTTGAGTCGATATATGTCGATCTGAGCACAGCTGAGCCACGTATATACAGCATGGGGGTAGCTGTGATACCAGCCAGCTGCAACCCACGACTATATAGGACCTACAGGCTATGTTCTTGAGTCGATCTGAGCACAGCTGGGCCCCGTATATACAGCATGGGGGTAGCTCTAATACCAGCCAGATGCAACCCACGGCCATATAGGACCTACAGGCGATGTTCTTGAGTGGATATATGTCTATCTGAGCACAGCTGGGCGCCGTATATACAGCATGGGGGTAGATCTGATACCAGCCAGGTGCAACCCACGGCCATATAGGAACTACAGGCGATGTTCCTGAATCGATATATGTCGTTCTGAGCACAGCTGGGCCACGTATATACAGCATGGGGGTAGCTGTGATACCAGCCAGCTGCAACCCACAGCTATATAGGACCAACAGGCGATGTTCTTGAGTCGATATATGTCGATCTGAGCACAGCTGGGCCACGTATATACAGCATGGGGGTAGCTCTGATACCATTCAGATGCAACCCAAAGCCATATATGACCTACAGGCGATTTTCTTGAGTCGATATATGTCGATATGAGCACAGCTGGGCCACGTATATACAGCATGGAGGTAGCTGTGATACCAGCCAGCTGCAACCCACGGCTATATAGGACCTACAGGCGATGTTCTTGAGTCGATATATGTCGATCTGAGCACAGCTGGGCCCCGTATATACAGCATGGGGGTAGCTCTGATACCAGCCAGATGCAACCCACGGACATATAGTACCTACAGGCGATTTTCTTGAGTGGATATATGTCGATCTGAGCACAGCTGGGCGCCGTATATACAGCATGGGCTTAGCTTTGATACCAGCCAGATGCAACCCACGGCCATATAGGACCTACAGGCGATGTTCTTGAGTCGATATATGTCGATCTGAGCACAGCTGGGCCACGTATATACAGCATGGGGGTAGCTGTGATACCAGCCAGATGCAACCCACGGCCATATAGGACCTACAGGCGCTGTTCTTGAGTCGATCTGAGCACAGCTGGGCCCCGTATATACAGCATGGGGGTAGCTCTGATACCAGCCAGATGCAACCCACGGCCATATAGGACCCACAGGCGATGTTCTTGAGTGAATATATGTCGATCTGAGCACAGCTGGGCGCCGTATATACAGCATGGGGGTAGATCTGATACCAGCCAGATGCAACCCACGGCCATATAGGACCTACAGGCGATGTTCTTGAGTCGATCTGAGCACAGCTGGGCCCCGTATATACAGCATTGTGGTAGCTCTGATACCAGCCAGATCCAACCCACGGCCATATAGGACCTACAAGCGATGTTCTTGAGTCGATATATGTCGATCTGAGCACAGCTGGGCCACGTATATACAGCATGGGGGTAGCTGTGATACCAGCCAGCTGCAATCCACGGCTATATAGGACCTACAGGCGATGTTCTTAAGTCGATATATGTCGATCTGAGCACAGCTGGGCCCCGTATATACAGCATGGGGGTAGCTCTGATACCAGCCAGATGCAACCCACGGCCATATAGGACCTACAGGCGATGTTCTTGAGTGGATATATGTCGATCTGAGCACAGCTGAACGCCGTATATACAGCATGGGGTTAGCTCTGATACGAGCCAGATGCAACCTACGGCCATATAGGACCTACAGGCGATGTTCTTGAGTCGATATTTGTCGATCTGAGCACAGCTGGGCCTCGTCTAAACAGCATGGGGGTAGCTGTGATACCAGCCAGCTGCAACCAACGGCTATATAGGACCTACAGGCGATGTTCTTGAGTCGATATATGTCGATCTGAGCACAGCTGGGCCCCGTATATACAGCATGGGGGTAGCTCTGATACCAGCCAGATGCAACCCACGGCCATATAGGACCTACAGGCGATGTTCTTGAGTGGATATATGTCGATCTGAGCACAGGTGGGCGCCGTATATACAGCATGGGGGTAGCTCTGATACCAGCCAGATGCAACCAACGGCCATATAGGACCTACAGGCGATGTTCTTGAATCGATATATGTCGATCTAAACACAGCTGGGCCACGTATATACAGCATGGGGGTAGCTGTGATACCAGCCAGCTGCAACCCACGGCTATATAGGACCTACAGGCGATGTTCTTGATTCGATATATGTCGCTCTGAGCACAGCTGGGCCCCGTATATACAGCATGGGGGTAGCTCTGATACCAGCCAGATGCAACCCACGGCCATATAGGACCTACAGGCGATGTTATTGAATCGATATATGTCGTTCTGAGCACAGCTGGGCCACGTCTAAACAGCATGGGGGTAGCTGTGATACCAGCCAGCTGCAACCCACGGCTATATAGGACCTACAGGCGATGTTCTTGAGTCGATATATGTCGATCTGAGCACAGCTGGGCCACGTATATACAGCATGGGGGTAGCTGTGATACCAGCCAGCTGCAACCCACGGCTAAATAGGACCTACAGGCGATGTTCTTGAGTCGATATTTGTTGATCTGAGCACAGCTGGGCCCCGTATATAAAGCATGGGGGTAGCTCAGATACCAGCCAGATGCAACCCACGGCCATATAGGACCTACAGGCGATGTTCTTAAGTCGATATATGTCGATCTGAGCACAGCTGGGCCCCGTATATACAGCATGGGGGTAGCTCTGATACCAGCCTGATGCAACCCACGGCCATACAGGACCTACAGGCGATGTTCTTGAGTGGATATATATATATCGATCTGAGCACAGCTGGGCGCCGTATATACAGCATGGGGGTAGCTCTGATACCAGCCAGATGCAACCCACGGCCATATAGAACCTACAGGCGATGTTCTTGAGTCGATATATGTCGATCTGAGCACAGCTGGGCCACGTATATACAGCATTGGGGTAGCTGTGATACCAGCCAGCTGCAACCCACGGCTATATAGGATCTACAGGCGATGTTCTTGAGTCGATATATGTCGATCTGAGCACAGCTGGGCCGCGTATATACAGCATGGTGGTAGCTCTGATACCAGCCAGATGCAACCCACGGCCATATAGGACCTACAGGCGATGTTCTTGAGTGGATATATGTGGATCTGAGCACAACTAGGCGCCGTATATACAGCATGGGGGTAGCTCTGATACCAGCCAGATGCAACCCACGGCCATATAGGACCTACAGGCGATGTTCTTGAGTGGATATATGTCGATCTGAGCACAGCTGCGCCACGTATATACAGCATGGGGGTAGCTGTGATACCAGCCAGCTGCAACCCACAGCTATATAGGACCTACAGGCGATGTTCTTGAGTCGATCTGAGCACAGCTGGGCCCCGTATATACAGCATGGGGGTAGCTCTGATACCAGCCAGATGCAACCCACAGCCATATAGGACCCACAGGCGATGTTCTTGAGTGGATATATGTCGATCTGAGCACAGCTGGGCGCCTTATATACAGCATGGGGGTAGATCTGATACCAGCCAGATGCAACCCTCGGCCATATAGGACCTACAGGCGATGTTATTGAATCGATATATGTCGTTCTGAGCACAGCTGGGCCACGTATATACAGCATGGGGGTAGCTGTGATACCAGTGAGCTGCAACCCACGGCTCTATATAGGACCTACAGGCGATGTTCTTGAGTCGATATATGTCGATCTGAGCACAGCTGGGCCCCGTATATACAGCATGGGGGTAGCTCTGATACCAGCCAGATTCAACCCACGGCCATATAGGACCCACAGGCGATGTTCTTGAGTGGATATATGTCGATCTGAGCACAGCTGGGCGCCGTATATACAGCATGGGGGTAGCTCTGATACCATTCAGATGCAACCCACGGCCATATAGGACCTACAGGCGATGTTCTTGTGTGGATATATGTCGATCTGAGCACAGCTGGGCGCCGTAAATACAGCATGGGGGTAGCTCTGATACCAGCCAGATGCAACCCACGGCCATATAGGACCTACAGGCGATGTTCTTGAGTCGATATATGTTGATCTGAGCACAGCTGGGCCACGTATATACAGCATGGGGGTAGCTGTGATACCAGCCAGCTGCAACCCACGGTTATATAGGACCTACGGGCGATGTTCTTGAGTCGATCTGAGCACAGCTGGGCCACGTATATACAGCATGGGGGTAGCTCTGATACCAGCCAGATGCAACCCACGACCATATAGGACCTACAGGCGATGTTCTTGAGTGGATATATGTCGATCTGAGCACAGCTGGGCGCCGTATATACAGCATTGGGGTAGCTCTGATACCATTCAGATGCAACCCACGGCCATATAGGACCTACAGGCGATGTTCTTGAGTCGATATATGTCGATCTGAGCACAGCTGGGCTACGTATATACAGCATGGTGGTAGCTGTGATACCAGCCAGCTGCAACCCACGGCTATATAGGACATACAGGCGATGTTCTTGAGTCGATATATGTCGATCTGAGCACAGCTGGGCCCCGTATATACAGCATGGGGGTAGCTCTGATACCAGCCAGATGCAACCCACGACCATATAGGACCTACAGGCCATGTTCTTGAGTGGATATATGTCGATCTGAGCACAGCTGGGCGTCGTATGTACAGCATGGGGGTAGCTCTGATACCAGCCAGATGCAACCCACGGCCATATAGGACCTACAGTCGATGTTCTTGAGTCGATATATGTCGATCTGAGTACAGCTGGGCCACGTATATACAGCATGGGGGTAGCTGTGATACCAGCCAGCTGAAACCCCGGCTATATAGGACCTACAGGCGATGTTCTTGAGTCGATATATGTCGATCTGAGCACAGCTGGGCCCCGTATATACAGCATGGGGGTAGCTCTGATACCAGCCAGATGCAACCCACGGACATATAGGACCTACGGGCGATGTTCTTGAATCGATATATGTCGATCTGAGCACAGCTGGGCCCCGTATATACAGCATGGGGGTAGCTCTGATACCAGCCAGATGCAAACCACGGCCATATAGGACCTACAGGCGATGTTCTTGATGGATATATGTCGATCTGAGCACAGCTGGGCGTCGTATGTAGAGCATGGGTGTAGCTCTGATACCAGCCAGATGCAAACCACGGCCATATAGGACCTACAGGCGATGTTCTTGAGTGGATATATGTCGATCTGAGCACAGCTGGGCTTCGTATGTACAGCATGGGGGTAGCTCTGATACCAGCCAGATGCAACCCACGGCCATATAGGACCCACAGGCGATGTTCTTGAGTGGATATATGTCGATCTGAGCACAGCTAGGCGCCGTATATACAGCATGGGGGTAGCTCTGATACCAGACAGATGCAACCCACGGCCATATAGGACCTACAGGCGATGTTCTTGAGTGGATATATATCGATCTGAGCACAGCTGGGCGCCGTATATACAGCATGGGGGTAGCTCTGATACCACTCAGATGCAACCCACGGCCATATAGGACCTACAGGCGATGTTCTTGAGTCGATATATGTCGATCTGAGCACAGCTGGGCCACGTATATACAGCATGGGGGTAGCTGTGATACCAGCCAGCTGCAACCCACGGCTATATAGGACCTACAGGCGATGTTCTTGAGTCGATATATGTCGATCTGAGCACAGCTAGGCGCCGTATATACAGCATGGGGGTAGCTCTGATACCAGACAGATGCAACCCACGGCCATATAGGACCTACAGGCGATTTTCTTGAGTGGATATATATCGATCTGAGCACAGCTGGGCGCCGTATATACAGCATGGGGGTAGCTCTGATACCACTCAGATGCAACCCACGGCCATATAGGACCTACAGGCGATGTTCTTGAGTCGATATATGTCGATCTGAGCATAGCTGGGCCACGTATATACAGCATGGGGGTAGCTGTGATACCAGCCAGCTGCAACATACGGCTATATAGGACCTACAGGCGATGTTCTTGAGTCGATATATGTCGATCTAAATACAGCTGGGCCACGTATATACAGCATGGGTGTAGCTGTGATACCAGCCAGCTGCAACCCACTGCTATATAGGACCTACAGGCGATGTTCTTGAGTCGATATATATTGATCTGAGCACAGCTGGGCCCCGTATATACAGCATGGGGGTAGCTCTGATACCAGACAGATGCAACCCACGGCCAAATAGGACCTACAGGCGATGTTCTTGAGTGGATATATGTCGATCTGAGCACAGCTGGGCGCCGTATATACAGCATGGAGGTAGCTGTGATACCAGCCAGCTGCAACCCACGGCTATATAGCACCTACAGGCGATGTTCTTGAGTCGATCTGAGCACAGTTGGGCCTCGTATATACAGCATAGGGGTAGCTCTGATACCAGCCAGATGCAACCCACGGCCATATAGGACCTACAGGCGATGTTCTTGAGTGGATATATATCGATCTGAGCACAGCTGGGCGCCGTATATACAGCATGGGGGGTAGCTCTGATACCATTCAGATGCAACCCACGGCCATATAGGACCTACAGGCGATGTTCTTGAGTCGATATATGTCGATCTGAGCACAGCTGGGCCACGTATATACAGCATGGGGGTAGCTGTGATACCAGCCAGCTGCAACCCACGGCTATATAGGACCTACAGGCGATGTTCTTGAGTCGATATATGTCGATCTGAGCACAGCTGGGCCACGTATATACAGCATGGGGGTAGCTCTGATACCAGCCAGATGCAACCCACGGCCATATAGGACCTACAGGCGATTTTCTTGAGTGGATATATGTCGATCTGAGCACCTCTGGGCGCCGTATATACAGCATGGCCACGGTCATATAGGACCTACAGGCGATGTTCTTGAATCGTTATATGTCGATCTGAGTACAGCTGGGCCACGTATATACAGCATGGGGGTAGCTGTGATACCAGCCAGCTGCAACCCACGGCTATATAGGACCTACAGGCGATGTTCTTGATTCGATATATGTCGCTCTGAGCACAGCTGGGCCCCGTATATACAGCATGGGGGTAGCTCTGATACCAGCCAGATGCAACCCACGGCCATATAGGACCTACAGGCGATGTTCTTGAGTCGATATATGTCGATCTGAGCACAGCTGGGCCACGTATATACAGCATGGGGGTAGCTGTGATACCAGCCAGCTGCAACCCACGGCTAAATAGGACCTACAGGCGATGTTCTTGAGTCGATATATGTTGATCTGAGCACAGCTGGGCCCCGTATATACAGCATGGGGGTAGCGCTGATACCAGCCAGATGCAACCCACAGCCATATAGGACCTACAGGCGATGTTCTTAAGTCGATATATGTCGATCTGAGCACAGCTGGGCGCCGTATATACAGCATGGGGGTAGCTCTGATACCAGCCAGATGTAACCCACGGCCATATAGAACCTACAGGCGATGTTCTTGAGTCGATATATGTCGATCTGAGCACAGCTGGGCCACGTATATACAGCATTGGGGTAGCTGTGATACCAGCCAGCTGCAACCCACGGCTATATAGGACCTACAGGCGATGTTCTTGAGTCGATATATGTCGATCTGAGCACAGCTGGGCCGCGTATATACAGCATGGTGGTAGCTCTGATACCAGCCAGATGCAACCCACGGCCATATAGGACCTACAGGCGATGTTCTTGAGTGGATATATGTGGATCTGAGCACAACTAGGCGCCGTATATACAGCATGGGGGTAGCTCTGATACCAGCCAGATGCAACCCACGGCCATATAGGACCTACAGGCGATGTTCTTGAGTGGATATACGTCGATCTGAGCACAGCTGCGCCACGTATATACAGCATGGGGGTAGCTGTGATACCAGCCATCTGCAACCCACAGCTATATAGGACCTACAGGCGATGTTCTTGAGTCGATCTGAGCACAGCTGGGCCCCGTATATACAGCATGGAGATAGCTCTGATACCAGCCAGATGCAACCCACAGCCATATAGGACCCACAGGCGATGTTCTTGAGTGGATATATGTCGATCTGAGCACAGCTGGGCGCCTTATATACAGCATGGGGGTAGCTGTGATACCAGTGAGCTGCAACCCACGGCTATATAGGACCTACAGGCGATGTTCTTGAGTCGATATATGTCGATCTGAGCACAGCTGGGCCCCGTATATACAGCATGGGGGTAGCTCTGACACCAGCCAGATTCAACCCACGGCCATATAGGACCCACAGGCGATGTTCTTGAGTGGATATATGTCGATCTGAGCACAGCTGGGCGCCGTATATACAGCATGGGGGTAGCTCTGATACCATTCAGATGCAACCCACGGCCATATAGGACCTACAGGCGATGTTCTTGTGTGGATATATGTCGATCTGAGCACAGCTGGGCGTAGTAAATACAGCATGGGGGTAGCTCTGATACCAGCCAGATGCAACCCACGGCCATATAGGACCTACAGGCGATGTTCTTGAGTCGATATATGTCGATCTGAGCACAGCTGGGCCACGTATATACAGCATGGGGGTAGCTGTGATACCAGCCAGCTGCAACCCACGGCTATATAGGACCTACGGGCGATGTTCTTGAGTCGATCTGAGCACAGCTGGGCCACGTATATACAGCATGGGGGTAGCTCTGATACCAGCCAGATGCAACCCACGACCATATAGGACCTACAGGCGATGTTCTTGAGTGGATATATGTCGATCTGAGCACAGCTGGGCGCCGTATATACAGCATGGGGGTAGCTCTGATACCATTCAGATGCAACCCACGGCCATATAGGACCTACAGGCGATGTTCTTGAGTCGATATATGTCGATCTGAGCACAGCTGGGCCCCGTATATACAGCATGGGGGTAGCTCTAATACCAGCCAGATGCAACCCACGGCCATATAGGACCTACAGGCGATGTTCTTGAGTGGATATATGTCGATCTGAGCACAGCTGGGCGCCGTATATAAAGCATGGGGGTAGCTCTGATACCAGCCAGATGCAACCCACGGCCATATAGGACCTACAGGCGATGTTCTTGAGTCGATATATGTCGATTTGAGCACAGCTGGGCCACGTATATACAGCATGGGGGCAGCTGTGATACCAGCCAGATGCAAACCACGGCCATATAGGACCTACAGGCGATGTTCTTGAGTGGATATATGTCGATCTGAGCACAGCTGGGCGTCGTATGTAAAGCATGGGGGTAGCTCTGATACCAGCCAGATGCAAACCACGGCCATATAGGACCTACAGGCGATCTTCTTGAGTGGATATATGTCGATCTGAGCACAACTGGGCGTCGTATGTACAGCATGGGGGTAGCTCTGATACCAGCCAGATGCAACCCACGGCCATATAGGACCCACAGGCGATGTTCTTGAGTGGATATATGTCGATCTGAGCACAGCTGGGCGCCGTATATACAGCATGGAGGTAGCTCTGATACCAGCCAGATGCAACCCACGGCCATATAGGACCTACAGGCGATGTTCTTGAGTCGATATATGTCGATCTGAGCACAGCTGGGACACGTATATACAGCATGGGGGTAGCTGTGATACCAGCCAGCTGCAACCCACGACTATATAGGACCTACAGGCTATGTTCTTGAGTCGATCTGAGCATAGCTGGGCCCCGTATATACAGCATGGGGGTAGCTCTGATACCAGACAGATGCAACTCACGGCCAAATAGGACCTACAGGCGATGTTCTTGAGTGGATATATGTCGATCTGAGCACAGCTAGGCGCCGTATATACAGCATGGGGGTAGCTCTGATACCAGACAGATGCAACCCACGGCCATATAGGACCTACAGGCGATGTTCTTGAGTGGATATATATCGATCTGAGCACAGCTGGGCTCCGTATATACAGCATGGGGGTAGCTCTGATACCACTCAGATGCAACCCACGGCCATATAGGACCTACAGGCGATGTTCTTGAGTCGATATATGTCGATCTGAGCACAGCTGGGCCACGTATATACAGCATGGGGGTAGCTGTGATACCAGCCAGCTGCAACCCACGGCTATATAGGACCTACAGGCGATGTTCTTGAGTCGATATATGTCGATCTGAGCACAGCTGGGCCACGTATATACAGCATGGGTGTAGCTGTGATACCAGCCAGCTGCAACCCACTGCTATATAGGACCTACAGGCGATGTTCTTGAGTCGATATATGTTGATCTGAGCACAGCTGGGCCCCGTATATACAGCATGGGGTAGCTCTGATACCAGACAGATGGCCATATAGGACCTACAGGCGATGTTCTTGAGTGGATATATGTCGATCTGAGCACAGCTGGGTGCCATATATACAGCATGGGGGTAGCTCTGATACCAGCCAGATGAAACCCACGGCCATATAGGACCTACAGGCGATGTTCTTGAGTCGATATATGTCGATCTGAGCACAGCTGGGCGCCGTATATATAGCGTGGGGGTAGCTCTGATACCAGCCAGATGCAACCCACGGCCATACAGGACCTACAGGCGATGTTCTTGAGTCGATATATGTCGATCTGAGCACAGCTGGGCGCCGTATATACAGCATGGGGGTAGATCTGATACCAGCCAGATGCAACCCACGGCCATATAGGACCTACAGGCGATGTTCTTGAATCGATATATGTCGTTCTGAGCACAGCTGGGCCACGTATATACAGCATGGGGGTAGCTCTGATACCAGCCAGATTCAACCCACGGCCATATAGGACCTATAGACGATGTTCTTGAGTGGATATATGTCGATCTGAGCACAGCTGGGCGCCGTATATACAGCATGGGGGTAGCTCTGATACCATTCAGATGCAACCCACGGCCATATAGGACCTACAGGCGATGTTCTTGAGTGGATATATGTCGATCTGAGCACAGCTGGGCGCCTTATATACAGCATGGGGGTAGATCTGATACCAGCCAGATGCAACCCACGGCCATATAGGACCTACAGGCGATGTTATTGAATCGATATATGTCGTTCTGAGCACAGCTGGGCCACGTATATACAGCATGGGGGTAGCTGTGATACCAGTGAGCTGCAACCCACGGCTATATAGGACCTACAGGCGATGTTCTTGAGTCGATATATGTCGATCTGAGCACAGCTGGGCCCCGTATATACAGCATGGGGGTAGCTCTGTTACCAGCCAGATTCAACCCACGGCCATATAGGACCCACAGGCGATGTTCTTGAGTGGATATATGTCGATCTGAGCACAGCTGGGCGCCGTATATACAGCATGGGGGTAGCTCTGATACCATTCAGATGCAACCCACGGCCATATAGGACCTACAGGCGATGTGGATATATGTCGATCTGAGCACAGCTGGGCGCCGTAAATACAGCATGGGGGTAGCTCTGATACCAGCCAGATGCAACCCACGGCCATATAGGACCTACAGGCGATGTACTTGAGTGGATATATATCGATCTGAGCACAGCTGGGCCACGTATATACAGCATGGGGGTAGCTGTGATACCAGCCAGCTGCAACCCACGGCTATATAAGACCTACGGGCGATGTTTTTGATTCGATATATGTCGATCTGAGCACAGCTGGGCCCCGTATATACAGCATGGGGGTAGCTCTGATACCAGCCAGATGCAACCCACGACCATATAGGGTGCCATATATACAGCATGGGGGTAGCTCTGATACCAGCCAGATGAAACCCACGGCCATATAGGACCTACAGGCGATGTTCTTGAGTCGATATATGTCGATCTGAGCACAGCTGGGCGTCGTATATATAGCATGGGGGTAGCTCTGATACCAGCCAGATGCAACCCACGGCCATACAGGACCTACAGGCGATGTTCTTGAGTCGATATATGTCGATCTGAGCACAGCTGGGCCACGTATATACAGCATGGGGGTAGCTGTGATACCAGCCAGCTGCAACCCACGGGTATATTGGACCTACAGGCGATGTTCTTGAGTCGATCTGAGCACAGCTGGGCCCTGTATATACAGCATGGGGGTAGCTCTGATACCAGCCAGATGCAACCCACGGCCATATAGGACCTACAGGCGATGTTCTTGAGTGGATATATGTCGATCTGAGCACAGCTGGGCGCCGTATATACAGCATGGGGGTAGCTCTGATACCAGCCAGATGCAACCCACGGGCATATAGTACCTACAGGCGATTTTCTTGAGTGGATATATGTCGATCTGAGCACAGCTGGGCGCCGTATATACAGCATGGAGGTAGCTCTGATACCAGCCAGATGCAACCCACGGCCATATAGGAGCTACAGGCGATGTTCTTGAGTCGATATATGTCGATCTGAGCACAGCTGGGCCACGTATATACAGCATGGGGGTAGCTGTGATACCAGCCAGCTGCAACCCACGACTATATAGGACCTACAGGCTATGTTCTTGAGTCGATCTGAGCACAGCTGGGCTCCGTATATACAGCATGGGGGTAGCTCTGATACCAGCCAGATGCAACCCACGGCCATATAGGACCTACAGGCGATGTTCTTGAGTGGATATATGTCGATCTGAGCACAGCTGGGCCACGTATATACAGCATGGGGGTAGCTGTGATACCAGCCAGCTGCAACCCACGGCTATATAGGACCTACGGGCGATGTTCTTGAGTCGATCTGAGCACAGCTGGGCCCCGTATATACAGCATGGGGGTAGCTGTGATACCAGCCAGATGCACCCACGGCCATATAGGACCTACAGGCGATGTTCTTGAGTGGATATATGTCGATCTGAGCACAGCTGGGCGCCGTATATACAGCATGGAGGTAGCTCTGATACCAGCCAGATGCAACCCACGGCCATATAGGACCTACAGGCGATGTTCTTGAGTCGATATATGTCGATCTGAGCACAGCTAGGCCACGTATATACAGCATGGGGGTAGCTGTGATACCAGCCAGCTGCAACCCACGACTATATAGGACCTACAGGCTATGTTCTTGAGTCGATCTGAGCACAGCTGGGCCCCGTATATACAGCATGGGGGTAGCTCTGATACCAGCCAGATGCAACCCACGGCCATATAGGACCTACAGGCGATGTTCTTGAGTGGATATATGTCGATCTGAGTACAGCTGGGCCACGTATATACAGCATGGGGGTAGCTGTGATACCAGCCAGCTGAAACCCCGGCTATATAGGACCTACAGGCGATGTTCTTGAGTCGATATATGTCGATCTGAGCACAGCTGGGCCCCGTATATACAGCATGGGGGTAGCTCTGATACCAGCCAGATGCAACCCACGGCCATATAGGACCTACAGGCGATGTTCTTGAATCGATATATGTCGATCTGAGCACAGCTGGGCCACGTATATACAGCATGGGGGTAGCTGTGATACCAGCCAGCTGCAACCCACGGCTATATAGGACCTACAGGCGATGTTCTTGATTTGATATATGTCGATCTGAGCACAGCTGGGCCCCGTATATACAGCATGGGGTAGCTCTGATACCAGCCAGATGCAACCCACGGCCATATAGGACCTACAGGCGATGTTCTTGAGTGAATATATGTCGATCTGAGCACAGCTGGGTGCCGTATATACAGCATGGGGGTAGCTCTGATACCAGCCAGATGCATCCCACGGACATATAGGACCTACAGGCGATGTTCTTGAATCGATATATGTCGATCTGAGCACAGCTGGGCCACGTATATACAGCATGGGGGTAGCTGTGATACCAGCCAGCTGCAACCCACGGCTAAATAGGACCTACAGGCGATGTTCTTGATTTGATATATGTCGATCTGAGCACAGCTGGGCCCCGTATATACAGCATGGGGGTAGCTCTGATACCAGCCAGATGCAACCCACGGCCATATAGGACCTACAGGCGATGTTCTTGAGTGAATATATGTCGATCTGAGCACAGCTGGGTGCCGTATATACAGCATGGTGGTAGCTCTGATACCAGCCAGATGAAACCCACGGCCATATAGGACCTACAGGCGATGTTCTTGAGTCGATATATGTCGATCTGAGCACAGCTGGGCCACGTATATACAGCATGGGTGTAGCTGTGATACCAGCCAGCTGCAACCCACTGCTACATAGGACCTACAGGCGATGTTCTTGAGTTGATATATGTTGATCTGAGCACAGCTGGGCCCCGTATATACAGCATGGGGGTAGTTCTGATACCAGACAGATGCAACCCACGGCCAAATAGGACCTACAGGCGATGTTCTTGAGTGGATATATGTCGATCTGAGCACAGCTGGGCGCCGTATATACAGCATGGGGGTAGCTCTGATACCAGCCAGATGCAACCCACGGCCATATAGGACCTACAGGCGATGTTCTTGAGTGGATATATATCGATCTGAGCACAGCTGGGCACCGTATATACAGCATGGGGGTAGCTCTGATACTATTCAGATGCAACCCACGGCCATATAGGACCTACAGGCGATGTTCTTGAGTCGATATATGTCGATCAGAGCACAGCTGGGCCACGTATATACAGCATGGGGGTAGCTCTGATACCAGCCAGATGCAACCCACGGCCATATAGGACCTACAGGCGATGTTCTTGAGTGGATATATGTCGATCTGAGCACAGCTGGGCGTCGTATCTACAGCATGGGGGTAGCTCTGATACCAGCCAGATGCAACCCACGGCCATATAGGACCTACAGGCGATGTTCTTGAGTCGATATATGTCGATCTGAGTACAGCTGGGCCACGTATATACAGCATGGGGGTAGCTGTGATACCAGCCAGCTGAAACCCCGGCTATATAGGACCTACAGGCGATGCTCTTGAGTCGACATATGTCGATCTGAGCACAGCTGGGCCCCGTATATACAGCATGGGGGTAGCTCTGATACCAGCCAGATGCAAACCACGGCCATATAGGACCTACAGGCGATGTTCTTGAGTGGATATATGTCGATCTGAGCACAGCTGGGTGTCGTATGTACAGCATGGGGGTAGCTCTGATACCAGCCAGATGCAACCCACGGCCATATAGGACCTACAGGCGATGTTCTTGAGTCGATCTGAGCACAGCTGGGCCCCGTATATACAGCATGGGGGTAGCTGTGATACCAGCCAGATGCACCCACGGCCATATAGGACCTACAGGCGATGTTCTTGAGTGGATATATGTCGATCTGAGCACAGCTGGGCGCCGTATATACAGCATGGAGGTAGCTCTGATACCAGCCAGATGCAATCCACGGCCATATAGGACCTACAGGCGATGTTCTTGAGTCGATATATGTCGATCTGAGCACAGCTAGGCCACGTATATACAGCATGGGGGTAGCTGTGATACCAGCCAGCTGCAACCCACGACTATATAGGACCTACAGGCTATGTTCTTGAGTCGATCTGAGCACAGCTGGGCGCCGTATATACAGCATGGAGGTAGCTCTGATACCAGCCAGATGCATCCCACGGCCATATAGGACCTACAGGCGATGTTCTTGAGTGGATATATGTCGATCTGAGTACAGCTGGGCCACGTATATACAGCATGGGGGTAGCTGTGATACCAGCCAGCTGAAACCCCGGCTATATAGGACCTACAGGCGATGTTCTTGAGTCGATATATGTCGATCTGAGCACAGCTGGGCCCCGTATATACAGCATGGGGGTAGCTCTGATACCAGCCAGATGCAACCCACGGCCATATAGGACCTACAGGCGATGTTCTTGAATCGATATATGTCGATCTGAGCACAGCTGGGCCACGTATATACAGCATGGGGGTAGCTGTGATACCAGCCAGCTGCAACCCACGGCTATATAGGACCTACAGGCGATGTTCTTGATTTGATATATGTCGATCTGAGCACAGCTGGGCCCCGTATATACAGCATGGGGTAGCTCTGATACCAGCCAGATGCAACCCACGGCCATATAGGACCTACAGGCGATGTTCTTGAGTGAATATATGTCGATCTGAGCACAGCTGGGTGCCGTATATACAGCATGGGGGTAGCTCTGATACCAGCCAGATGCATCCCACGGACATATAGGACCTACAGGCGATGTTCTTGAATCGATATATGTCGATCTGAGCACAGCTGGGCCACGTATATACAGCATGGGGGTAGCTGTGATACCAGCCAGCTGCAACCCACGGCTATATAGGACCTACAGGCGATGTTCTTGATTTGATATATGTCGATCTGAGCACAGCTGGGCCCCGTATATACAGCATGGGGGTAGCTCTGATACCAGCCAGATGCAACCTACGGCCATATAGGACCTACAGGCGATGTTCTTGAGTGAATATATGTCGATCTGAGCACAGCTGGGTGCCGTATATACAGCATGGTGGTAGCTCTGATACCAGCCAGATAAAACCCACGGCCATATAGGACCTACAGGCGATGTTCTTGAGTCGATATATGTCGATCTGAGCACAGCTGGGCCACGTATATACAGCATGGGTGTAGCTGTGATACCAGCCAGCTGCAACCCACTGCTACATAGGACCTACAGGCGATGTTCTTGAGTCGATATATGTTGATCTGAGCACAGCTGGGCCCCGTATATACAGCATGGGGGTAGTTCTGATACCAGACAGATGCAACCCACGGCCAAATAGGACCTACAGGCGATGTTCTTGAGTGGATATATGTCGATCTGAGCACAGCTGGGCGCCGTATATACAGCATGGGGGTAGCTCTGATACCAGCCAGATGCAACCCACGGCCATATAGGACCTACAGGCGATGTTCTTGAGTGGATATATATCGATCTGAGCACAGCTGGGCACCGTATATACAGCATGGGGGTATCTCTGATTCTATTCAGATGCAACCCACGGCCATATAGGACCTACAGGCGATGTTCTTGAGTCGATATATGTCAATCAGAGCACAGCTGGGCCACGTATATACAGCATGGGATTAGCTCTGATACCAGCCAGATGCAACCCACGGCCATATAGGACCTACAGGCGATGTTCTTGAGTGGATATATGTCGATCTGAGCACAGGTGGGCGCCGTATATACAGCATGGGGGTAGCTCTGATACCAGCCAGATGCAACCCACGGCCATATAGGACCTACAGGCGATGTTCTTGAGTGGATATATGTCGATCTGAGCACAGCTGGGCCCCGTATATACAGCATGGGGGTAGCTCTGATACCAGCCAGATGCAACCCACGGCCATATAGGACCTACAGGCGATGTTCTTGAGTGGATATATGTCGATCTGAGCACAGCTGGGCGTCGTATCTACAGCATGGGGGTAGCTCTGATACCAGCCAGATGCAACCCACGGCCATATAGGACCTACAGGCGATGTTCTTGAGTCGATATATGTCGATCTGAGTACAGCTGGGCCACGTATATACAGCATTGGGGTAGCTGTGATACCAGCCAGCTGAAACCCCGGATATATAGGACCTACAGGCGATGCTCTTGAGTCGACATATGTCGATCTGAGCACAGCTGGGCCCCGTATATACAGCATGGGGGTAGCTCTGATACCAGCCAGATGCAAACCACGGCCATATAGGACCTACAGGCGATGTTCTTGAGTGGATATATGTCGATCTGAGCACAGCTGGGCGTCGTATGTACAGCATGGGGGTAGCTCTGATACCAGCCAGATGCAACCCACGGCCATATAGGACCTACAGGCGATGTTCTTGAGTCGATATATGTCGATCTGAGCACAGCTAGGCCACGTATATACAGCATGGGGGTAGCTGTGATACCAGCCAGCTGCAACCCACGACTATATAGGACCTACAGGCTATGTTCTTGAGTCGATCTGAGCACAGCTGGGCCCCGTATATACAGCATGGGGGTAGCTCTGATACCAGCCAGATGCAACCCACGGCCATATAGGACCTACAGGCGATGTTCTTGAGTGGATATATGTCGATCTGAGTACAGCTGGGCCACGTATATACAGCATGGGGGTAGCTGTGATACCAGCCAGCTGAAACCCCGGCTATATAGGACCTACAGGCGATGTTCTTGAGTCGATATATGTCGATCTGAGCTCAGCTGGGCCCCGTATATACAGCATGGGGGTAGCTCTGATACCAGCCAGATGCAACCCACGGCCATATAGGACCTACAGGCGATGTTCTTGAATCGATATATGTCGATCTGAGCACAGCTGGGCCACGTATATACAGCATGGGGGTAGCTGTGATACCAGCCAGCTGCAACCCACGGCTATATAGGACCTACAGGCGATGTTCTTGATTTGATATATGTCGATCTGAGCACAGCTGGGCCCCGTATATACAGCATGGGGTAGCTCTGATACCAGCCAGATGCAACCCACGGCCATATAGGACCTACAGGCGATGTTCTTGAGTGAATATATGTCGATCTGAGCACAGCTGGGTGCCGTATATACAGCATGGGGGTAGCTCTGATACCAGCCAGATGCATCCCACGGACATATAGGACCTACAGGCGATGTTCTTGAATCGATATATGTCGATCTGAGCACAGCTGGGCCACGTATATACAGCATGGGGGTAGCTGTGATACCAGCCAGCTGAAACCCCGGCTATATAGGACCTACAGGCGATGCTCTTGAGTCGACATATGTCGATCTGAGCACAGCTGGGCCCCGTATATACAGCATGGGGGTAGCTCTGATACCAGCCAGATGCAAACCACGGCCATATAGGACCTACAGGCGATGTTCTTGAGTAGATATATGTCGATCTGAGCACAGCTGGGCGTCGTATGTACAGCATGGGGGTAGCTCTGATACCAGCCAGATGCAACCCACGGCCATATAGGACATACAGGCGATGTTCTTGAGTCGATATATGTCGATCTGAGTACAGCTGGGCCACGTATATACAGCATGGGGGTAGCTGTGATACCAGCCAGCTGAAACCCCGGCTATATAGGACCTACAGGCGATGTTCTTGAGTCGATATATGTCGATCTGAGCACAGCTGGGCCCCGTATATACAGCATGGGGGTAGCTCTGATACCAGCCAGATGCAACCTACGGACATATAGGACCTACAGGCGATGTTCTTGAATCGATATATGTCGATCTGAGCACAGCTGGGCCACGTATATACAGCATGGGGGTAGCTGTGATACCAGCCAGCTGCAACCCACGGCTATATAGGACCTACAGGCGATGTTCTTGATTTGATATATGTCGATCTGAGCAAAGCTGGGCCCCGTATATACAGCATGGGGGTAGCTCTGATACCAGCCAGATGCAACCCACGGCCATATAGGACCTACAGGCGATGTTCTTGAGTGAATATATGTCGATCTGAGCACAGCTGGGTGCCGTATATACAGCATGGGGGTAGCTCTGATACCAGCCAGATGAAACCCACGGCCATATAGGACCTACAGGCGATGTTCTTGAGTCGATATATGTCGATCTGAGCACAGCTGGGCCACGTATATACAGCATGGGATTAGCTCTGATACCAGCCAGATGCAACCCACGGCCATATAGGACCTACAGGCGATGTTCTTGAGTGGATATATGTCGATCTGAGCACAGGTGGGCGCCGTATATACAGCATGGGGGTAGCTCTGATACCAGCCAGATGCAACCCACGGCCATATAGGACCTACAGGCGATGTTCTTGAGTGGATATATGTCGATCTGAGCACAGCTGGGCCCCGTATATACAGCATGGGGGTAGCTCTGATACCAGCCAGATGCAACCCACGGCCATATAGGAGCCACAGGCGATGTTCTTGAGTGAATATATGTCGATCTGAGCACAGCTGGGCGCCGTATATACAGCATGGGGGTAGATCTGATACCAGCCAGATGCAACCCACGGCCATATAGGACCTACAGGCGATGTTCTTGAGTCGATCTGAGCACAGCTGGGCCCCGTATATACAGCATGGGGGTAGCTCTGATACCAGCCAGATGCAACCCACGGCCATATAGGACCCACAGGCGATGTTCTTGAGTGGATATATGTCGTTCTGAGCACAGCTGGGCCACGTATATACAGCATGGGGGTAGCTGTGATACCAGTGAGCTGCAACCCACGGCTATATAGGACCTACAGGCGATGTTCTTGAGTCGATATATGTCGATCTGAGCACAGCTGGGCCCCGTATATACAGCATGGGGGTAGCTCTGATACCAACCAGATTCAACCCACGGCCATATAGGACCTATAGACGATGTTCTTGAGTGGATATATGTCGATCTGAGCACAGCTGGGCGCCGTATATACAGCATGGGGGTAGCTCTGATACCATTCAGATGCAACCCACGGCCATATAGGACCTACAGGCGATGTTCTTGAGTGGATATATATCGATCTGAGCACAGCTGGGCGCCGTATATACAGCATGGGGGTAGCTCTGATACCATTCAGATGCAACCCACGGCCATATAGGACCTACAGGCGATGTTCTTGAGTCGATATATGTCGATCTGAGCACAGCTGGGCCACGTATATACAGCATGGAGGTAGCTGTGATACCAGCCAGCTGCAACCCACGGCTATATAGGACCTACAGGCGATGTTCTTGAGTCGATATATGTCGATCTGAGCACAGCTGGGCCCCGTATATACAGCATGGGGGTAGCTCTGATACCAGCCAGATGCAACCCACGGACATATAGTACCTACAGGCGATTTTCTTGAGTGGATATATGTCGATCTGAGCACAGCTGGGCGCCGTATATACAGCATGGGCTTAGCTTTGATACCAGCCAGATGCAACCCACGGCCATATAGGACCTACAGGCGATGTTCTTGAGTCGATATATGTCGATCTGAGCACAGCTGGGCCACGTATATACAGCATGGGGGTAGCTGTGATACCTGCCAGCTGCAACCGACGGCTATATAGGACCTACAGGCGCTGTTCTTGAGTCGATCTGAGCACAGCTGGGCCCCGTATATACAGCATGGGGGTAGCTCTGATACCAGCCAGAGGCAACCCACGGCCATATAGGACCCACAGGCGATGTTCTTGAGTGAATATATGTCGATCTGAGCACAGCTGGGCGCCGTATATACAGCATGGGGGTAGATCTGATACCAGCCAGATGCAACCCACGGCCATATAGGACCTACAGGCGATGTTCTTGAGTCGATCTGAGCACAGCTGGGCCCCGTATATACAGCATGGGTGTAGCTCTGATACCAGCCAGATGCAACCCACGGCCATATAGGACCCACAGGCGATGTTCTTGAGTGGATATATGTCGTTCTGAGCACAGCTGGGCCACGTATATACAGCATGGGGGTAGCTGTGATACCAGTGAGCTGCAACCCACGGCTATATAGGACCTACGGGCGATGTCCTTGAGTCGATCTGAGCACAGCTGGGCCCCGTATATACAGCATGGGGGTAGCTGTGATACCAGCCAGATGCAACCCACGGCCATATAGGACCTACAGGCGATGTTCTTGAGTGGATATATGTCGATCTGAGCACAGCTGGGCGCCGTATATACAGCATGGAGGTAGCTCTGATACCAGCCAGATGCAACCCACGGCCATATAGGACCTACAGGCGATGTTCTTGAGTCGATATATGTCGATCTGAGCACAGCTGGGCCACGTATATACAGCATGGGGGTAGCTGTGATACCAGCCAGCTGCAACCCACGACTATATAGGACCTACAGGCTATGTTCTTGAGTCGATCTGAGCACAGCTGGGCCCCGTATATACAGCATGGGGGTAGCTCTGATACCATTCAGATGCAACCCACGGCCATATAGGACCTACAGGCGATGTTCTTGAGTGGATATATGTCGATCTGAGCACAGCTGGGCCACGTATATACAGCATGGAGGTAGCTGTGATACCAGCCAGCTGCAACCCACGGCTATATAGGACCTACAGGCGATGTTCTTGAGTCGATATATGTCGATCTGAGCACAGCTGGGCCCCGTATATACAGCATGGGGGTAGCTCTGATACCAGCCAGATGCAACCCACGGCCATATAGTACCTACAGGCGATTTTCTTGAGTGGATATATGTCGATCTGAGCACAGCTGGGCGCCGTATATACAGCATGGGCTTAGCTCTGATACCAGCCAGATGCAACCCACGGCCATATAGGACCTACAGGCGATGTTCTTGAGTCGATATTTGTCGATCTGAGCACAGCTGGGCCACGTATATACAGCATGGGGGTAGCTGTGATACCAGCCAGCTGCAACCGACGGCTATATAGGACCTACAGGCGCTGTTCTTGAGTCGATCTGAGCACAGCTGGGCCCCGTATATACAGCATGGGGGTAGCTCTGATACCAGCCAGATGCAACCCACGGCCATATAGGACCCACAGGCGATGTTCTTGAGTGGATATATGTCGATCTGAGCACAGCTGGGCGCCGTATATACAGCATGGGGGTAGATCTGATATCAGCCAGACGCAACCCACGGCCATATAGGACCTACAGGCGATGTTCTTGAATCGATATATGTCGTTCTGAGCACAGCTGGGCCACGTATATACAGCATGGGGGTAGCTGTGATACCAGTGAGCTGCAACCCACGGCTATATAGGACCTACAGGCGATGTTCTTGAGTCGATATATGTCGATCTGAGCACAGCTGGGCCCCGTATATACAGCATGGGGGTAGCTCTGATACCAGCCAGATTCAACCCACGGCCATATAGGACCTATAGGCGATGTTCTTGAGTGGATATATGTCGATCTGAGCACAGCTGGGAGCCGTATATACAGCATGGGGGTAGCTCTGATACCATTCAGATGCAACCCACGGCCATATAGGACCTACAGGCGATGTTCTTGAGTGGATATATGTCGATCTGAGCACAGCTGGGCGCCATAAATACAGCATGGGGGTAGCTCTGATACCAGCCAGATGCAACCCACGGCCTTATAGGACCTACAGGCGATGTTCTTGAGTCGATATATGTCGATCTGAGCACAGCTGGGCCACGTATATACAGCATGGGGGAAGCTGTGATACCAGCCAGCTGCAACCCACGGCTATATAGGACCTACGGGCGATGTTCTTGAGTCGATCTGAGCACAGCTGGGCCCCGTATATACAGCATGGGGGTAGCTGTGATACCAGCCAGATGCAACCCACGGCCATATAGGACCTACAGGCGATGTTCTTCAGTGGATATATGTCGATCTGAGCACAGCTGGGCGCCGTATATACAGCATGGAGGTAGCTCTGATACCAGCCAGATGCAACCCACGGCCATATAGGACCTACAGGCGATGTTCTTGAGTCGATATATGTCGATCTGAGCACAGCTGGGCCACGTATATACAGCATGGGGGTAGCTGTGATACCAGCCAGCTGCAACCCACGACTATATAGGACCTACAGGCTATGTTCTTGAGTCGATCTGAGCACAGCTGGGCCCCGTATATACAGCATGGGGGTAGCTCTGATACCAGCCAGATGCAACCCACGGCCATATAGGACCTACAGGCGATGTTCTTGAGTGGATATATGTCGATCTGAGCACAGCTGGGCCACGTATATACAGCATGGGGGTAGCTGTGATACCAGCCAGCTGCAACCCACGGCTATATAGGACCTACGGGCGATGTTCTTGAGTCGATCTGAGCACAGCTGGGCCCCGTATATACAGCATGGGGGTAGCTGTGATACCAGCCAGATGCACCCACGGCCATATAGGACCTACAGGCGATGTTCTTGAGTGGATATATGTCGATCTGAGCACAGCTGGGCGCCGTATATACAGCATGGAGGTAGCTCTGATACCAGCCAGATGCAACCCACGGCCATATAGGACCTACAGGCGATGTTCTTGAGTCGATATATGTCGATCTGAGCACAGCTAGGCCACGTATATACAGCATGGGGGTAGCTGTGATACCAGCCAGCTGCAACCCACGACTATATAGGGGCTACAGGCTATGTTCTTGAGTCGATCTGAGCACAGCTGGGCCCCGTATATACAGCATGGGGGTAGCTCTGATACCAGCCAGATGCAACCCACGGCCATATAGGACCTACAGGCGATGTTCTTGAGTGGATATATGTCGATCTGAGTACAGCTGGGCCACGTATATACAGCATGGGGGTAGCTGTGATACCAGCCAGCTGAAACCCCGGCTATATAGGACCTACAGGCGATGTTCTTGAGTCGATATATGTCGATCTGAGCACAGCTGGGCCCCGTATATACAGCATGGGGGTAGCTCTGATACCAGCCAGATGCAACCCACGGCCATATAGGACCTACAGGCGATGTTCTTGAATCGATATATGTCGATCTGAGCACAGCTGGGCCACGTATATACAGCATGGGGGTAGCTGTGATACCAGCCAGCTGCAACCCACGGCTATATAGGACCTACAGGCGATGTTCTTGATTTGATATATGTCGATCTGAGCACAGCTGGGCCCCGTATATACAGCATGGGGTAGCTCTGATACCAGCCAAATGCAACCCACGGCCATATAGGACCTACAGGCGATGTTCTTGAGTGAATATATGTCGATCTGAGCACAGCTGGGTGCCGTATATACAGCATGGGGGTAGCTCTGATACCAGCCAGATGCATCCCACGGACATATAGGACCTACAGGCGATGTTCTTGAATCGATATATGTCGATCTGAGCACAGCTGGGCCACGTATATACAGCATGGGGGTAGCTGTGATACCAGCCAGCTGCAACCCACGGCTATATAGGACCTACAGGCGATGTTCTTGATTTGATATATGTCGATCTGAGCACAGCTGGGCCCCGTATATACAGCATGGGGGTAGCTCTGATACCAGCCAGATGCAACCCACGGCCATATAGGACCTACAGGCGATGTTCTTGAGTGAATATATGTCGATCTGAGCACAGCTGGGTGCCGTATATACAGCATGGTGGTAGCTCTGATACCAGCCAGATGAAACCCACGGCCATATAGGACCTACAGGCGATGTTCTTGAGTCGATATATGTCGATCTGAGCACAGCTGGGCCACGTATATACAGCATGGGTGTAGCTGTGATACCAGCCAGCTGCAACCCACTGCTACATAGGACCTACAGGCGATGTTCTTGAGTCGATATATGTTGATCTGAGCACAGCTGGGCCCCGTATATACAGCATGGGGGTAGTTCTGATACCAGACAGATGCAACCCACGGCCAAATAGGACCTACAGGCGATGTTCTTGAGTGGATATATGTCGATCTGAGCACAGCTGGGCGCCGTATATACAGCATGGGGGTAGCTCTGATAC